>CM062295.1:316727168-317187684 GCA_031216915.1 Pictodentalium vernedei | reverse complement strand
TTGGAAACGGTCTTCGTTCGAAAATAGAAGACAATATGTTTCATAAACAGATACCAAAACGAATTATTATTCGCTTAGTATCAAATGGAGATATAAATAGAGATATTGGCACGAGTCTATTCAATTTCCAACATTTCAATTTGAATAAGTTGGAAGTAATAGTAGATGGACATTCCATTAAATCACGTCGAGTGGGGCCAAACTTCGAAGGAGGACTTTATCTAGATTCATATCATTTTACGAAAATTTCTTAAAGAGGATAGACGCAAAGAAAAAGAGCTCCTGTACAACTAAATTAAGAACCACTTGATATATTTGATTAATTCATGATGTTACACGGATGATGTTACTTGAGGGCCTTTCTACATTTGAAATAGACGGTCCAGTACGATATAATTGCATGCATGTACAGTTAAGATTATTCATTGTCAACACTCCAAACTTCATTGTTTTTGTTGAGTTGAAAAATCTTCTTCTAGTTCCATGTCGTCTATGATAATTTGAAAATTAATAACACAGTTATATGAGTTAATCTATTATGGTAAATATTATGACATTACTTATTAGATTATTTTATTCTGATGTGTTTGGCAATGGTAGTATTGACTGTGCGTGTTTGTATAATTCAATATATCATAATGCATACATGTAACTATGTGATCGTTATGCGTCAATACCAATACTAACACTTTATAAATAGTTTGGATTAGTAGGGTAGAGAGTCATATATGAATACAATATGACTAAAATTCCATTTGAATACAGATAAAACTAATAACGTTATACGAACTTTTGACGGCTACTAGCTCCATCGGCATTTTCATTTCTATAACCATGTCAGAACAAGGGCGTATTAGACGTAATGATTTGTTTGAAATTTAAGGAATTTAATATGCAAAAATCAGTCTATTACACTCGTAGAAACTTGGCACCAGAAAGATGATGGCATCGATATTCCAGGTTATGGATCTATACAAATGTGTCGCAATGACGGCCATAAACAAAAGGGGGAGGGTGGTATCATATTTTACTACGAGAGTGAATTCAAAAGAGTTTTCGTAAATAGTTACACTGTAAGTGAAATTGCTACATTTGTTAAATTTTCCGAGAAAATGTTTAACCACTCATTTAATATCGTTTTTGTATTGCTGTATATACCACCAAGCAATTCTATGTTCTGGAAAACCAAAAATAAAGACAAAGATTTATTTATGGAAATAGAAAATTCACTTTTGAAACACGATGAGAACAAAATGATTATTATTTGTGGCGATTTGAATTCTCGAACGGGGGAATTGTCAGATCATGTTTCAATTGAGAATGATAAAAATGAAGCCTTACCTATGAATAGTTGTAATATGTCAGAGGATGTTAGCTTGCGCTGCAACATGGATGATGAGGTGAATGCCTTCGGTAGACAGCTTATACATTTTTGTCAGAGTGTATGTGTTAGAATAATAAATGGCCGAGTGCCTGGTGATCAACTTGGTTACATTACAAGCTATCAATATAATGGAGCAAGTGTTGTAGACTACATTCCTATCACAGAAAGATTTTTAACTTACATTGATAATTTTTGCGTTCGATTTCTTACTGAGTTTTCCGATCACTGTCAGCTGGTTTTACATCTAAAAGTTCAATGTAGTTATAGGGAGAACCAAATTAATAAATATCAATACAAGAAACAACGTGTCATGTTAAAATGGAATGACTTCAGTACCAAAAAGGCGTTAGATTTGGTAAACACATCAGTATGTCGTCAACAGTTGATGAATTTCAGAATGTCACCATATAAATCGGAACCTGAAGGTTCTATAACTGCAGTGAAAGAATTCACGGAAATCATAACGAAAATTAATTGGCACGCCTGTTCGGAAAAGCCAAAACACAAAATAACTAGCCGAAAAAGAAAATGGTTTGACAGTAGATGTAAAGAATTGAAACAAAGCTTAGACAAACTACTTCGTAATATGAGGCGTAACCCATTTGATGGACAACTGGGAATCAATTATCACTCAATTAAGAAAACATACAAACGAGAATTAAAACTTGAGAAGAAATCATATTTTTCTGAGCTCCACAATAAACTGGACACTCTTGAGTCAGAAGACCCCAAAAATTGGGATAATAATAATAACTCTTTGGCCAGCCGCTGATTTGTCGCGGTCCTCATAAGAGAAGGCCATCATTCCCCCTGCACCCCCCCTCTTCCCCTCCTCTCCTCCCAGCATTCAGATATAAACTGCTTAATAGTGTCCCTCACTTCCTCTTTTTCAATTTCTTCAATAAGCATTCCTACCCTCTCCCTCGTGTCCCCCTTCAGCCATCTATCCTTTGTTTCTTCACCCCACTTCTGCATTATTCTTCCAGTAAATTTTATTCTATGAGGTATATACTGTGGGCATTCCAAGAGAAAATGTTCCAGGGTCTCCACTACTCCAGAGTGGCACATTTGGCATCCCTTTTCCCCATCTCTCCCAATTTTTCCCCGAAGCTCCAGTGATCTTGATCTCAGTTTGAACAGCAGTGACCCTCCAAAGGTGCCATCTAGGTACTTCTCAAAAGCTGGCTTTTCTTTATATTGTAACCCCTGCAGTGATCTTTTCACGCTAACCCCTGCTCGCCAGTTTCGATTGCAATCTTCCATGACTCTCTCTTTGACAAACCTTTTGCCTTCTTTCATTCCTACTTCTATGTTTGTGACCTCTATAGAGTAATTGTCCATTAGTTCCCTCACATGTTTTGACCACCCCGTTTCTATATTAGAATTCCAAATGGTATCGAGCATCAATTTGCACCACCGGTTGTCAGGCAGGTTTCTCAAGTAGTTAAAGTAACACAGTTTTCCCAAATCTACCCTGTCCTTGATTTTCTTCCACCCAAGCTCCCCCCTTACTGCTTCGAAAGCTGCAGCATTACTCGACCCTGTTATCCATCTGCCGGCATCATTCTGAGTACTTTCCAACTTCTTAATAACGGTTTGATGGCATACGACAAGGAAAGGATATCATAGCGCAATTGAGACAGAAATCAAGTAATACAGACGCGACTTATCCCGATAGAAGTGTTGAATTCTTTCGTAAACTTTTCAATCCCGATGAACCAGGAAGTGGTGGCGAAACGAGTGATATACGGACCATTGGTGAAATTAAAACACCTTTAAATAACGACCCAATTAATTCGGAAGAGATTCTCAGTATTGTTCGCCAATTGAAAAATGGCAAGTCAGTTGGTCCTGGCCAGATTTTAAGGAAGTCTTTAAGTTGATTGTTCCTCTATTCATCGATGAATTCGTGAAATTATTCAATATCATTTTCAACACTAGCTATTATCCCATTGAATGGAGTGAGTCTAAGCTTAGCTTGATACATAAAAGGGGATCAAGAGATGACTCGAATAATTATCGGGCTATTGCACTGAGTTCCACGGTTGGCAAACTCTTCAAAAAAATATTAACCAAACTGAAGGATAGTTGCAGTTTTAGATAGTAACGGTATAATTAGCCAGAATCAATTTGGATTCAGTAGCGGGAAAAGCACGATTGACAGTGCTTTTGTACTTGACACAGTTATTCGGAAATATAAATGCTTAGGTAAACCATTATACGCTGCTTTTGTCGATTTCCGTAAAGTGTTCGATTCTGTTGATAGAGCGATATTGTTAAGAAAAATGGAAACTATTGGAATGAAAGGTGAACTGTTCGAGATTATTAAATTCCTATATGAATCAAGTTTCTATGTCACAAAAAACAAGCAAAGGTTTAGAGCCGCCTACATTATCAACAATAGGTGTTCGCCAGGGATGTATTTTATCACCCAACTTATTTAAAATATTCATAGATGATATCGAACGTTCCTTCGATGCAATTTGTGATCCAGTTAAAATAGGTGACGTGTCCGTTAATCACATCATGTTTGTGGATGACCTTGTATTAGTCTCGGATAGTCCTGCGGGTCTTCAACGATGTTTGGAAAAGTTACAAAATTTTACCCATATTAATGCATTATCTATTAATATGAATAAGACAAAATGCATGGTATTTAGGGCGCGAGCAGCAAAACGAGACCCTACATTTTCCATAAAGAACAACCCTTAGAAAATGTTGATGAATATAATTATCTTGGAATAATGTTAAAAAATTCAGGAACGTTCACTCAAGCAATTTCTGAACAGAGTGCGAAAGGTCGGAGAACAATGTTTTCATTATTCGGCGCTTGTCATTGAACTGCCTTGCTTTCTGTCGGAACTGCTCTGAACATGTTTCACAAACTAATAAAGCCCGTCGCCTTAAATAGTTGTGAGTAATGGGGTATGGAAATAACTGAGAATACTAATCGTCTTGACTGTGAACAACTACACATTGAATTTTGTAAACAATTATTAGGAGTTGGAAAACATGCATGCAATAATGCTGTTAGGGCTGAACTGGGTAGTTACCCATTATGCATTGATTTTCCTTGTCATATGCCATCTAACGTTAACAAATTAGCATCAGTCTCAAGTAACACACTTTTTCAAAATGCTGCTACCGAACACATGAATCTAACTTCGAACAAATCACTTTTCAGAACTTTGGAATCTTTTGGAATTAATACGCATATTAGTGGTGATAGTTTAGCATCCTGTACTATAAATGTATCAGCATACAGAAATAAACTTTACGCAAAGCATTCAAATGATTTTAATGTGCAAATACTCGCGAATAACAGTAAACTAAGAACATATCGTCTCTTTAAGAGCAAATTTGAGCTTGAACCATATCTTGTGTACACGAATTCAAGTTATAATAGGTCCATATTCACCCGCCTCCGAATAAGTAATCATTGCCTTGCTATCGAAAAGGGGCGGCATCATCAACCTCCCATTGAACTTGAAAAGAGGTCATGCTGTGTTTGTTCAATGCGAAAAATTGAACATGAGAAACATTTCATAATGGAGTGTCCTGCATATATCGAATTAAGAACTATATTATTTGACACCATGCAGAGATATCATACTATGTTTGGTGAATTAAATATGGATGAACAAATGAATCTAATTATATCAAATAATTATCCAGAAATTGTATCGAAAGCTAGCAGCGTAATCCGACAGTTCTTTGATACCCGGCAGTTGCTGCTAAGTACTTTATAATCGTTTGCACATTGAGTTTACCCCGTCACGCATTTGAATTATAATTCATATATATATGTATTTTCTTTTCTATATGTATATTTTCATGGTTGTTATGCAATCTGTCCAGATGAATGTTTTATTGCAATTAAATTTATCTTATCTTATTTATCTTATCTTATCTTTCCCTATTTGAAGCTATATGAAAATATGGGATATTTGGATAAAATTAAACTTTTGATTTATTTTTGTAGGATTATGCAAAATGATATACTCTTTGGGGAATTGTTTTGATACCTGATCAGAGAAGTAAGGGGCTGTTGGCTCGGTTATAGTTCAGTTAACCCTTTTACTGCCACGCCTACTTTATCCATATATGGGGGACCTCTATGTACGCCTGCATGCTAGGAAGTTTAATAAAAGTTATGACGTACTCGCAACTCTATCATCTGATTAATTGTTGGAAAGGGCTCTCTGAGCCCTTTCCAACAATTAATCAGAGGGTAGGGCTAGGTTTGATCTGCGCATGCCAGAACGGACTAATAATCATCATCATAAAATAGGTAACAATAGTCGGTTTCGGCAGTGTAAGTGATAATCTCAATAACTATCATCCTGAGAAGTTATGTTTTTCTCACATATTGGACCAGGCGCGTAGACATATAGAGCAAGCAAGGATTTTTTTTTTTGAGAGGGGAGGGGGAGGCGTGGATTTTCACCGAGCGTGGTATGTCATCTATAATTTCATTAGTTGATGTGTCATACAGATCGCAGAATTCAGGATTTTTGTGTGTGTGTGTGTGTGGGGGGGGGGGGGGGGGGGGTTGGAGGGGTGACGACAACCCGAAAACCATTCCCCTGGCAACGCCGCTGTATTTGACCCTACTCTTTGTTTTTGTAACCTCAAATAGATCCTATTTCCCGTTGATTAACATTAATCATTTAGTTCTATCTCTACGGTATCATGACACTCTACAAGTCAAGTAAATTTCAGGTGCGTCACTGAGGAGGGGAGGGGGTGTAGGTAGCGCCTCCAATAGTTTTTCCAGCCGCAACATTTTCGTCTGGGTTGGAGTGATAGAGATACAGATTCGCTCTTGCTGGTAAACGGTGATCGTGTACTTTCTTACAGGACGAGGTTTGATACTTGGAACTATGTCACACACACAGTCAGCCATACAAATCGACGACTGTAGTATCAGATTTGGGCAGTTTGTGGGCTCGGCATGACTAATTTGAAGTACCAGTACGGTGCGTGTTAATTAAATAACACGTTGCGTCACTACTACCACGTGCATATTTTATTTATTCGCAACTAAATTCACGAGGAAGTATTGAGTTCTTTTAACGTCAACCCTTCTACTGCCACGCCCACGGAGAACCTCTATGTACGCCTGTATGCAAGGAAGTTTAATACAATTTATGACATACTTGAAACTTCCCCATCTGATTAATTCTTGGAAAGAACTCTCTGGGCCCTTTCCAACAATTAATCTGATGGTAGGTTTGATATTTATTTATTTATTTATTTGTGTTCAAGCTCACCGAGCATAGTCAAGCAACTGTCAGCTCCTCAGCATTCTAACTCTATTCTAGCTCCGCTCAAGCAGGGTTACAGCGGTTGAAGACATGTGCACCGTCGACGTGCAGTACGCCAAAGTACACGGCGCCATCGTGGCCTTATGTAGGCAATAGGGATAAAGTGCCTTGCCCAAGGACACAACGCGGGTCGTCCGGGACGGAGATCGAATTCGGGACCTCTAGCATAGAAGTCCAACAGTCTACCACTGAGCCACCGCGCTTCTCGGTCGGTTTGATCTGCGCATACCAGAACGTACAGATAATCATCATAAAATAGGCGACAGCAGTCGCTTTCGGCAGCGTAAGTGTTAATCCAGACTGATTGATATTCCAACTACATCATGAAGGCGTACCTTCGTCTAAAGTATGTCTTGAGGATGTAGTCGAAATATTTTATTAGTCGGAACTTGAGTCATCACAGCCTGAAATAAAACAGACGACTCATACCTCCAAAAGTCGATTGTCTCCGTGAGACACATTGTCAAGCTCAACCTTACCTTTCCAATACTGCACCCCTTTGTGTATCACCAAGAGAGATTATCACGCCGATCACTGCATATACTTTGTTTGGGACAGGATAAAGAGTTTGAGCACGAGAGAAGATAAAGTGCCGAACGTTCTGCCGCCAACGCCCGCTACCTTGGTCTTCGATCCGACACAAGTGGTACGTTATAGGTTTTGGTGTCAATTTGGGACTCGTGGCATTGCAAGAGATCAAGGCGCGAGTTGAATTCCAGCCACTCTGACACCAGGAGTCTAATCGAACAATATATTTAATAATATAATAGGCCGGTCGATATGTTTCTAATATTACGTGTTCATAAAACCTCACTTGTCTGTATTCCAGTGCTGCATGTGGAGTCATAAATCTTCGATTTATTGTGTATGTACCACGTCCTACCAAGCAACCATGGACAGTTATTCTCATTCACAGGGGTTGTCATAGATTAAGCAGCTTGTAAAACAGTGGTATACACTCCGGGAGAGTTAAATACGACGAAGAGTCTGAAAAATTATAAAGGGGTCTCGGCATGACAGAAGACGGCGATCGAGCATTTTGCCCCCCCCCCCCCGATATTATATGTTTGCCGAGGCTTACCAAGCAACCCTGGAGAGTTATTCTTATTCACAGGGGTTGTCATAGACGAAGCAGCTTGTGAAGCAATGACATACATTCGGGGAGTGTTGAAACACGACGGAGAGTCTGAAAACTTATAAAGGGGTCTCGACATGACAGAAGACGGCGGTCGAGCATTTTGTCGCTGATATCCACTGTTTACCTTCGAATATTAATAATATTATCGATTAAGGAACAGGGAAAAAGTAATGGTTGTCACGTCCCCGGATGTCAGCTACATGTGCACTAACCTGTACAATAGCGCCGGAAGCATCCTAGGGCAAAGGGGCAGGGGTACCAAAAGGAGCACTAGACTCTGGATATGAGTTGAGACAGGGAGTTTACAACGCATCATAAATTATAATGTGACATTCAACAATATTTACAGCATAGATTTATTTATTTATGCATTGGCGTTTAAGGCCACATACTTCTACACGATGGCTAATCATGACCACGACAGCTTTACGGGTCGAGGAAGCCGGAGTACCCGGAGAGAACCACCGAGCAATGACGAGCAACTGTCAGCTCTCCAACATACTAACTCCACACAAGCAGGGTTAGCACTGGTTGAAGGCAAGTGTACCATCGACGTGTAGTACGCCCTAGTACACAACGCCACCGTATCCCCACGTGGGCAATGGGAATGAAGTGTCTTACCCACAGGTGGGATTCGAACCGAGGACCTTTCGGCTTGCAGCCTGCACCTCTACCTACTGAGCCATCGCGCCCCCTTTACACCATAGATATATCGCTCCTGGATTAGCGATTATCGACCAAACTCCGTTATTATACCTGATACACCCCCACTCTCCCACTGGCATTGTCACGCGTAATATAGGAACGAATAATCGAGAGTTTCTAAGATACAGGTCTCGGAAAGTCAAGTCTTTCCCACTATAGAGCACTTCTGACAAAAAGGCACGCACCAAGGCAGCGGGGCGTGGAATTGTGTTTGTGTAGAGGTAGGTTGGAGGTGAGAATGGGTGCCCACGGACTTGTGTTTGTGTAGAGGTGGGTTTGGGGTGCGATTGAGCGGGGGGTGGGGGGGTGGGATTGGGGCGGCAAATACTGGTAGCATTCAAGATCAATCGGTTATTTATGCTGCCCGTTCATAAGATCTCAGTCACTTGTATTAAATCCAATATTGCCATGTCATCTCGTAGGCTTTACATTCCGAGTACCGTGAAATAATGTCAAGGAGTTACACAGTTCTCGATTCAATGTATTCTTTTAAAAAGCCAAATGGCAAGCATGAATTCCACTAGGCATTGTGCTTGCTTCGAGCCACTAACTGAAAACTCAAAATGTCATCAATCGATAATGGTGGCAGATGATATCCGTGATGTCATAAAATCGATAATGGTGCAGGGTGGCATCTTTGATGTCCTAAAAATCGATAATGCTGCAGGGTGGCATCTTTGATGTCCTAAAAATCGATATGTGTTGAGTCATGCCCTCTGCGCATGCACAGTAGCCACCCTGGTGTCTCCGTATCGCATATGATGCTGTAAAAGTGCGGAGATTTCTGCGATTTCTCAGTGGATAATTGGAAACGCCCGAGACCTGCCTCGGTACAAGGAGGCTGGGGGAGGGGGGAGGGGCTCTAGGGGTAGCTCCATTCACCATTCTGTGCCGCACATTGTAAGGAGGACATCCATTTCGAGATTTTCCAATATTCTTGCTTAGTTTCCAGTACACGAGTCCCACGTGACAGCCGCAAAGTCAAACGGGATTAGAATATAGATTTTATATATTATTTCTTGAAATTTTCGGGATAGGCAGTATTTGAAGCTTCTGAAAAAAGTTTATCATTGGACATTTTTCTCCTGATTTGTCAATATGAGTATCCCACGCGCCGTTGTTCTAGAACCATAGATCTAAACGTTTATGTGTTTCTACCTCACAGACAGGTTCATCATTTAAGCACAAAGTGGGTATGGAGCCTTATCTCTTTTTCGTGTCATATTCACGGTTACATTTTTTTTTTGCTTTATGTCAACATGCCCACTCGTCGATATGTTTGAGATACCTTGTCCCTGTGCGGAACTTCGCTTGCCATAATAGTGTCTTCAGCAGTTAGATATAGGGAGGTATTGTCGGCAAATATGCGTATATGTCGGGGTCGATTTGCCCCGTCAAGTCATTTGTGTAATTGAGAAACCAGAGGGGCCCAGCACTAGCCTTTGAGAAACACCGATATTGATTATTCTGCTATGCACAAAGAAAATTGGGTTCCCCAGGAATCAGAACTGATTCTTCCAAATATGGTTACATGGAACCAAACATTCACATGTTTTGGTTCTCAGTCTTTCGCATTGACGGGACTGTCAAGATCTCCGAACAGTACACAAACTGTAAAATAAAAGTCGCGCAAAGTTGAAGTTTTAAAATGGCGACGAAACAACGTCATAAACACAATCTCAAGAGTTCCACTACGCGTGCGTTGAGTTGCGCTACAATGGCGTTTTTTTCTGTAAACAAGACATAAAACTTTATATGAAATTGCCAGGTCCCAGATCAGATGTTCACCCATTAGTTTAGGATCTGCGACGGGTTTTAGTTCCACTTGGAGCCAAATTGGGCGTGGATTTCTCGGAGTGTATTTGATCTGTGCTATTAATACAACTCTTTGAGTCATATTTTCGAGGTAACTGTGCAACCATGGCAACAATCCCCCTTACGACCAATAGTGTAGAGTCTGAGTAAGAGGCGATCGTCAATCCGTTTGGCTAAGAAGTGAATCAACTGTAGCTATATATCCACAAATCTGAGTAATCCCACACGCCTCTGAAGTGTGATTGCGTTTTTTTTTCTTCCAGGAGTTAAACTGTTGATGTGTTCTACTGTGACAGGCAGTCCTCATTGAAGTTTGCCCAAAATAAGATACTTTATACTGTCTTGCTTTGGATATGAATTCATCAGTAGATTCCAACAATATTCATTGCGCGCGAGTAAATAGAAAAGGTCGATTCGAGCTCAGCAAAAATGCATTTCGAGCCCAATCCCAAAATTAGGCTTGAAAGCCATGGAAATTTAGTTTGAAACATTTTCGAGCTCAGCTAAATTTTCACCTGAGCTTGTATTTCGGTTAAGGCTAATCCAATGGGGGAAAATAAAAAGAAAATAAACTCGAAGTGAGCTCGAAGGAGACGATCGTTTTTCAATGTAAATTTCCATAGGAAATTGCAAAAGTGTTAAGTTCGCTGACCTAGGACATTTGCGAAAACGAAATTTTCTGCACATCTCTCAGTGCAATTTTTTTATAGGGATTTGTAATGCGCTCCTTTCCTTCTCACCTCCACAAGTGAGCTCGAACAGACGAAGCCGAGAATGCTCATTTCCAGTGGAAAAATTCCATTGTAACTTGTAATGTGCGACATTCTGGGCACTGTCAGATTGACGATTTTGTACACATTTTCGTTTTGCTTCATGTTATTCCAATGGAGATTTCGTTATATTTGTAATTCACGGTTCATCGCCGAAATTAAAAAAAATGAAATAACAAAATGGATAGATCCATAGACGAAATGAAAAAAAAACGAAAAGGAGTAGAGCATCACGGATTTTTCCAAGAAGTGTTTTACAGAACGTTTGCCCTCTCGTGAATGAAAACATTTCTTGAGCGTTGAAGGAAAGATGTTCTGGTTTGCGAATTGGGATGAGACTGCGGTTACGACTGTCGAGATAGTGAATACGACGACGCGATCGTCATGTTCTTTCATGTTGGCCCTAAATATGGTCTTGGTGAGAAACGAAAAGGTTTTTTACACTAAAAAATGTATTCAGTTTTTATGTGTTCTCGTCACGCGCTATTAAACTAATTACCACATGGTCAACAAGCGCGCTTTGATGAGAAACGAAAAGGTTTGACTTTTTACACTGAAAAATGTCTCCAGTTTTTATGTGTTCTCGTCACGCGCCATTTAAACTGATTACCACATACTATGTCTTTGATTTTCACTTTTTTAGGGACCACGCACACCCTCCACCCAAAACCTCTTCCATCTGGAACATCTGTGTGTTATACTTGAAAATATTTGTATTAATTGGTTGTTTGAATACACAGGTTTTGAATTTTCACTCACACAGTCGTCTTTGTGACGTTTGAGTGATCGATCTGCCGTTTTTGTGACTCGTGAACAAAAAAAAAAAAAACATGATGTCGAGTCTAGCTTCGCTTATGGGAAGGAGTCCCGCGTTGTGTCCTTGGGCAATGCACTTCAGCCCGATTGTCCACATGGGGGCACGATGACGACGTGTACTGAGGCGTACTGCACGTCGATGGTGCCCATGTCTTCAACCAATCTAACCCTGCACGTGCTGCTGTGCGGAGTTGCGATGTTGCGGAGCTGGAAGCTGCTCGTCGTCGCTCGGTGATTCTCTCCGGGTACTCCGACTTCCTCCGCCCGTAAAACTGTCACCGACACGATATGACCCTGGCTGTTAAAGTGTCGTTAAACCCTAATAAATAATTAAATGTGAAGGGGTTCATTGCGATGTTCATTTGACGAAAAAATCAGTATTATTTTGTTCTGTCGCTTATTGAGGTGCTGAAAGTATGTTATTTTTCCATATTTATTAGCATTTAATCAAAAACGCACATTTTCTCGTTTCAAACGAAAAACTTTGTTTGTTGCTATCGCATATATGACGACAGTTTTGACAGATAGGCTGATCAAAGAGTTTACCCGAAGCGACCTCTGCCTTGCATATCATTAACATTAAACGTGACGAATGGGCAATGTGCTTATCACCTCCGTATATATAGGCCTAAATTTCACAACTATAAAACTGCACACACCGTTTTCTGGGCACCTGGAATTGTGCACATCAATTTTTGGTCACTATTTCACACTGTAAAATATGTGATGCGTCACATGTTAGTAATTAAACCGTGGTGTTTATAAGTTATACGCATCGTGTAAACCGACCTGAGATGAATGTGTTTAAGTGGAATGTGTTTAACACGGAATGTTTTACTGAATCTACAACCGATTTAATTGTTGCTTCAAAACTTATACAATAGTTCTGCAGTAGTTAGTTATTAATTAAATAATTCCATTTTGTGCGACGGAAATCCACCAAATATGTATTTAATTTTCTCAAAAACGCTGGGCGAGCTGAAGAGGACCTGGGACCACCTAAGTCTACTACTCCAACCAAACGATCCTTGCAAGTGACAATTTCATACACAGGCGTAGGAGCTTGAATTTTAGGCCAAGGTGGTGTGGGGTGGGGAATATCGGGCGCAATACATAATTGTCTGAAAATTATCGACAATTTCTCGAATTCTGCCGAAGTTTGATCCCAATTTTGACCGACTGTTTGTTTGAATGGTTTCTATTGGGGGTTGGGGGGGGGGGGGAGGGGGTGTAAGCACCCTTCTCAGGAGAGTACATATATTTCCAATAAAAAAAACCATGATGGGGAAAATTTCATATTGCATTATATTGAGGGAAATTTCGCACCAAATTTCTTGGGTGAATGGGGTTCCGCGACACCTCCTCTGACGCACCCAGTGTTATGTTATGGTCCGATACAAGAGTCTTTCATTGTCCCTCGGGCCCGTTCCATAGAAGATGGACGCATGTGGGCTCCA
The DNA here is from genome assembly GCA_031216915.1 of Pictodentalium vernedei. Taxonomy (NCBI): domain Eukaryota; kingdom Metazoa; phylum Mollusca; class Scaphopoda; order Dentaliida; family Dentaliidae; genus Pictodentalium; species Pictodentalium vernedei. The sequence goes on along the minus strand of CM062295.1, from coordinate 317,174,272 downwards.
TTAGAACTCTTAAACCTTACGTGCCCTTACCTAATTTCAGGTTGCCCCACGCAGGAGCGTTGCTAGGATTTCCTATTGAGGTGGGGTAATTTTTTAGGGTGCCAGTTCGATACCTGCCACAGGCATATCCGTATGCCTGAGGTGGGGGTAGGTAGGTATGGCCCTCCCATTGGAGGGAGTTCGGGGGGGGGATTGGAAAATTCAATACCCCCCTTAGAGTGAATCTCGGACCCTCGGGCGCTTTATTTTCCCTTTTTGAGGGGACCACTGCAATTTTTAGGGGAGGAGGCATCCCCCATGGCGACGCCACTGGCCCCACGCCTGGGATAAAAATTCGTAATAATTGAAACATCAAATTGTTACCGTAATGTTAAAAAAGTACTATTGTCTCAACATGAAAATACACGTTGCGCTTCAAATATATCACTGTATTTTGTCGGGATAAAGGATTGCAAAGACCTTCTTTGGATCAACTAAACAACTGGGTGTCATTTGCATGAAATTCTTTTAAAATCTTCTGCAGACCCAGTAGTCAAAATCGTTTCATATTTGGTAAGCAGCATTCTAGGATGGATCTGATTTAAGTTTCTTCAAATACGGTCTCTGGGTTCATATTTGGGCTCTATGGGAGCCCGAATTTGAACTTAGTGCAATTTAAGGGAAATTCTTTAAAAACCTTCTCCAAATGCAGTGATTAGAATGTTATATTTCATATTTAGCATCCATTTAGGACCACGTGAAAGTGTGTTTAAATGAAGTTTCTGCACTTATATAATATTTGGGATAACTACTGGATCCTGATATTTAACTTTGTGCAATAAAGGGAATATTTTTTTAAAATCTTCTAAGCCAGACCCAGTGATCTGAATGTTTTGATATTTCAGATTTAGCATCCATGGGAGGACCAGAAACAAATTTATTCGAATCAAGTTCTTGATATCATAATTGGGCTCACTATGGGAGCGTAAATTTCAACTTAGTGCAATATTGGGGATATTCTTAAAACATCTCCTCCAGATCCAGTGATTAGAATGTTTTGATCATTCGTATTTAGCATCCATGTGAGCACCAGATTCAAGTCTTTTTAGTTAAAGTTCAAAGGCTCATATTTGGGTTCCCTGTGAGAGGCCGAATTCTGAATTTAGTGCAATGTAATGAAGTTGTTTAAAAATATTTTCCAGTCTCAGTGATCAGAAACCTTTGATAATTTTATTTAGTATCTTTGTGATAATGGCTACATGTCCCTGGTTAACATGATCTCAGGTGAGCGACGGAGGCCCCTTGAGACCTCATGTTTCTTACCAATGATGGCGATCATCACTCTAGTCGTCGGATTTCAAAATGCACATATCAAGTCAACCCACAGATTTTTCTTATGAAAGATGTTCGCACTTTGAAATTTGAAATCTGCTGCCTCCAGGTATACACGCTGGTCATCCGATTACCACCTTTGCGGTGTAGTACCTCGTTTGCGGTTTAAAAAACAGCAGATTGTTACGCATACAAGTTGGAAAATTGGCAAGTACACGCATTTCAACAAGCCTACTTGTGTTGCAAACTCTTTCAAGGTAGGTATTAATCACCAATACTTTCATCCAAGAAATATTTTCATGAGAGAAATAAAAAAACAATTTTTTTGAAGTATTTTAAAGTGGAAATATGGAGATAGATATTCCAGTTGTTGGGTTTGAACTGCGAATTATATTTAAAATGTGCTATTGTGAGTCCTTGGAGCAGCATAAGTATAGAGAATTGTCTTATGTTAGCCAAATGTTGAAGTTACGTTTGTGAGCCTTTTTGTGAAAACATGTTTAAACGGAATTTATCGAGGGGGGGGGGGGGGGGGGGTGAGGGGTAACTGATTTTTATCAATACCTTATCTGCGGTGTAAAGTTACCACCTTTTGCGGTTTAGACAACACCGCAAATCAGGTATTCTAAAAGTTCAACACCTCTCGTCGAAGCTGCCAAATAAGGCGAATGCAGGACTTTTTGTGAAAGCTGAAGCTGACCTAAACTCACCGAATCATATGGTCTATGGTGAAACTGGAATATTTCCTCTAAACATTTATGTCAAATGTAGAATGATATCATTTTGGGCAAAAATGTTAACATCAAAAAGTGATAAACTCTCGTTGATACCAATATATGTTTATTAAATATCAAAATGAAACGTACTTTTCTCCCTGGATAAAAAATATTCACGAAATTCTGAATAAATGTGGACTTTCTTTTATCTGGTTAAATCCAAATCCCATTTGCCCAATTTGGATTAAAGAAACGGTTTTAACTACTCTTTGTGATCAATTTAGACAGCAATGGGATGAAGATTTGAATCATTCGTCAACAGCTCTAGTTTATCGGGGTTTCAAACTATCATTTGGACAAGAGCCATATTTTGACAAATTTGGGTTTCGGAACATGATTACATTTATTAAATTTAGAACTGCTAATCACCGTCTCCCCATAGAAACTGGTAGATGGTGTGGAACCATAAGAAACGAGAGAATCTGTAAACTTTGTAACGGGGACTTGGTTGGGGACATATTGGAATGTCCTTATCTAAATAACGCCAGAACAAAATATATTAAACAGTCAGCCTTAACACTCCCTAGTATTAATAAGTTTAACAGTCTTATGTCCACTACTGACCCAGTAACCCTCAACAAACTGTGTACCTTCATCAGAATTATCCATAAAGCTGTTTCTGAAGTTTAACTAGAATTGGATCTCTTAGCCTACCCTATATTTCCATCCCTTGCTTTATTTCGGCAGTTAAATTACAACCCGTGTAAAGGTATACGGATATAACTTATACCTAAAGGTTGCATGGATAATTGAACCTACAGAGCAAGGAATGGTTGATGGGGGTGAGTGCTACGAAGCAGTACCACTTGAAGACGATATGTGTGTGCATCGATGTATGTGTTTACATATATCCATGCTGACACAGGGCTTGGAGTTCCTCCAACCACACACTTTTCGTCACATGTATTTATGTGGGGTGTGTATGTATCCGTAGGGAGGGCTGTGATTTGGATCGCTTTAATGATTACTAGTGACCATGAATAAATATACGAATGTGTGTATATATATGGTCGATTCAACACATGCTTTCTCAAATTTTCCAATAATAACCCACAAATCTATATACATCTGACCTCTCCATATCTTATATTCTGTAGTTAACTCGAAAAATACCTCATGTACTTTGTATGTAACATTGTCTGAGTAAATAAAAGAATTGAAAATTGAACAATTCTAGTCGCCCCCATATATACCAATTACACATCTTTGAATCACACATCGTTTTCTATTCATTTCAAAGTGTTAATCTCCATTTTTGAAATAATTTTTTTTTTACAAGCCTGTTCTGTGAAATCCCCATCTGCAGCAACACTAAACGGTGCGGAAAATAAAAATCTGTTCCCGCACATATGTGCGGAACGGAAATCATTGATGGACGGTAGTAGGTATAAAAGGCCGATTCAGTATCACTTTTCCAAAAAATGTACAATTACACGTACATGTACGTGTACTGCCACAGGGATTCACTGTTAAATCGTGTACAAGTGTACAAAATGTCGTTTTTTCATGGTGATACAGAATCGGCAATTGTTTTGAGGCTCACAAATCGCACTTTTAACGTTCAAACACCCGTTGGCGAACGCGTACATTCGACACGTCGCTCAAAAAGTGAAAAAATGTATGAAATTTGAAGAAAATATACATTTAAAATTTTTCTCTACGTTCCCATCGCGGATCAGACCTTCGAACCATCGTTGGTGAACGCGAGCAAAAAACGTTTTGCCGGTTCTAGATCAGCATCAAAAAGCGGTTTGCCGATTCTGTATCACCTACGTTCGCCAACGGGTGTTTGAACTGTTAAAGTGCGATCCGATCGGCGAAAACCCATTTGCCGATTCTAGACCAGGAAAAATCGACCTCAAAACGTTTTTTCGACGTTCGCAAATGGTGAAAAGTGAGCGTAAAGCGCAGTTACTCATCGAGGCTTTTTTTTAAAACCGATTTGGGCCTCCGGTACATGGAAAAAAGGCGGTTTGCCGGTTCTGGACCACCGACGTTCGCGATAGCGTTTCGGACAGTCTAGGGTGCGATCCGATCGGCGAAAACCCGATTTGTCGATTCACCTCGCGAGTTTTGTGAGGTGAATCGTGATAGAATCGGTTTTGTCGAGAGGAAATAAAAAAGTGATTGATATATATAGGAGAGAAAAAAAATCTATAAATAAATAGTTATTTAAAAAAATAATATCGAATCGAAATAGATAATAAAATATACGTAAATCATGAACAATTCCCAGATTTTGAGAGCAAAGTTTCTTTTAAAAATGCTGATGAGAGCCTACGCATTCTGCGTGAACGAACAACTAGGTCGCCTCTTGTTAGAATGATGCGTCGGGTGTCGGGATCATCTAGACTTCGATCACGAGGATCATTCGTGTCTGACGATGGAAAGGGAAGATATGGTCATCAAGTATTTTGAACCAGCGTTCGAATGCATTCAAATTGACAACGTGATCAAGTTTTAGAAGAGATTAGTTTTTTTGTAGTGGGTGAGATAAGCCCACCAATTTGGAAGAAATGAAATTGGCGCGTAGAAGTCTGACTTTAGAAGACAAGGGATGCATCATGAAATTATTGCTGAAGGAAGCATACGTCTAAGTTTTCTCATTGATATAAAATAAGGGAGAATAGAAAATAAAAATAAATACACACATAAATTTTTTATCTAATATTAGAAAGAAAAAAAACACAAAAATGAGAACCAGAAATAAATTGTATCCGATGTTAGATGACGACGAGGATGAGAAGCCGAATGGCATTTTGCCAACGGCGCCATCGCTAGAAGAGAAAGAAAGAGGAGAGAGGTATCGCATCGATCAAATCAGTAGAATCCAATTGTATCTGACTCGAGAGAGAGATTCTCGCCATTCTCTCAAGAAGAAGTATTCGCATTTCCTGAAATTCGGCAACGCAGTCGACACGACACTCATCACAATTTCCATAGGTTTACACGTGGCCGGCATCGGACTGTTGTCAACCGCGGTCAGCATTCCGATCGTGTTGACCATAGAAGGAGTGGCTCTCGCCGCCGGATTGTTTAGCACGCTCGTAAACTTTTTGAGTAGGAAATTATATCTGAAAGCTAGGAAACACGAAAAGATTCGCGTCTTGGCCAACTCCAAGATCGACACGATATCCGAAATGATCTCGATGGCGTTGAAAGATGGCAGGATATCGGACGGAGAATACTTCACGATATTGGGCGAGAAAACAAAATACGATGCCATGAAAGAAGCCGTGAGAATCAAGACTCGTCAGATCATCAAGGAAGAGATGAAGGATTCTCTAGTGGAAAAGGGGAGGAAAGAGGCCAGGGAGGAATTCAGTAAGATGATAGAACTCAAGAGCAGCGATTGAATAAAAAAATATATAATAAGAACAGAAAAAACAAATATTAAATTTATATATAAAATAAAAACGAAATTAATTTAAATAACTCTCAAAAAATGTATTGCGTAAAGTGTAAGAGAGTTACCAAGACGAGTAATTCTCGAGAAGTACGAACTAAAAACGACAGACAGAATTTGCGATGTGTGAGGTTCGATCAAGACTCGATTCGTCAAAAAAAGAACACGAGCAAAGGTAAAGGCATCGTGAATAAAATGATCAATAATCTACCTTTCGAAATGCATCTGCCGGGTCACAGTTTCATGGGACCCGGAACGAAATTGAACAAGAGACTTAATGCCGATCTGACTCCTAAATCTTGGAGCAAACCCGTGAATAATGTGCTACGTCGGACATCCCGACACCAAGACTCGCAATGACGTCTGCGATAAAAACATGTTGGCGAAATTGAGAGGTATATCGAATCTGAAAAGGAGAGAGAAGATAGAACGTTTGCTGGTCGGCAATCTGATCGGTGCGAAACGTCGATTCGGATGGGGCATTAAAAAAAAGGTGCATCGGAAAAGAAGAAGAAATGATTATTGACGAGTGAATTGGCCGAGGAGTTACACAAACCCATCGTGCATAAATTTTGAAAGAGAAGGGTGTTCGTGAAGGGTTTGGATGACATTTGGTCTGCCAACTCTGTCGACATGAGATTGTTTTCGAGGTGGAACGAGGGCATCAAATATCTATTGATGGTCATCGACGTGTTTTCCAAATATGGTTGGATCAGAGCTTTGAAGAATAAATCGGGACCTTGCGTCGCCGAGGCTCTGAAGAACGTGTTCGACTCGTCTTCTTGAAAACCAAATAAATTGTGGGTGGACAAGGGAAAGGAATTCTACAACAAGCACGTTCGTTGATTAGTCGACCTCTACTCGATCAAAAATGAAGAGAAAGCCAGCATGGTGGAACGTTGGAATCGAACGATGAAGGAAAAGATGCACAGATATTTCACGGCGAATTCGACTAAGAAATACATATACGCTCTGAATGGTCTGGTCAAAGATTACAACAACACGCGACACAGATCGATCAAGATGACTCCCGCGGAAGCTAGCGATCCTCGAAACGAAAAACGGGTCTACGTGAATCTATATCCTGAAAGATCTAAGATCAGGAAGAAGTCTAGAACGCCGAAATTTGCGGTCGGCGATCGAGTGAGAATCTACACTTAAAAGAAGCACTTCAAAAAGGGTTATACTCGTCGATGGACCTCGGAAATCTTCGTGATAATCAAAATATTTTACACCGATCCGGTGACTTACAAAATCGAAACTTTGGATGGAGAAGAGATCATTGGAAAGTTTTACGAACAACAATTGCAGAAGACGAAGTTTTAATAAGAAAACAATTTTTTTTTTATTTACTCTCTTTAACATTTTCTTGTTTACATATATATATATAGGAGAGAAAAATAATAATAAAAAATAATTAAAACTATTTTTAGATAAAAAAGCAAGCTAATTAATAAACAAAAACCCTTCAAAAATGGCAAATATACTAGATATCGCACAAAGCATAGTGAAAGATGAAATTATTCAAGAATAAGAGGTTCACGAATATGAACCGATAACCAGAACGAGTTTGAACAATGCGGGAGAGATAAGAATCAACGTCAAAACCCAAGATCTATTTGTCCATCCTAGCGAGAGTTACATAGTGATGCAGGGATGTCTCACCAAGGAAGATGGGAGTGACTACGCTGATGACGACACGGTTACTCTAGCCAATAATGGCACCATGCAGTAATATAAAATACTTGCTATCCAGACAAGAGATAGAATCTGTGTTTCATCCCGGTCAGGCCACCACGATGTTCGGACTCTTGACATATCCGGATGATTTTTCGAAATCCAGAGGACTTAATCAGTTGTGGATGAAAGACACCGTCGGCCCTGCTAGCACCGGCGCCATCGCGATATTCGACTACGTCGTCAAGACGCCCAGACCTAAAGGAATGTTTTCGTTCAGGATATCTTTGAAACACATCTTCGGATTCGCTGACGATTACAACAAGATCATGTGCGGATTCAAACACAATCTGATGTTGATTCGAAAAGGAAATGATGACGCAATAGTGAGACTCACCTCGACCGATGTGGGTAAGATAACTCTACACAAGATATGGTGGTTCGTTCCGCACATGGAGCCTTCGATGGTGGAAAAAACGCGTCTCTACAAGATCATAGAATCCAAGAGTAAATTACCCATGGGATTTAGAATGAGACAGTGCGACACGGCTAGCATTCCACTCTCCACGAATCACTTCGATTGGAGATTGATGGTGAAATCCGCTTCTGAGAGACCGCGTTTCATCGTGGTCGCGTTTCAGACCAATAGGGATGGGTCTCAGGAAAAGAATGCGTCGCTGTTCGATCACTGCAATTTGAGAAACATATAAGTGTTTCTGAACGCCACGAGATATCCACCAATCGATTACAATGCGTCATTTGACAAGAACGATTTCTGCAGACTGTACGGTGATGCCGCTGATTTTAGAAAGAAGTATCATGGTCTAGACGAATTGATGAGCAACCCTAACATATCTCCCGGCGAATACAAGTCGATGTATCCCATGTTCGTATTCGATGTCAGTAAACAGAGTGAACGACTCAAGAGTAACGTCTTAGACATTCAGATCAAGATGCAATTCGATAGGAACATGCCGAGAAAAACCGAAGCCTTCACCCTGGTCCTGTCGGACAGAGAATTACAATTCGAATTGGATGGAAATGAGATGTTGCTCATTCGATGAGAGACGTGTGTGAAAAAAAAATTAATAAACGTTAAAAATGAGGATGTAAGATTAATTAAAAAAACAAAATCTAGAAAACAAAACGGATGTTTTTGACACGAAAACAACAAATCATCTGTTCACTTCAGAACACTACGACGTTAAAATAAATTGCTTGGAAAAATGGATTCAAATTGAACATGAAGAACGTAACACAAAAAAAGGATGGAATAATTGTGATTTTAACGAATATCATTTAAAAGAAAAAGAAGAGTTTGATCTCATAAGATCTAATGAAGAAATTATATAAAATACAATTTTAAAATGTCGCAAATGTAAGAAACGTCAAATAAAAATCGAATCTCAACAAACTAGATCTGTCGATGAACCAACAACTGTATTCGCAAAGTGTATAAATTGTAATCATAAATGGATAGAAAATTAAAAAAGAGATGTAGTTTTAATCATCGTCATAAGTGACAAAATTCTTTTACTAAAGAAAAAAAACATTTCAGAAATCGTCTAATAATATATAATAATAAAAAGTTATCAAAAAAAAATAAAGTAATGAGATCTAGAGAGATTGAACATCTTTCTAAATCTCATTACTTTTTTTTTTTGTTTTTAATAATCACTCATTATTTTTTTTTAATTAATTATTTCCACGTGTTCACTGTTTGTTCAAAGGATCTAGTTCAATTAGTAGGCTCACCACGGAAGTGGTGGCTTCAGAATTATTGGTTTTTGTAACAAAATTAATCCTGTCTCCGGTGTTCACTTTGAGAGGCGTGCCGAACGTGCTAACATTTGCGTGTTGATTCTCAGTCTTTTCAATGCTGTATCTCTTATCGCTCTCTACTCCATTCACCGTGAGATTGATGACCGCTCTGTTATTCAAATCCGTGGAAGCCAGACCCATTCGTATGATTTCACCTCCTAACGGCATGGGATATCCCACCCGACCATGTTGCGATCCGCTACCTCCATTTCTGAAAGACCACTCAGTTTTTCCCTCCTCTAATGTGCCGGCCTCCTCGGCCCACACGGTGATCAATTGTCTAGTGTATTTGACTCTTTCCACCACTGAAATCAGGGTGCAGGCATCTGTCATGTTCACGGGATCCGGTAGATTCGTGAGCGTGTGTCCGCCCATGTCTAGTTTACCTTCCATGATGTCGCCCTTTCTCCAGACCGAGTTGTCGTCCACGTACTTTCTGCTGACTGTGCTGGAATCGAATTCGGGATCGTGATCGAGACCGAATAAATTGTGACTGTTCATGTTGATGCCACCCTCCATGGTTCCACCAGATTGTTTGTTCAGGTAGAGATCGTCCACTTGCGATTCTACGTATTCTTGTGATCGTATCATGGCAGAATCTACGTAGCCCTTGTTGACCGTGATTGAGTCTGCATCCATGTCATCGATCTTCAACAGATTCAATATCTTGTTGAATCCCGCATTCAGATCCAATTTCATTTCTCGGCTGTCAGACTTTCTCTGTTCCAGATCCACGTAGTGTTTGGTCGCCACATCCTTGGGATTCGTGGGAGTGGCCATGTTCGTTATCTTGTTAGAATTGGCGTAAAGTTCCGAGTGCATCGTTTGCTGAACGTATCTACTTCTCAGATGTTCACTGAATCGCGCATGAGAGTCGTCCGCGTATTTCTTGGTCGCGTCATTGGTGGAATCTATGGGATTCGCAACATTCACCAAACATTTAGATTTCAGATTGAGATCGTCGGTCATGGCTTTATCCACGTAATTATCTAGCATGATTCGTTCGAAATCCGCATTTCCCCTGTCGACGTATTTTTTAGTCGCAGCATCTGCGAGATCTATTGGCTCGGGAAGATTGTAGAGCTTCTTATCGTTCATGTCCAAAGGTTCCTCTCAAGGTTCGTATCTCCAAACATAACGTTCGTCCAAGTTGGCACCGTCGTAACCATCACCGACTTCGAGCATCTTCCTCTTCTTTTTGGGTCGACTTTCATCATCACTTCTACCAAATTTATCGACTGGTGTGTTGTTTTGAGGTTTTTGTTTTAAAATATATTTCAAATGCAGTTTATTAAAAATGAATTATTTCACTTATTTTTATTTTTCGTTTTTATTTGATTAAATTTTTTTAAATAATTTTTTTACCTTTATATATATACTATAAAAAAAAATCTGTCTCTAATGTAAATCATTGAGAATGTCTTGAAACTTATCTCCTTCAGACCATCTCTTGAGAACGTAGAGACACAGGTGACCACAAAACACTTGATCTGGCGATTGCACTCGTTCCTTGTTGTAACGAACCATCGATTTGTTGAAATAGTTCTTTATTTCTTTCGGCGGCGAGATTCCATAGCTGTCGAAATAATAATTCTTCTTCCCGTTCTTGAACCACACCACCCAGTGAGTGCCTTCACCCGATAAATGTCTAGATTTAAAATTCCGCATTCCAATTGTCGAGGTCTTCTCTTCAGCAAGGCATCTCTGGAAAACACGCCTAGAAAATTGCCGCATTCGACAGAGCGATGTTGGATAGGGGTTCGTTAGGTAAGATGACACGTTCTACGGATATCTCTATTTTCTTATTCATAAATGTGTATATTTTTTTTTTAATTTATTTATTTTATTATAATTCTAAAATGACGTTATTTTTTTATATTTTTCTTTTTCTTTTTAAACTCACTCTATCGACTTCCATAATCTTGAATCCGTGTAATTCCTCTTGATTTTCTGGAATCCTTTCATCCTTAATCATATCTGAAATCCTATCATCTAAAATTAGATCCAAAGTCCTATGTCCGAGTGCCAAAGTGCTTATTTTATCGTCTAACATGAATCTCTTATCGTCGTCGGCCGTCAGCGAAATCTTGTTGACTATTTCGGTATACAAGTCGTGATTTTCACTTCGAATCAATTTCATAGTCTTATACACCGGACCACTTCCTAACAGACAATCTTTATACTCTCGGAAAGAGATGTTTATCTTCACCACGCACGCTTTAACCCCTTTGCACTTCTTGATCTCTTCATCTTCTGCATGATAAGCATACAGTTTAGGTCTCAAGCCCACAAATTCGACGATTTGTTTATGCCGCTCTCATCCTTAAATTTACCCAACACCTTCTTGTTGTCGTTCGATTGAATGTTGGACGGGTGATCGACGGGATAATTGCTCATGTCGAACCACGCAGCCACATCCTGAGATATATCTCAGTAGACATCTTTTGTCTCTATCTTGTAAACTAAACTGTCCGTGTCAGTGAACAGTAGTTTGGCTTTATCACCAAATTTTCGTTTGACGTAATTATAGTGAAACTCATACATCAATCGCTTGCTGATATCTAAGATGATCGGTCTGAGATAATATGGTTTGTCGAACTTCAGGTGCATCTTTTGCATGTGAACGGCCACTAGATTTTCGTCGAATATGGTTCGGTGTTTGTAATTGGGTTTCGCCACTAATTTTTTAGCTTTTTTCTCAGACTTGACGAGTCGAACGTCAGTTCTCTTCCTGATGTTTTCCATCGATTTACCATACACGCAGTTGTTCATGAGTTTGAAGAAATCTTTTTCAAAATCGTTCTCGGCTCGAATTCTGCGATTCGTGTTGAGATTGATGTATTTTTTCATCCAAGGCTCTTCGCCGAATCGAATGATGCGATGTATGTCGACTAATTTCATCCCGTGATCGACGTATTGTTTCAAATTCTTGCTGTAGACGACGTACTTATGTTTGTTAAATAAATTGGGAATAAGTTTTTCCTCATCTCCTTCGATCGGTTCCATTCGTTAGGGAGCCAGCGGATAATCGTTGTGCAGATCGTGTAATTCTTCCGGATAGTTCAAATCGACTTCTAAAATGCAAGGATAGTCTCTCCATTTTTGCATCTCTTCCGGTTCCATCACCCATTCGAAATTTCCAATCGGTAAAGGATGATTCATAGCCCAACCGTACAGATTATTAGCGTCCCAATACTGTATGTATTTATTCGATCATTTTGAATCAAAACCTTCTTTCATGTAGGGATTGTTAGCTTCAGAATATCTGTGGGAGATCATCAAAACGTCACCTGTCACAGCCCTTTCGAACATGAGCAACATGTCCACGTCGGATAATAATTCCAATTGGACTTCGGTGGTCTTCAACAGAGCATCCCACGCCAGACCGGGTGCGGTGAAATACCAAACCGGATCCAGATCGTAATTTCGATGACAAACGTCTTGAAAATTTTCGAACACGTCTGCCAAGAGCAGAACGTCGGTCTTCAGATAGAGATCGTGATAATCTCTCATGGTTTTCATATCGAATGTTTTCCACACGTTTTTGGCGTGTTCGTAATTCTCATCGGAAATGTCGGATTTGTATAATTTTGAATAAAAATCTTCTTTCGAAGGTAGTGCAGTGTCGTCGAATCTCTTTAGATCGTTCATGTAATCATAAGGATAGACTCCTTTCCTCAATATGACATCTACTCGTTCTCTGAAATGTCGAAGTATGGGTTCGATGTTAGATCTGAAAAATGCATTTGTCACGATGCTCTCGCTGGACTTCACGTCGATTTTATTCATCATACAATGGAGTATCATCTTAATTTTTTGTCCCACGTTCATGTGTTCGTGAACCAAATCCAATACTTTTTTCTTCACCCGTTCCATGAACAATTTCGGATCGACTTTCTTGAAAGAGTGAACCACGTCGAAAGTTTTAAAAACTCCTTTGATCGCACTCTCTCGTTTTACAGGCTTCGATTGGAATACTTCCGCGATGAGTCGTGCTATATATTCTTCTCCTTTCCCTTTGTCGATTGCTCATCGAATTTCATTCGATATATCTCGTTTGTCTAGATTCTGAAGTGTATCACTCGTTTTCGCTTTTTGTTTTTTTTTTTTTGAAATTTGAAGTTTCTTCAACAGCTTTTCGTTTAGTCATCTTCTTATTTTTCACAACCGAAACGTTTTTGTTTTTTTTGTCGGCATTTCAATTCCTTTTACTATCTTTTTCTTCTTCTCATTTTTCACAACCGATGCATTTTTTGACGTCGTTGCTATCGACATTCCGTTTGCCTTTTCATTGAGCAAACTACGTATCTCCTCGTGCATGATCTTTCTAATTTCATCATGCTCCACTTTTCATTTTCTATGGTCAGGCGTTACTGTCATTGGCTTATTTTTTTCTGCAATTTGAGTCTGTTTAAGTTTATCCACTTCCGATCTTTCGATTTTTTTCTTTCCATTGTTTCGCAAATGATATTCCTGTCTGACTTCAATTTTTTTTGATTTGGTTCTATGATTTCTGAAATGTGGAATTTTTAATTTTTTACAAATCTCGTTTAACTGAGGTACGGTTTTCTCATTTAAATTTTCCATTTTTTTTTGCTTCTTTTGTAAGAATATTTTTTTCGAATTTTGTATTTAAATAATTTGTTAACAGTTTAAAATTGTTTTTATATATATATGTTTTAATTCCTTCAAAAACAATTTTTTTTAATGAAATTAATCGATTTTTTTATGTTCCTTAACGTGAAAAAAATTGAATTAATACGAGAAAAAAGGACGTTAAATTTAAACTTTTTATTTATATATAAAGAGAAAAAAACTTTTACAAAAAAACTTTTTTCACATTAAAGAAAATTAAAAATTAAAAAACTTTTTTATATATATATAGAGAGTAAAAAAAAAAAAAAATTTTGGACAAATTATTATTTAAATACAAAATTTAAAAATATACATTATTTGCAATAATTCATAAAACAAAAAAAACAAATAATCAATCATGACAACAACACCTAAAAGGTGTGAATTGAAATTGAAACGAGTCGAAACGTGTAAGAAATTCAGTTATAAAATCTATAGATTACAACGACACGACTCCATTGAATTGAACGAGGTCGAGACAAAGGGCTTAGAGCACAAACACGACAAATATAACATGCCTTTGAAATTGGACGAAGCCACGCTCGATTTGTTTTACGAGTACCAAAGCGATCTACAGAAAATCGTCATCGTCAAAGATAGAGAATTCGACAAGGACGATTTGTCGTTGCCCTATGGAAGTTACATATATCCAAAAATGTCTCTTGAACTCGTGAACAAATTGGGTGGTGAGAGCACGTTCATCGATGTAAAAAAACTCAAAAAAGTAAAGATAAACATTCAACACATTTTCGAAAAAGGAGAAGACACGACCATCAACATGCTAACAATGGACTTGGAAATATAAACAACAGGGAGACTGATTTTTAGCAAAGAAGAAGGAAAAAAAAAGTAATGACATCTAGAGAGGTTGATCATCTCTAGATCTCATTACTTTTTTTTTGTTTTTTTGGTTTTTTGTTTTCCTTCTTCTTCTTCTTCACTATCGCTCATATATATTATAATAACGTTTCCTTTTTTCTCAAATTTCGACGTCGATTCTTCTTTTCTTTTTTTTTGTGATATATTACGTTTTTTATAAGAACACATTTGTTTATCTGTATCATAATTATGAATGAATGTGGTGCATCTCTTGGTAACACTCACATCATTACCATTATCTTCAGAAGGTAGTGGTGACGGTGGAAAATATCTCATTCTTTTAAATTTCAACCATCTATCCCGCTCTTTTTTCAGTTCTTTCCTAAGATATCCATCATTAGCGTCTAATTGTTTTTCCACATCTTTTTCCCACACTATCCCGCAATATTCATCATTAGCATCTAAACGTTTTTCCACATCTTTTTCGCACTCTATCCTGTGATATTCATCATTATCGTCTAATTGTTTTTCCACCTTTTTATCCATTTTATATTATTTTATACTTTCTATGATTTATATTTTATATAATTATATAATTTTTACATTATAATAACATACTCAAAATCGGTATATTCTTAAATGGCGAATTCTCACCAAACAACAAACCCTTACCGAGTCGCTCAACGTTCCATCCACTCTTCAGATAGAGACCGTTTCCACTCAAAGAGTTGCCACCTCTAACGGGTTCTAGATACAATCCTTCACCACTGTCGTCTGCGTGGACATGACACACGGCTCCTCCCTTCTTCAAAAACAGTCCGCTGCCACCCATTAATTTCTCAACTGCCGAACTTGCGAGTCCCGAGAGAGCTCCCACGCCGAGAGTCTTTCCGAGAAAGGGTAATGCTTTTACAGCAAAGGGTAATGCTTTTGCGGCGATTCCTGCCAATAGCAGTAGGAAACCGCTTTTCATTCTCAAATTGTATCTCAATTGAGCGGGACTCAATCTCACCATCAACCCTCTTCCATCACGAATCACTTTCTCCATCCTTTTGATTTGACTTCTGGTCCAGGCGATCGAATCCTGACCGCCACTCGTCAGATCTTTGTGAGTGAATATGAATCTCATCGCCTCGCCTCAAGTTGTTAACGCTCTCTTAAGTTTCTTCCTCTGTCCTGCGGATATGTTCACGTTTTTAACCACGTATTGTGTCATAATTCTTTTTTTAAAATATATTTTGCTCAATTGTTTTTTTGTTTTAATGATAATTATAGATATATTAAATAATTTTTGTAAATTAATATTTGCGTTTATTTTATTTTCTTATTTATATATATACGCAATATTTTTTTTTTTTTGCTTTATATTTCTCTTATGTGAAATCGTATCGTCACCCTCTCTTCATCTAACAGTTCACCATTTTGATCCGTCAACGTGGTTTTGAGACTATACAACGTGTCTAAAATCACTGGTAGATAAACTAAATTTTGAGGTCATTCCACGATCTTATAACCCGGCGACACATTTGGAAAGAAGGAATAGATCATCGGTTGAGCGCTACCATTCACATAGCTTCCAGCAATCACATCCACGTTCACCAGAATGCTATTGACTGTGAGAATGCCGACCGTATTTTCAGATGTCGTGTGGCCTCGATACATCTTTCGATCGAATCCCAGCATCTTGCCTATAGAATCGTCCGTGTTGAAATCCACTCAAAAATTATCTTCCAAATCCAACATCGTCTGTAAGGTATTAGGGTTGGGAGCGAGTCTGATCTTGTTGCTTCCCTTTCCATCCATCTTCATTCGCGTCTGAATGTAATTGTTCAAATCGTCTATGTCGTAACTTCCTTTGGGAATTCAAATCTCCAACAAATCCACTCCGTCGGAATACTTGAACGAGTTATTCTTTTCGGTGACGTTGGGAAAGGAATAATAAGTCTCCAGATTCACCAACGCCATCTCGTATCTTTTCTCTCTATTCAATTCGATGGAAGGTTCGAATTTCATCACGAATCGAGTCGAATCGCCACTCACCACGATTTGAGTGGATTGTTTTGCAGCTGTATTCTCGGCTATCCGTTCTAACAATTCTCCTTGTTCGAACATTATACTTTAATTTTTATTTTATTTTTCAAAACTAAATTATTTGATGATTTATTATTTTCTAATTTTATTTTCGCTCTCTGTCTTATTATCATCAGAAACATAAAACTTGTCGAATCCGCACTGATATTTTCCGCGATTAAATTCGCTAGTCAAATCAATCATGACGAAATTGTAAAGTCCTCCATCCCAAACCCTCTTGTAGAATCTCCTGAATTCCGCCACGCTCATGTTGTTTGCAACATGATCACCGTAGATGTGATTGAGATTCTTGAGATCTTGGCGAAAGAGATACAGTAAATTAGTGTTCTCCCTTATCGTCTGTCTGGGCAATCGAAAATAATTCTGCGACAGGTAGAAACAGTCCACGTTGCTGTGACGACCCCTAACGTAATATGATTCGCATCGGTTCTGTCTCTCCAAAAGCAGATCTTCGAAAATCATGAGATTCTTATCTTCTGATTTCAATTCTCTAGGATCCGGAACGTCGCTAGCAGCGTTCTCATAAAATCAACACTCGACGTTCGAAGACGCATTTCTCTTCATCAATTCCATCGCTGCACCGTCCAAAATGGTTGAAAGAGAAGCTTCACTTTTGTCGAATTCCTCCCTACTGTCAAAGATTCTGGCTATGACGTCCTTGGGCAATCTACGATCCATGCACTCTCGAAGCAATCTGTATTCGGGTTGAAACAAGCTCTTGCCAAACACAAACAATCTGTCGTAATCCAACCAGTCGGGTTGCGACAACAGATTCATCAACAGATTGGTCTTTCCACAATTCAATTTTCCCACTATCAAGCCTCTTATGCTTTTGGGAAAGAACTCGTTATTCGACCTCTTGGTCGCGGCGTTGTTCCAAGACATATCTTTAATGTTCATCTTTGTTTATTTTTTGTTATTTTAGATTTTTCAAACACAATTTTTATGTTTTTTCAAACTTAGTTTTATAAATATTATTTATTTATATTACACCGTCGCGAGTTCTCTTCAATCCAGATCCACTCGTCATTTTGGCTAAATCTTGTATGGGTACCACAGCATCCTTAAAATCTTTCCAACTTTTCGGCGATCACTCTAATGTAGCTCGCTTCGCCGGCGGACTGATGAACTTGTCAATCAATGCGTCAGCTGCCCTCTTGCCAGCCACAGAAGCTATCCTACCACTGGCTTCGGAAGTGGCTTTCTTACCAGCATCCAAAGCCATCTTCTTACCGACCTCAAACACAGTTGATGCGAGTTTTCTACCTGCATCGCTGGTGAACGCTCGCATTATAGAATCGACGATGCCAGAACCGCCTTGAATGTAAGTTCTGACGTATCCCCTGTTCTTTATCACCAACATATTTTATAATATATATTTTGTTTTTTCACTGGTAAATCGTTTGTTGTTTAAATTACTTTTATTATTTTGTAGTTAAAATTTACTCTTTTTATTTTATATATTTTTGTTTGTTTCTCTCTACTTATTATATATCAATCCTTCAATTCGTTCATCAGTCTTTTGTAATCGCGTTTATTCAAAACCTGCTGCCTCAACAATTCATCACATATGCTCACTATCTCATTACCTAATCTAGTGTTACCAGCGCGTCTACTTGCCATCAACAAACTCAATCTCTGAGACAGAGCGTCAGAATCGCTCGGAAGAAAAGTGGTTTTCACCCCTTTGCCAGTCACTGACTTGACGAACTTCTTATTCATATCCCATATGGGTTTCACCACTTTCGTCCACTTGTAACCTCTGTTGGCTTTGGGTCTCGTTTCTCTGGCATTGTTATTTCTCTTCATGGCGTGGGTCTGAACCAGAATGTCGCCGTAATTGTCGAAATCCTGATCCATGTAATCTCCAGGCTTGTCAAAAAGGAGCAATTTGTGCAGTCCAGGAGTTAATTCGTACCTATTCGAACTGACGATTAAATTATCATCATCATCTCGCACTTCTGTGTCGCCCACAAAAGTTCTACCGTCAGAATCCTTATAAATTCCATACAACAGATCTCTCTTACCACCATCCTCGGACGACGCAACGCTATCAGTGGTGATAGTCGAAGCTGTATCATCGCTCTCACTCACGTCAGTTTCGATTCTCATGGGAACGTAATCCGGTGTAGATTGAAAGGAATACTGTTTTGTAAAACTACTGGGCAACGAACCCATTCTCAAAGAACTCTCTTTTATAGGTCTCAATTCTTCAACTATCTCCTTCTTGCTTCGTTCATGAACCTCCATCATGGGTTTAAATATTTTTGTGGTTTTGTGCCTTAATTCCATCTCTCCAAGTCATCTGCTTCTGTCAGCCGATTGAATACTCTTCTTAGCACGTTCATATTCGTTTAAAAGTTGATCTCTACGTTTGGAATCTGTGATGTGTAAAAATATTTTTTCGTTTTTAAATTATTAATATTTCCTTTAGAGTATGCTAACGTGAGTTATTTTATTATTTTCAAAATTAAATGTATAATTATTTTATGTTTTATGTTTTAAGTAAATAAAAATCTTCTGTCTTTAATATAATAACTAAAACCAGTTGAGGAAAAACATTTTACATGATAAAACCTTTATAAATGCGTTTGCTCTCGAACGCGTTAAAGATCGCATCACCAATTATTCACTCTGTGACGAACTGGAGAACTTTGAAAAAGTTTGAAAGTTTCTGATTTAACGCGTTTGAGAATAATTATATCCGTTAAAAGGGTTCATTCATATCTCTGAACATTATCACAAGTAAATTAAAATTCAATTACCTCTTAAAACCTGATTGAGTGGAAACGCGCTTTTATTGTCTATTATTGTCTATTATTAAAACGAAATACCTTTCATTCACACCAAAACAAAACATGAGTGTCTATTATAATACAATTTTATCTCTTAAAATTCATCTAAGTGAAAAAGGTTTTATAATGGAATTTTTATTTAAATAAAACAGTTCTACGAACTGTTTTATTTGAATGAAACAATTCTACGAACTGTTTTATTAAAATTTATCTTACAAATTTCACTGTGACAAAACGTGAACAGATGATTTTCCATCGGTTCTAATTTTCTAAAACTCAAGTTTTCAATGTCATCATTAAACGAAAACCTTTCATTCACACCAGAACAAAACATGAGTGTCTATTATAATACAATTTATCGGACTCAATTTTATAGTCGACTCTATTGAACGAAAACCTTTCATTCACACCAAAACAAAACATGAGTGTCTATTATAATACAATTTATCGGACTCAATTTTATAGTCGACTCTATTGAACGAAAACCTTTCATTCACACCGAAACAAAACATGAGTGTCTGTTATAATACAATTTATCAGACTCAATTTTATAGTCGACTCTATTGAATGAAAAAAGCTATTTATTTACACTGAGTACAAAATTGAAAAACTCCTCAAAACCGATTCTATCACGATTCGCCTCACAAAACTCGCGAGGTGAATCGACAAATCGGGTTTTCGCCGATCGGATCGCACCCTAGACCGTCCGAAACGCGATCGCGAACGTCGGTGGTCCAGAACCGACAAACCGCCTTTTTTCCATGTACCGGAGGCTCAAATCGGTTTTAAAAAAAATCCTCGATGAGTAACTGCGCTTTACGCTCACCTTTCACCGTTGGCGAACGTCGAAAAAACGTTTTGATGTCGATTTTTCCTGGTCTAGAATCGGCAAATGGGTTTTCGCCGATCGGATCGCACTTTTACCGTTCAAACACCCGTTGGCGAACGTAGGTGATACAGAATCGGCAAACCGCTGTTTGATGCTGATCTAGAACCGGCAAAACGTTTTTTGCTTGCGTTCACCAACGATGGATCGAAGGTCTGATCCGCGATGGGAACGTAGAGAAAAATTTTAAATGTATATTTTCTTCAAATTTCATACATTTTTTCACTTTTTGAGCGACGTGTTGAATGTACGCGTTCGCCAACGGGTATTTGAATGTTAAAAGTGCGATCTGTGAGCCTCAAAACAACTGCCGATTCTGTATCACCATGAAAAAACGACATTTTGTACACTTGTACACGATTTAACACTGAATCCCTATGGCGGTACACGTACATGTACGTGTACTTGTACATTTTTTGGAAAAGTGATACTGAATAGGCCTTTTATACCTACTGACGGTTTTAAATAGAAGCGAAATTTCACTGGAATTTGCTGCAAATCGTGCAACGCAATTACAATTTGAATCCCCAGCGATAGCTGCAAATCGTACCCTGAGTTCCAATGTGTTCTGTGTGCCAATATCGTAACACGGGTTCCCTTCGCAAATTTGGTTGGCGGAGATAAAATATGTTCTTTTTGTTGATAGTTGTCAAATGAATTGCTGAGTGTCCTTCTAATAATTGTTTCTAAAGACGTGAAGGCGTATATTTATTTAGATATGGCAAGAAATGAGAGCAGAATATAACTATAGGGCACCTTGTTTCCAGAAAACATTGGAAACACTGGAAACAATGAGATTTCTGTTATTTTTTTCAAACAACCCAGCAAGTACAGTTGGTATTAAAATTTATTTCAGTGTTTACATGATAAGTCATAAATGCTCCAAGTACCAAAATTCTGAAGACGTTGGAAACGGCGGAAACATTGGAAACGGTGGAAACATTGGAAACGGTGGAGACATTGGACACGGTGGAAACATTGGAAACGATGGTGGAAACATTGGAAACGGTGGAAACATTGGAAACGTTGGAAACGGTGGAAACATTGGAAACTATGGAAACGTTGGAAACGGTGGAAACATTGGAAACTATGGAAACATTGGAAACATTGGAAACGGTGGAAACACTGGAAACATTGGAAACGGTGGAAACATTGGAAACGATGCATGTAATAAAAAAAGTGGGAAAATGAAAAATTATTTCAGAAAAAAGTTCTGAAAAATTAATCCGGAATGAGTAAAACTATATTTATTATTGAATGGAGGGGACTTGGAGCATTTAATCGGACATTTTCAGCGTTTCCCGCAGCCTCCACCATCTCCACAATTTCCCACTGTTTTCTACATTTTCCCACATTTCTTCCACTATTTACAAAAATTTTAGTACTTGCAGGATTTAAACATTTCTAAATATTGTTTCCACCGTTTCCTCTGTTTCCACCATTTCCACTGTTCCACCATTCCCACTGACCATTTCCACTGTTTCCACCGTTTCCACTGTTTCCACCGTTTCCGCCGTTTCCACCATTCCCACTGATCATTTCCACTGTTTCTATCATTCCCACTGTTTGCAAAATGTTAGTATTTGCAGGATTTAAACATTTTCTAAATATTGTTTCCACTGTTTCCACCGTTTCAACTATAACAAAAATTTTAGTATTTGCAGGATTTAAACATTTCTAAATATTGTTTCCATCGTTTCCATTGTTTCCACCGTTTCCACTGACCATTTCCACTGTTTCCACCGTTTCCATCGTTTCCACCATTCCCACTGACCATTTCCACTGTTTCCATCATTCCCACTGTTTGCAAAATGTTAGTATTTGCAGGATTTAAACATTTTCTAAATATTGTTTCCACTGTTTTCATCGTTTCCACTGTTTCCAAAAATGTTAGTACTTGTAGGATTTAAACATTCTGAACGATTGCAATACCAAATATTGTTACTTGATGATAATACTTGAACAGAATTGTTACCAGGCGATAATACATGAGCAAAGTATAATTGTTTCCAGTGTTTCCAGGAAACAAAGTGCCCTATAGTTATATTCCTGCTCTCATTTCTTGCCACATGTGTATTTATTTATTTATTTATTTATTATTTTTATTTATTTATTTAATTTATTTAATTTATTTATTTAATTATTTGTGTTTAAGGTCACGTACTTATGCACAATGGCTAATCGTGATCGTGACAGTTTTACGGGTGGAGGAAGCCGAAGTACCCGGAGGGAACACCGAGCATCGACGAGCAACTGTCAGCTCTTCAACATTCTAATTCTGTTCCAGCTCCGCTCAAGCAGGGTTACAGCGGTTGAAGACATGTGCACCATCGACGTGCTGTACACCTTTCTACACGGCGTCATCATGCCCCCAAGTGGGAAACCTGGATAAAGTGCATTGCCCAAGGACACAACGCGGGTCATTGCGAACGGGGATCGAACTCGGGACCTCTAGCATAGAAGTCCAACAGTCCAACAGTCCAACAGTCTACCACTGAGCCACCGTGCTCCCGTGTGAGCGTGTAATAAACACAGAACGACACGCGTGTGAATGGGTTAATCTATAAGGATAAAACGAGAGGCCACACGTACATTATCGATTAACCAACCCATTCACACGCGTGTGTCGTTTTGTGCCTGACCTCCGATGCCAGCGATGTCTATTTTGCGTTTTTATGTTTACCTTCTTTTTCAACCACATTATTAGCATTTCCCTTTGAAAATTTTGGAAATATAATCAAAATACACATCAGATTTGGCCTTATGTTCTTTGGATTTGCAAATAATATATTACAGTAATGACTGTATATTTGCACGTTTGCATGCGCCCATTTTCAGTCATTGTGTAACCACGCAACATGTCTATGAAAAAAGTGGAGGAGTACGTGTCCCCTGTGCCCCCCCCCTCCCCCCCCGGTTCCGCCGCCTCTGGATCTGGCCGCCGAAATGGCGGTGGCCGCAAAAAAGCGTTGGTCGTGCTTCGTTGATTGACTTCTGGAAATTCGCTTTGCGATTTCAAAACCTTTTCGTTATGATACTATGACCATAAAGGGGCCTTAGTGGAGTTGTTCAAAGATCATGTTGGTGTGTCATATCCTAACAGCAGATCTCTTCGAGGCTCTTTTCAAGGTGCGTGTAGAAAAAAACAGGGGCGGACTGGGCCAAAAAAGTTACCGGGAAATGAACTAAGGCGACCCCGGACCCGGAGAAAATTTTGTTTTCGAACTGAACGAACGCTACTTCCTTACATCTGAGTGATAAATGGCAGTTCATACAGCTGACATTTCGATGGCATTTTTGTATCAGCTTCATCACTCATTCGGCAAGAATAGTACCAACGGGGGGTCTGGTAGTTAATCTGGGAGAACATTTTGATTATTCAAATTGAAAGAACTCTGTTTCCTTGCATCTGAGCGATCAGTGGCAGACTAGACTGCTGGTATATCGAAATGTTCCTCAAGTGGACTGCCATTGACAGTCCACATGGAGGACATTTCAATATACCGGCATTTTATGCAATCAAATCCATTTCATTTCGCCTGTTGGGCGTTTTCGCAAAATTTCAAGCACCAACAACAGGTGTTTGGCTACCAAAGCGTCAGGCACCAGAGAGAGAGAGAAGAGAGAGAGAGAGAGAGAGAGAGAGAGAGAGAGAGAGAGAGAGAGAGAGAGAGAGAGAGAGAGAGAGAGAGAGAGAGAGAGAGAGAGAGGGGAGAGAGAGAGAGAGAGAGAGAGAGAGAGACAGAGAGAGAGAGAGAGAGAGAGAGAGAGAGAGAGAGAGAGAGAGAGAGAGATGTTTTGGGGACACTTCGAACAAAAAGTTATTTAACGATATCAATGCTAACAGCTATTTTCTAAATTCTAACTGAATCATACCGGAGTGTCCATTCGCTAACATTATAATCAAGATCCATTCCTTCCAGTTCATTTTGTTGGATGAAAAAAAAACTTGAAACGCCTTCTGTAGTCTTGTTAACACATGGGTCAACTAAAAACCGTATTCTCCACTGATTAAAACAACTTTTTTATCCGGGGTTGGTCCACACTGACAACACTTGTCAATGAGCTGAAGTCACTGTGAATTATAGAGATGTGTCTTCGGCTTTTCTCTTCCGGGAGTCTTGCATCTGAAAATCAATACTTTGAATGACAATTTTGTCTTGCTGTGAATGATTCTTGTGTGAGACAACTTGTTAGTAAAGAAGAGTTGGTATAACAACAATGCAATACAATCCGATGATCTGTGGGGAAGAATTATTTCCAGTGACTCAACCATGTCCTCGTTAGGGGAGAGCGGGTCCAGGACTCCAAGTGTGATAGACTGCATTCCAATAATAATAATAACAATAACACTTTAGCCGGCCGCTGATTTGTCGCGGTTCTCGGGTGAGAAGGCCTTGACTACCCCTGTACTCCCAACTGCCTCCCTGTTCCCGCGCTTCTTCTCTCCTCCTAACACTCAGAGACGAACTGCTTGATAACCTCCCTTGCCCCATCATTTTTTCGTTTTTAATGAAATATAACAAAAAATAGCACAAACATTGAAGTGACGTAAAAACATAAAAAAGGACGATAAATCGAAAAGCTAAAAACCCGGGTATCTCCTATTCTTATGAGATGTACTATATACTAAAATTTCATGAACATCCGACGTATATTAAGTTTTGACTCTATGAGCCCCTATGCCGTCGCCCCATCGTTCGGCTATAACGGTTGGAAATTCCTTTAGACGGCACCACATTTTTAGATCTGGATTTTTGTGGAGATTGAAATAAATTTTGAAAGTGAAAGACTAGAAATGAGGGTGAAAATAAAATATAAAAAACCGTAAAATTGGCACCGTGTGCATAATTTGAAATGAAAAGAAAATGAACAATTTGAAATAACCAGAAACAATGCGTGAAGTTTGATAGGGCTGAGGTGGGAGTGTAAAAACGTCGAAAATGACGTCAAATAAAAAAAATACAAAAAAAACCCCCAGCCATCCTGGGCCATCCTTTTATTTTTCGAGCTCTACCCCATACTAAATTTTCAAGTAAATCGGACAAACTTTAATTTTCCTGACGTTGATATCCTACCATCACCCCAACAGCAACGTCCGTCGGATTGTTCGTCCACTGAAAATTGATTGCATGTTGAGACATGTTTTTTTTTTTGACAATATATTTAGAAAATCTCGCGAGTCAGCGCTCAACAAGCATACAGATATTAAAAGTTCACAACAAAAAAAAAAAAAAACCGCGTCAAATTAACGTTATTTTAGATTATCTATTTATTGGTGTTTAAGGTACAGTTTTGCGGGTAAGGGGAGCCGGTGTATCCGGAGAGCACCACCTAGCAACGGCGAGCAACTGTCAGCTCCCCAACATACGAACTCAAGACAGGCAGGGTTAGCATTGGTTGAAGACAGTTGCACCATCGACGTGCAGTACGCCTTAGTGCACAACGTCACCGTGACCCTTTATGGCGTCACCTGAGAGTTCGAGCATAACGGTTAGGAATTTCTAAGGCGGCACACATTTTTAGATATGTTTTTGTAGAGCTTATATTCCCAAAATTTCGAAAGGTTGAGGATCAAAATGAGATTGAAAATAAGTTATAGAAAAAAATCCCGTAAAATTGGCATCGGAGGTCTCATATTGAAATTAAAAAATAAAGGTGCACAACTTCAAATGACCAGCCATAGGTGTGGGAAAGTTAAACCTTATACTGCCACGCCCATTTTAGCCATATATGGAGGACCTCTATGTACGCCTGTAGGCGAGGAATTTTAATAAAATTTATGACATACCTGAATTTCTATCATCTGATTAATTGTTGGAAAGAGGCCTTTCCAACAATTAATCAGATGGTAGGTTTGATATGTGAATACCAGGACGGACAGCTAATCATCAAAAAAGAGGCGACTATAAACGCTTTCAGCAGCGTAAGTGTTAATAACCCCATCCCGTTTAAATAGATCGCAAATGGAATCATAAAAGTGTTTTTTACTGAAAATTTTGAAATATTTGATGTCACGTAAAAACGCCAAAAATGGCGATAACTCGAAAAAATGAAAAAACGGGTACAACATCCTAAAATTTCATGAAAATCAGAAAGTTTGGGTGAAGTCGATGTCAATAACGTCATCCAAAAATTCATCTAGAGCCCTTCCGAATCCCCCAAGTCGGCCCCATATTTTAGAAAGGGTTTTTGTTGGAGATGATATTTACAAAATTTGACGGCTGGAGGCTTCATGCAGGAGAAGATATTGAAAGGTAGAGAAAAAACGTTAGAAGTGATGTTGTTTTGGTTAAAGGTTAAAAATCAAAAAAGCTGAATCGAGAATGTTCAATGCCGAATGATCGTTACAAGTGTGCCAAATGTGGTCACTGTAGCTTTAGAAAATAGGCCGTGGTTCGCTGAAGAGAAAAAACAGGCTAACGATCCCAATAGGTCATTACCTATTGGACAAAGATCCTGTACGAATTAATTATTCAAGAAATTCTTTTATCAGCACCTACACTGATACCTTATAAACAACCGTGCAAACTTTCGCGCGAAATGTTTTCTGTGAAATAAGTGTAAAGTTCATATTTAACGAGACAACATACCTTGGACTTCGGTTGTTTAACAAGACGGCATCCGCATCTTGATCAGTACACATCATTCGGTAATACGGTGTGATTTCAGCTTCATTGAATGACTTAAAACGGGCTCGAACACAGGAGCCATAGCTACCTGCATGAACTTGGGTATTATCCGCGATAACACATGGAAATCCGCTAACACAGGTAGCGAGTGTCCATGTATCATCGAAGATAATATCATATTCCTGGTATCGGTACTAATAATTTAAGCTGTAAAAAAAAAGATTCGCGCACCGGACGCGCCCCCACCTCTGATCCGCCTATGCTGAGTATTTGTTTAGCTCCAAAATGTAACCTATGACTCCTCATTGGAAAAAGCTTTCGGTATTACACTGTTTCCAAATTTCAAGCCGGGAAAAAAAGGCCAATAAGGTCCCACAAAGTAGATCCATTTTTTGTAAAATTGCACGTGGGCGGGCTGTTAATTTTATTTAATATTTTATTTTTGCAATTATTTCTTTGCCATCAAAAGTTCATGTTTTTGGTTTGTTTTATATTTTAGGCCTCATAATCTACAGAATAGCATGGGTGGTGGTGTATTTAGTCCCTCGACTGCAAGAAGGCTTTGCAATGCTAAAGCATTGCAAAGCCTTGTTGCACTCAAGGGACAAATCTATCAATTTTATTAACTTGTGTAAAATATCAGATAAAAACAATTTAATTTTCATTTTTTTAAGTTTGCATTGGTTATAAAAAGAGAGCCGGTGACAGCCAAAATGGACTATGCGAACAGATTTTTAACTCTTTTAGGCCTAATCACTTTATCATAATACACACAACACTCGTAACGGTCCGCACAGCGTCCACTGTTTTCATGCATCTAGTGGTTGAAACGCTCATGCACGCAAACCACGAAGCAGGCCCAAAGTTGATCGTCCACCTTCTCCTCTAAACTCGTCGGAAGATCACCCCACTGCACTACGTTAATAATTCCAGTCCTGGGGATCATTTCTTGGGGAGCTCTGCCTAAAAATTATCAACGAAAAAAATTTAACAAACGTTTTGTTTGTGATTATCCCACAATTCACTTCATCTGATATCCATTTATAGGGTGTATGAGTGAACGTGAAATATTTCAGTTAGTCCAAATTGTTTGTTTGTTATGTTTGTTGGAGTTTAACGTCACTTTAAATAGCCAAGGTCATATCGCGTGAGTGGAGGAAACCGGAATACCCGGAAGAGAACCACCAAACAGCAATGAACAACTGTTACACTCCCCAAATTACAAACCCGACGCATGCAGAGTTATCAGCAGCTGAAGACGGATGCACAACCGACGTGCAGTACGCCTTAATACATAGCACCACCGTGCCACCACACAGGCAATGGGATTAAGTGTTTGCGCAGCTGCCCAAGGGCTGGGCCAAGAAAAGTTACCGGTGAATGAGCCCGGGGGGTGGGGGGGGCACACCTGGAGAAATTTTGAGTTTGCGAACCAAAACGAACGCGTCTTCCTTGCAATTGAGGATCAATGGCAGTCCACATAGAGGCCGTTCAGATGGCATTTTTTGTATCATTTTCATCGATCATTCGACAAAAAAGGTTCTACCGGGGGGGGTGGGGGGGGGGGGGAGGGGAGTGGCATCGGGAGGATCATAGTTCGGCCCGATCAGAGAAAATTTCGATTTTTGGAATTGAAGGAACGCTGTTTCCTTTCTTATGAGCGATCAATGACCGACTAGGCTGATAAATCGAAATGAACTCCATGTCGACTGCTAATAGAGAACATTTCGATATACCAGCAGTCTATGCAATCAGATCCATTTCGTCTTTTGGTCATTTCACGAATTTTCTCTCACCAATAGGGGACCCACCGGGAATTTTCCCGGTGGACCATACGGCAAGTCCGCCTCTGAGCGCAGATGGCACAGGTTAGGATCGAACCGTTGCCCTTCTCTTTAGGGTCCAATGTTCCAGCCAATGAGCTATCGTGCTCACAGTAAGTCCTATTACGACAAAAGTCTTGTCAGACACTGGCCGATTAAAAAGATAGTCTTTCAAAGAATCCCAGTGGGCAGTGAATCTTTAACGGTTTTGAAGAAAGGTGGAGAAAGCGTTGTTCTAATTGCAAAGCAAACCATTTCAGAGGTGTGGTAAATGCATTCGCTTGTAGAGTCTTGGGAAGAAAGAACCAACATCATATTGCACGTTGAAAGGGGGGAAAGGAACTCTGTGCAAGCCCAACTGCCCTTTTCAATTTAGCCATAGAAAAACAAGAGGTCCCAAAAGAATGGAGAGAAAGCAAAGTGACATTTATTCACAAAAAGGGGGAACAGTTTTGGATAATTATCGAGGGGTCTCTGCCAGTAGCAACATTGGAAAGGTTTTCTGTAAAGTCCTCTATGGAAGATTAGAGGAGGTGGCTGAGGCGAAGAGGTTTTTGGGAGAGATTCAGAATGGCTTCAGGAAGGGGAGGAGGGTCACTGACCATCTTTTCACGCTATCCCAAATGATAGAATCCGCGAAAGCAAAAAGGAAAAAGATGTTTATGGCATTTTTAGATGCTAAAAAGGCATACGATAGAGTATGGAGGGAGGGTATGTGGCGAAAGCTTGAGGCTCTAGGCTTGGGGTGTGGGGCGAGTTTGTTGGAATTCTGAAAGCATTATATAAAGATTGCACAGAGTGAACTTAGCCTGGGTAACATAACAGCAAAACGTGTGCCCATGAAGATTGGCCTAAAAAAGGGGTGTATCATTTCGCCAATTCTTTTTGCATTGTACACCAAAGGTTTAGAAGATAAACTTCTGCGTAGCGACGAGAGGGTAGCAGTTGGGGACTTGAAGATCCCAGGGCTATATTTTGCAGACGATATAGTGCTGGTGTCAGAAAGCGAAGAGGGGGTAGCGAAATGCTGGAAATTATTGGAAATATGGGAACAAATGGAGACTCGAACTAAATGAAAGCAAAAGCAAAGTTATACCTGTGGACCGTAAAGTGGTCCTACTCGAAGGTGGACAGTGGGGGGGGGGGGGGGGGGGGGGGGGGGGGGGGGGAGGTCTGTATTCCAGAAGGTAGCAGCAAACTTCTTAGTGTAGGAGAGACAGGTGACTAAGAGTATCTTGGGGGAAACATAAACATTACAGGAAGAGGCATCTACCAAAACCACCCGAATAAAATGATTCCAGAAGGGGAGGCGAATCCTTAACGAAATGAATCTTATAGGGGAGAAACACAGTTTCAAAAAGGTTTTCGTGGGGAAAACCATTTGGGTCTGCCAATTATAACACATGGCATGGAAGTGGCACCCCTAAATCAAACAGCTGTAAAGAGCTTGGAAACCTGTAGAACGACACAGACCGATGGATAACGAGGTCGAGTAATGCCGCAGGACTAGAAGCAATCAGAGGGGGAGGTGGGGGGGGGGGGGCTTGGGTGGATGAGGATCAAGGACAGGATAGACTTATTGAAACTCTGTTATCTAATTATTTGGTACGATTGTGTAAAGTAATGTCCCAGAGTATTTTCAGCCTCAATACCAAGACAGGGTGGATGGTCCAAGTGAGAGAATTAATAGAGAACTACTCATTGGACCCAGACGTAGGGGCAGCCGAGGGTAAAAAAAATCGTCAGAGAAAGAGTCATGGAGGATGGTAACCTTAATTGGCGAGAAGGGGTCAAATCAAAGAGATCTTTGGGTGGCCTGCGTGATAAAGAGAAGCCTGATTTTGAAGAGTACCTTGATGGCCGTCTGAAGCAGAAAATATGGCGGGCTGAAGGGATGGTGGGGCAAGGGGCTACCCCATCGTCAGGTTGGTGAAGCCCCTTGGAGTGCACCATACGGTGATCACCAGAGCCTGGGCAAGATTACAGCAGTATGGCACACCAGTAAGACGGCATGGTGGTGGCAGAGACAGGGCAACATCTGCAGCTGAAGATCGGTTTTTGATCATCCAGGCCCGTAGGAACCGCTTTGCCACAGCAACCCAGCTTCGCAGTGACCTTCAGAATGCATCCGGGGTAAATGTTTCGACGCAGACTATCCGGGCAAGGTTGCACGAATGTGGTCTCCGATCAAGAAGACCATGTATTCGCATTCCGCTGTTCCAGAACCATCGCCAGGCACGATATGAATGGGCCATGGATCACGTAGGATGGACCAGAGAAGATTGGGCGAACTGTCCTTTTTACAGATGAGTCAAGGTACTGCCTAGACCACACAGATAGGCGTTCTAGGGCATGGAGAAGACCAGGAGAGCGATTCCATGCACCCAACATTGCTAAGCATGACCGCTATGATGGAGGGTCAGTCATGCTCTGTGGCACCATCAATAGGGATGGACGTACAGAGCTCTGTGTACTTGAACGTGGTACGTTGACTGCACAGGGTATATTGATGAGATCCTGGATGTCATACGTCAGATTGTGTGCAGGTGCAGTGGGTGATAGATTCATTCTGATGGACGATAATGCCCGTCTTCATGTTGCCCATGCTGTCGAGGAGTACCGACAGAGGAAGGGAATTGAGCGTATGGACCTGGCCAGCAAGATCCCCTGACTTCAATCCAATCGAACATGTCTGGAATGAGTTGCAGCTTGCAATTTCAGCCCGCCCAGTCCAGCCAAGAAGTGTCCAGGGGCTTGGTGCCATGCTGGTCCAAGAATGGAACAACATCCCAGAAAGGACCACCAGGAACCTGATTGGGAGCATGAAAAGGCGTTGTCAGGCTGTAATTAACAGTAATGGGTCTCATACTCGATACTGAACCCATACCAGTTCGCTCCGTCAACTTTTTGGCAAATTGAAAAATTTCCTGTTTTACCAATAATATTTTCCATGGTTATCGTATTCAAAAGCTAAAAAATAATGTCAAACACAAATAAAATCTTAATTTCTGTACTTGAATCATTAAAGATATAATTAAATAAAAAATATATACACTTTTCATTACAATATTTCAACTAAAACTTAAAACAGGTAGTTGGATATACTTGGTGCTTAGCAAACTTTGAGTGGTATATTTGCCTTGGTTAGGTTATCTCTCTACATCTCCCCGTCACATTTTTGTTGTGGAATTGTGTGTAGCGGCACTGGAAAATCTGCGTAAAGCACCCTATTTTTCGCGATGGCCAATTTCTTCAGAAAGACATTATTGAGTGCACTATTAACTCGGGTAATTAAAGTCAGGTTTTCGAAACCTGGCGCACAGTTAAAATTCAACGGTGTTGTGTCGATATGATTAGTAACTTCTATGAAGAGTGGAAGGGTTCGCAAACAACAGATTGCTGGTGGCAAATGATGACTGCTTACTCCAAACTGGAATTAGACGTGTCAAATGTGCATTTCAAAAGGCATATTTGTTATCAACAATGTAGCTTTTGATAGTAAACATTTATTAAATGTGTGAAACCAAGTTACCTTGGCTTCCACCCATAATGTCTCATCGTGACTATATTTGTTCGACAAACGTTCCTTTCAATTTCATTTTGATTTTTAGTTAGTTTTCTCGCCAAAGCGGCAATAATTTTTGGTTAAATGATCAAGCAGATTAAATGGCTCAGTCTTGTTTTTGCGCCCATTAATACAAAGGTTTTTTTTTATTTTTACTGAGCATTGTTCACGCGTGTTTGACAGTAACGCTCTTTGTAAGTTATCTCAACTCTGTGCACTGTGAATTTGATAGCTGCCAACATGTGGGTTTCCTTTCGGTCACAATTTTAGTGATAGGCCCATTTCGTCTTGTGTGGTGAACGTTTGGCTGACTATTACTCTATTTGAAGGCAATAACGGCAACCCCCTCCCTCCTTTGCGTCGTCGAAAATACAGAAACAGTTGCAGATTCTACTTAATTTTTTCCAATCTTTTTTCACGTAATAAAGCAATGTACAAAAACTATACAAATTAAGTACAATATTTAATAAATACATTTCAAGTTAAGATAC
Source organism: Pictodentalium vernedei (assembly GCA_031216915.1). Taxonomy (NCBI): domain Eukaryota; kingdom Metazoa; phylum Mollusca; class Scaphopoda; order Dentaliida; family Dentaliidae; genus Pictodentalium; species Pictodentalium vernedei. Next base: position 317,141,544 of record CM062295.1, on the reverse strand, counting down.
CATATTTGAATATTATTTTTTATATTTTGTTTAAAAAGGGCAGGGTGATGGTGGATATGTTAGAGTGTGATTGGGCGGGAAGTGGAGTATGTGGTGTTGGCAAGACAGTGTGTCCACATTGAGAGCCACAACAAGATAAAAATCAACATGTGTATGGTTGCGGGAGTGGACCGAGGATCAGGATGCTTGGCGTTAATTAACGCTTCTATACATTTGCAGGCGCTAATTGAGAAACGACTTTATCTATCTTAACTGATGGAATGTTGGAAATCCTTATGGAGCTTTTATCTCCACAATTTAACAGACGATTTGCCACTGTTAAAAGTTCTTTGATCATACATATACATGTATAAACTGATTCAGATAACCGGTGAAAGCATATGGGCATTCTCCAGTAAACAGAGACAATCCATTGCTTATGAACGCTAAGTATCACTATGTACAAATGTCGCCGCATTGGTAATATGAGAGTAAAATAACTGTAGCGTTATCCTCTTCCGGAGCTTCCGTGTCACCGCGTAGTAACATTTCACAGGAAATCTTAGAACTATTCAGTTTAGCAAATAGTATGCGTCTACTTTCATTGTATAGAGGGCACTTCATGAAGAAATGGTCTGGGTCTTATAATTATGGCCACATATACAGGACGAATCGCCAGTCAGGAACCTGTTAAAACGATGTGCTTTCAGGCCACTGCATCCAAGTTGTAGCCTGCAATGAAGAATCTGGCCCGTCGTGAGCCCACATAAAAATATTTAGGAGTTTTCATAGATGTATTCTTTAATGAACTTTTAAAATGCGATAAGGTATCTAAATTCCTTGTCTGGTTGTCAAGGTCATTCCATAACCTTATAGCTGATGGAAGATACCTGTCCGAATAAATCTGAGTTCTCCATGTTATCTCTCAGAGACTATAGGCATTTTTAATGGATACCTTGAGATTTGGGAGACTTCTCTTGGTACTAGGAGGGAGAGGTACGCATGCTTTAAGTTGTTCACCATCCTGTAGAAAATGGATAATTTACGGATTCGGCGTCTTTTACGTAGCGCGACGATATGGAAGCATATTGGTGCCAATGTAGTGTGATGTTTTCGAGAACTTATCTCCTAATTAGGACTTAAGTATCACCTAATTAGGAGATATTATCACCTAATTAGGATTTATTATCACCTAATTAGGAGATAAGTATCACCTAAATAGTTGATGGTATCACCTAATTAGGAGACAGTATCACCAAATTAGGACTTAAGTATCATCTAATTAGGAGATATTATCTCCTAATTATGACTTATTATCACCTAATTAGGAGATATTATCTCCTAATTAGGACTTATTATCACCTAATTATGAGATAAGTATCACCTAATTAGGAGACAGTATCACCTAATTAGGACTTAAGTATCACCTAATTATGAGATATTATCTCCTAATTAGGACTTATTATCACCTAATTAGGAGACAAGTATCACCTAATTAGGTGATAGTATCACCTAATTAGGACTTAAATATCACCTAATTAGGAGATATTATCTCCTAATTAGCACTTATTATCACCTAATTAGGAGATAAGTATCGAAAATTTCATATACTGATGCCAGTTACTTATTGCACAATTCTGGGGAAAGCGTGTTTAATAGTGGGCCTATACTCTAGAAAAGTGGACTTTCCGAGACGCACGGTTTGCAACGCACCAGGTCAACTTTTCAGGACCATGCACGGTGGAGCACTATCAGGCACAAGCGCTGTCGCAAATCTTATATTCGGATGTCTGCATTTCTTCTCTCCTCCTTCACAGTCTCTGTCTAGTTAACCCAAAGCAGATTGATCATTCTAGGAGAGCTGCTCATTGTTCTTCATTTGTTTATGTCCCGCTCGGACACAAGATGCATCACAGCATATGAAGCACACATGGCCATCTGTCCGAAATGGCTCACAAAATTACAGTACCAGTGTAACAGGACCTGCCCCCCGCATAGCCCCCACATGGATACCCCCTTCTGTCCCCCCACCTATGACACAATTTTCGTGATTGATTTTGCATTATCTGCTGATGAAATGGCGATAAAAATGGTTTTTTTTGCAGATTTTGTTTGGATACCTTGCCCCACCCAGTAGCCGACCTGTGACAAAAAAATCATCTCAATATTTTCTCAGCTATTCCGGTTCACATTGTGATGCAATTGCGTGAAAGTCTTTTTTCAGATATAAACACCGAGTCAGGGTTGGTTGGATTGGGGGTTGGAAGATATCCAGGCCTAGACATCTCCCCCTTCCCTCCCCACCTTTACGTCATCAAATCAGTGGGATGGGAGCGGGATGATGTGCAGGCCTGGATACTGGATACCCCATCCCCTCCCAATTTAACCAACCCTGACTCAGTGTTAACTGGTTGAGTGCTGGAAGCCCATATTTGGACTTTATTCTGAAGTTCAGGTACCTCAACTCAAAGGCTTCATATTCTGTGGATGTACTTTCTGTTATATTTGAAGTAAATTTATTAAGTCTATAAAGTTTTGTCTTGTTACAATTTATGGGAGAGTGCCTATAGGCACCCCCACCACCACACACAGCCTATGGGCACTCTCCCATAAATTGTAACGAGGCAAAAACAAGTTTGACGACTAAAAATAATTTAGTACTCTACCAGTAAATGTCCCTTAAAGTGTTTTTCATGCCATTACATGGCAATATGAACCAAAATAGTTGAGAAAATATTGAAATATTTTTTGTCACAAGTCAGGCTACTGGGTGGGGGCAAGATATCAGGTTGGAACTGAGAAAAAAAAGATTTCTGCAAAAAAACATTTTTTCTCGCCATTTCATTATCAAATAATGTCAAATCTGTGAAAAAAAACGTTTTTGTCACGGTGGGGGAGGGGAATCCAGGCCTGGACCCCCCCCTCCCCAACACTCCCCATTCTAACCAACCCTAAGTCAGTGTTTATATCTTAAACCTTTTTTCTGCCCAAAACATTTTGCTTGCCATTTCATCAAAAATATTTGTGTCATGGAGGGGGAAGATATCCAGACCTGGATATCTTCCCCTGCCTCCACTTTCCAACCAACCGTAACTCAGTGTTTATATCGGAAACCAATTTTTGTGCCCAACACATTTTTCTCGCCATATCGTTATCAAGTAATGTCAAATGATTGAAAAAATCTTTTGGGGGTAATGGGGGGGGGGGGGGGGGTCCAGTCCTGGATATCTTGCCACCCCCTCCCTTCCCAATCTAACCAACCCCGACTCAGTATTAATATCTAAAAAAGCGTTTTTCATGCCATTACATGACGATATGAACCAGAATAGTTGAGAAAATATTGAGATGATTTTTTTTCACAGGTCGGCTACTGGGTGGGGCAAGATATCCAGGTTTGAAAAGAATAATATTTTTCTTCTCATTTCATAATCAAATAATATAAAGTGTGTGGATTTTTTTTTTTTTTTTGTCATTGGTGGGTGGGTGGGTGGGTGGGGGGTATTCCATGATATCTTCTCCCCGGAAGGAAGGGGGAAGGGGTATCATAGGATATCTTCTCCCGTATGGGAAGATATCGGGGGGGGGGGGGGGGGTGGCACAAAGGCTTTGCCGGTACATACGGTTATGCGCCCACCCCCTCCCCACCAACAAGACCAGTGAGCAACTTAATGATCATTAATTTTGTCTTCATTTCAGAAAGACCTAGACACCATTTCTGCACTTTGGAATTCACATCGGATCGGACCGTCGAAGAACTGTCACGGCGCATTTGGCAAACCTGTTGTGGTGTATTTATGTCCAGGGGTGTATGGAACTCACGACTACATTCTTCCAGCTGAACATCGTAAAATCGCCGCATGCTATAATATCTCCTAATTAGGTGATACTTATCTCCTAATTAGGTGATAATAAGTCCTAATTAGGAGATAATAAGTCCTAATTGGGAGATACTATCTCCTAATTAGGTGATACTTATCTCCTAATTAAGTGATACTTATCTCCTAATTAGGTGATAATAAGTCCTAATTAGGAGATAATATCTCCTAATTAGGTGATGCTATCTCCTAATTAGGTGATAATAAGCCCTAATTAGGAGATAATATCTCCTAATTGGGTGATCCTTATCTCTAATTAGGTGATAATAAGTCCAAATTAGGAGATAATATCTCCTAACTAGGTGATACTTATCTCCTAATTAGGTGATAATAAGTCCCAATTAGGAGATAAGTTCCCGAAAACATTACACTACATTGGCACCAATACGCTTCCGTACGACGAAGTTTGTGCCTCTGTAAAGGAGTTCATGATTCATGCCACGCGTTGCGTCACATATCGCACGGAGGGCATCCATTCGTAAATTTTCCAATACTTCAGCTTTATTTTCGGGACACGCATCCCATAAAATGTATGCATAATCGAAAAGTAGGAGTATGAAGCTTTTATGCATTATTTCTAATGCTTTACGCGATAACCGATGTTTTAATGCTTTACGCGATAACCGATGTTTTAAACTTCTGAAGCACTTAATCAATGGACTTTCTCGTTCTACTAATTTGGCTTTTTTGAATGTCCCAACCACCGTTATTCTGGAAGTATAGGCCTAGGTGTTTGTGAGATTCCATCCGCTAATTGACACAGAACATGAGTATATTCTGTCATCCAATCGCTTTAATTAACTAATTTATGTTTCGAACTTAAAACAGAAGTCCATCCTGAAAATTAATGTACTGTGCAAGATCAAGCGACGCAACTGTGGCACAACTACAGTGCTTCCTTACTCATTTCGAACCAATATAAACCACGTAATTAAGAAATCGTGTTAATCCGATCGTTTTTTCTTATTTCGCGAAAGGAAACTCTTTAAGAGTAGAGGTGTTCCAAACTTGTTTCATTTTGCTTTATGTAAATGACTACCGCCCTGCTTTACTTGTAGTCGATACATTATTGCAACTCGACGGGCCGAATTGGGAAAACTGTCGTTCGATGGTGTACAGGAGGCTCAGGGAAACCAATTCTCGTCACATGTGTTGTCGTACTTTAAGAGACATACTGGCTGTTCACAAAGTGAATATGTAATTGTTGCTCACCTGTTTGGAGATATTCATGGATTCGAGCAACCTGATCGCGTTCTGCTAGTAATGCCAAGTCTCACAGCGGCGAGGTGTTACAGCTTGCTACGGATTGCTCCAATGCATGAATGCCGACAGCAATAGGTCGATTAATGACTTACACTTTGCAATTGCCGTCCCTTCAGTAAACGGTCAAGGTCAGGGGTATACTCGGTGGACAAGAGCCGTCCGAACCACGCCACCTGAACACACGGTCAACTGTCCCATTAGGTATCTCAACGTGGTTATTAATTTTGAAATGACAAAAGAACCAAGGTGTAAAGTAAGACGAGTCAACAAAACCACAATGACCCTCGTATGGAAAGGAATACCATAATTCCCATTCAGCCATATGTCAACGGTGAACATGTCGTCCCCTGAGCTCCAATGTGTTATATGTGCCAGTAGGCACATAGAACACATTGGAATTCATGGGACGATGTGTTAGGCGTCCTTCTGAGAAATTTTGCTCAACCCAGCTCAATAAAATTATAACATGGTAAACAAAAAACTCCAAAACACTCAAATAGACCCGGCACCTGCACTTGCACACGTATTTGTAGATATTGTTAATCACTGTGTGTATGGGAAAGATGTTAATATAAGCGCAAGCCTGTTCATCAATCCCTGTCTGAATATGGTTGTATATTGAGTTTCACTCTTCTATCAAATTTAATGGATTAACCCACCCCCACCCCCCCCCTCCCCCCCCCCCCCCCCCCCCCCCGTTTTCAATGTTTTTGAACTGACACAAAAGATAATTCGCTAATCTCTCAACATTGTAATAATTCAGTATTTCAACATACCGGAATTTTGGATGGCCAAACTTGTTTTGGTAAATTTATAGAATATCATATATTTGTGAAAATCAAGTTGACGAAATCATTCCAAAAGAGTCGCACAAATGGACATTCACAAAAATAAAACAGGTGAATCAAGGTTTCTTTTTTTTGCAAAAAGAAACACGTGTCATCTTCAGATATATTCGTTCCCTTCAAAAGAGTATTGTCCCTAAAATACGTGCATTTATACGATAGCATTTGTATTTGACGTCGACTGCCCACTTGAAGGGGACTAATAACGTTTTTGTCCACCATTTTTCACTCAGTTAAATGCCTAACTTAGATTCCCATTTGAATAAGAGATTTTTATCTTTTGTGCCCATAATAAGTGTCCTATAAGTTATCTTGTTCCTAGGGGAAATTAATGTTTCTATACGATGCGGATGTATGGGGTTTTGTAATCTGTTCAGCTCAGTTATGCTGCCTAGTGGTCTTACAAAACATTTTACATTTTGTATTCCCATGTTCGTCAAAAAGTCTATTTGTATATCATGTTGTTGCGCATGACCGCGGTGGTGAACACGAAAGTCCTTCTGACTCTGTTGAATTTCTCCATTAAAATGGACAAGTTATGTGAATAAGTTGTGTCTATTCAGATATTGAGTGAAGAGGAGTTATGGTAGTATCTATTTGTAATTTATATTTGACATAATTATAGTCTATTATGACTGAAATTCACAAACATACAACGTCGAAGGAGGTCATACCACCAGCCCGAGAAAGGGCCAATATGGCGACCAGTCAGATTAGTCGAACAAGTAGTGATGAGTTGGTTGATCTGCCTAGAACTAGTTCTGATAGCTTAATAATAGTAAATTCTGACTGTGGGATAATGCCAGAACCTGGAACTTGTGAACACAGTGATATGCTTGAGGACGATTGTGGTTCCACATAGATCGGATCGCGTCGGGTCGGGTCGGGTCGGGTCGGGTCGGGTCGGGTCGAGAGAGAGAGAGAGAGAGAGAGAGAGAGAGAGAGAGAGAGAGAGAGAGAGAGAGAGAGAGAGAGAGAGAGAGAGAGAGAGAGAGAGAGAGAGATAGATAGATAGATAGATAGATAGATAGATAGATAGATAGATAGATAGATACGGACGGACGGACGGACGGGTCCGTCCGGAAGTTCCAACATTTCGGGTTTATGGGCTACCAAAAAAACATTTTAAACCAAAACCTTATTTTACCCAGAACCCCCTCCACCCTAGAACATATATTTAACCCTAACTCCACCCCTCCACCCCTCCACCACACCCTAACCCTAACCCTACCTTACCCCACCCCACCCCGACCCCAAACCCTAAAACCCCACCCCTGACCCTAACCCCCGGGGCCTAACCCCCAACCTCAAGCCCTATTCTGGGGCTACCCCTAACCTAACCCCACCCACCCCACCCCACCCCTGACCATAACCCCACCCTAGCCAGACCAATAGGCTTAGGGGCTACTAAAACTAAAACTCCACCCCTGACCCCAACCCCCACCCCGGGACGTAACTCCCAACCTTAAGCCCTACTCTGGGGCTACCCCTAACCCTAACCCCACTCCACTCCTAACCCTAACACTACCCTAATTTGGAGGTAACCCCTAATAATAATAGCCCCTAAACCCCAATGTTCGCCCAGACGGACGGACGGACAGACAGACGGACAGACAGACAGATGGCAATAACGTCCACATGAGACAGATGCCAGTAAATAATAATAATAAACAATATAAAGATAACCATACATTTCAGGATATATTAGTATATAATCAACATCTATTAGGGAAATCATTTCTTTTTCGAAGAAATGATCTAATCATGTTGCAGATGGCGTTGCATGTATCACTTCTCTTGTTACTCATTATAAATATGAATTTTTGTTTGTCGCTCATGTTTGTAAAGTTTTGATTTAGCTTCCCAATTTCCGCGAAATATTGTTTTCTATGTTCAGCATATTTTGGACATCTTATGATGAAATGCTCTTCTGTTTCGATTTCTGAATTACATTTTTTTGCAAATCTTTTCATTAAGAGGTACTTTGGGTTGCTTGTGTCGCCCTTTCTCAATTTCCAATAAATGGCAACTAATTTGTAATTCACAGAACAGTTTTCTGAAGTCAATATCTTTAACATTTTTCAAATATGATTCTAATTCATAATCGGATTTAAATTCTCTGTATATTCTTAATTTGTTCTTTCCACTTGGTCTTTCGTCATCAAATATGTCTGCCATGAAATTAGAAATAACATTAATGATGATGTTATATACCATAAAAGAATGTGTATTATCGTTATTTATTATCTCGCTTATCATTGGTATATCGAATTTATTTGACATTTTCTCCGGGATGGTAAAATCACTGCATAATGCCGCAACCTTGAATGTTAGCGATTCTTTATCATTTGCATGCAGTTTTGAAGTGTATTTAACATCGCAAGTCAATGATTCAATTACAACTGGATATCTACCGAGTTCCACGCATACTGCATGCTTCGACGACCTTCTATTTATACCTAAAGCATACTAACAAAATTTAAGGTGTGCCATTTCACGTGACATGCTATCAATTCTGTTTAAGTTCATCGACGAAGCTCAAATTTTGCTACCATACAACACGATAGGTATGATTAGTTTATCAAATAATTTTATCCACGTTTCAATCGATGATATGTAATGTTCCCGTAACGATTTTACCAAGGAAACTAATGCTTTCATGCCTTTCCTGGCCAATTCCATTTGGGCCTTCTTGAACGACCCATTCGCGGAAAGCTTTATACACAAGTAGGAATATACATTGACGACACCAACACCAGTACCGCCTACTGTAAATGATGGTGTTGCTGTGGGACATCCTTTGCAGAAAACCGTGCTTTTAGTTTTATCTGTATTTATAGCCAGTTTATTTTTCTGTCAATACATGTGTAACGCATGTAAGCAGTTTTGTAAACCTTCTTTTGTTTGAGATGCCATGACCAAATCATCTGCAAACAAAAGATGATTTACTAGTTTATTATCAATGGATACTGGTCTGCACTTTCGATCGAATTCTTCTTTTATATCATCAATTGAAAAGATATCACACAGCCTTGCCTGACACCAAATTTTGATACGGATGGGGGTCCAATTCCCTCCCTCGTTTGTGTAGCATAAGAGCTATTTTCATACAGTGATTGAATTGTTTTCAAAATAGACCCACTTATCCCCACTCTCTTTAGTTTCTGGAACAGCAAACATCGATTCACCGAATCAAATACCTTACGAAAGTCAACAAATGTCACATACAGGTGTTTATTCTGGAGCCTGTATCTGCTAACCAATGTTTTCATGATGAAAACACTATCAATGGTACTACGATTTTTTGAAAACCCAAATTGATTATCACTTATTATCCCATTTTCTTCTAAGAAACATATACGTCTTTTATTTAGTATTTTATTGCATAGTTTTCCAAAGGAGCAGGTCTGTGCAATAGCCCCTGTAGTTATTTGGATCATGACGATCCCCCTTTTTGTGTATGGGCGTAAGGACTGACTCACTCCATACCGTAGGATAATGTGATGACTTATATACAATATTAAAAGTTTGTGTTACTTCCTCGACTATAAGCGGTACAACTGCTTTAAGAAGTTCGTTTCTTATTCTATCTTTGTCTGGAGACTTATTATATTTCAATTCTTTTGATGCATAAAGAACTTCACCCGGGGAATGTTACTATCATTGATACCATATTTTATTGTTGATGCCTTGTCATTTCCCAATATACGTGCCTCGTTTTTGTGACCGTCATTGCAGTATAAATTATTCACAAAATCCACCGATGTGTCAGGGTCGAGGTCATCGTAATCTGACATTTTACAGGCTCTCATGTTTTTAATCATATTCCAATACTCACGTGGGTTTGATGTTTCTAAAGAGTTTATTTTTTATTCGAAATCCTTATAAAATCTTTTTCGTTTAAATTTTAATTCTCTTTTATATTCCTTCTTGGCTTTAAAAAACTTAACAGCAAGAGTTCTATCGAATGGGAAGTTTCGTATTTGCATTGCTGTCTTATCAAATTGTTTCTTTAGTACCTTACACTTATCATCAAACCACTGCCGTTTTCTTCTTGTTCTTTTGTTATTACATTTCATTCGTTTTGATGCCATGTGATTTACTGCCGTTAAAACAGATGTTAGTGTGTCTACTGCGCACTCACTTCACTTATCGTCATTCTGAAAAGTCTCCATGTTAAATTGTTTTATTTTATTCTGATTATCGTTGCTTTTAATTCCAGTTGTCGCTTTAACAAAACTTTCGGCTGTCCATTTTAGTGTTCATTGCGGTTTGTAATATTTGTATTTTGTTTTGTTAATAGAAACTTCCGGTGATACGTATACTAAGTGTACTGCTAATTGACAATGGTCTGAGAACTCATTTGGCGACTTTACACAGAAATATATAAGATCTGATAAATATCCGTTTGATATAATAATATTGTCAACAACGCTATTACCATTATACTGATGACTAGTAAAATTCCCCGGAGGCGCGGTGGCTCAGTAGGTAGAGGTGCAGGCTACAAGCCGAGAGGTCCTCGGTTCGAATCCCACCTGCGGCAACCGCGTTGTGTCCTTGGGCAAGTCACTTCACCCCCATTGCCCACGTGGGGGCACTGTGGAGTTGTGTACTAAGGCGCACTGCACGTCGATGGTGCACTTGCCTTCAACCAATGCTAACCCTGCTTGTGTGGAGTTAGTATGTTGGGGAGTTGACAGTTACTCGCCGTTGCTCGGTGGTTCTCTCTGGGTACTCCGGCTTCCTCCACCCATAAAACTGTTGCGGTCATGATTAGCCATTGTGCAGAAATATGTGACCCTAAACACAAATAAATAAATAAATGATGTTGTTTTGCACGTAGAAATCAATTGCCTACCAAACGAATTCACGTGAACATCCAGACTCGCACCGGACGTTACGTGGTCAAATTTATAAATTTGTGGTAACGGAGAATGATCGTCACCATCATCTGCAACAAAATCAACTAATTCTCCAGTGTTTGCATTGAAATCACCACCGAAAATAATCATTACATTATTTCCTAGTCGAGATACCAACAATTCTATTTCAGTAAAAATATTTTCTTTTCTGTCATTATCTCTCCAATACGTTGAATTTGTCGGGGTGGGGGGGGGGGGGGGGGGGGTACGAGGAGATGAAAATGACATGTTCTTTTAAATTAAAGATTTCACCTTTAAATTCAACCCCTAATGCCAAATCATTATTTTTATGGATCTTATGTAACCATTTAGAGTACAATAATAAAAGGCCACCTCTCCTTTCGAATTCCCAAGGAGGCCACGACTCAATCGAACACACTGATAACCAGGAATCTGGATGTCTGTTTCCTTGTTATGCCATGTTTCGGTTATCGTTATCAAATCTAATTTTGCCGATATGTTTCAAACATTCCAAATTGCTAACCTTATTAATGAATCCTTGCGCATTTCACGATGTGTATGCAACCTTCCATTGCGAAAGTGTATTCCTTATTGTTGAAACAAGATTGTTTTGAATCAAATCTAACAATTGCAGTAAAAATTGGGCAATCGGTTAAATAGAGAAATTCAATTGAGAAAAAATGCTGCTATCCAAAGGATACTGTGGCATACTCGTATACTCATCTACACTTATATCGTTATATTCTAAGTATTTTACCATATTAAAAGCTACATATAATTAAATGGGAAAACATTTTCAACTAAAGCACATGTAAATATTCAATTTCCTACACATATAATATCCACCATTGTATAGAACAATTTAGAATAGATGAAATCGTAGATTCTGATCTCCAATAAGTCATTAATAATTCCATTCGTGTTTCCGCTTACAGGCATACCCATCAATAGTCTCACCTGACCAGACTGAATTAAGCAATATTCTAAATATTCAGTTCATATTTCAGGCAATTACGTTGAAGTGGACATGAATAACACTGAGTTAATCTAATCATATTAGAACCTTAGCTCCAGCAATATAATCAACTATTCGTAGACACATACTACAATACAGTATCAGACAAATAATAACAATTTAAATTACTCTCAAATTGAAGTATATACGGTTTCATCTATTTTAACGTTATACATAAATAGGTGGATTATTTACTATGCGAGATGACTGAGTTAGTGTGGTGGTATCTGGTATTAATATACCTCATAATCTCGCTCAATTGGTGTTTCCAAAGTCAAGATCTTTCATCTCAACTGCAGTTTCTCTCTGTTTAATATAATTATCAGTTGAAATTATTGGACGTTTGATCATTTTCATCAACTCATTTGATCGCTTAAAGGATTGACGAACTTGGCTACTCCGCTTTTTGGGGTGAAATCCTCGCGCCTGTTGCATCTCTGAACCCCGTTGTTCTGATCTGTCTTTTAAATTTAAGACATTTTCACATCAGAAGGAAGCATGCTTAATATGTTTTTCTAACACACTAGCACCAGCTTTATTTGGATGCCCGTTATCTCTATAAAATTGACTATTGACCCTGTTATCATCAGCTACAACAATACCGTCATCATTATCAACAAACAGGGAACCCATTTTCTACACACATATCCTTATACATATAACAAGCGGTTGAAGAGGAGTAAGTATGCGTTCAGATTCACCGAGCTCTTACCAGTCACCGATTTGTGAACTAGTTAGGCAAACTGACACAACGGATTTAACCAATTACAGTGTTTTTAATAGTTACAACTCCAACCTCCAACAAACTATATCAAAACAAGCAGGGAATCTCAAAATGACAATCGTGAGCGCCTGTCCTACATGAGAAGGAGGTGACCTAGGTAAAATATTTGAAAATTGGAGCAAATTTCTTTAAAATTAGAAGTAATGGACGAAATGAGGTCAGACATCAAAGGCCTTCATCAAAAAATTAGTAATATCGAAAGTAGTGTGGGGATTCTTAGTGAACGCGTTCATGAACTGGAACGTGGAGCCAGCTCCACGGTAACCGATTTGAACACGATGAAAGCTGACAATAAAGACTTGAGATGTAAATTGAGTTCACAACAAGCAGAAAAATTTTTTCAGTCGCTATCAAGTGTTCAGAATGACTGTGATAAAGCTTGTGAGACCACGATTGACTTGCAGATGCAATCAATGGGAGAAAATCTTTTATTTTCGGGAATAAAGGAAATTGAAACAGACCGAATTACGTCGGAAGATTTGCTGACAGACTTTTTAAACGATAAAATGAAAATAGATAGGCCGATTCACTTCGAGAGGATACAAAAACTTGGAGCAAGAGCACCCAATAAAACAAGACCGATTGTGGCAAAGTTCAAGTACTATAAGGGGACGTCCAACCTAACTTTGGTCAAATTTCATGTAATTTTCTTTCAAGTCTAAAAAAGGCCCAAAATGAATAACCCCAACACATTATATACCAAAATGCTTGGAATGGAACATAGAACGTGTGGAAACTGAAATTTGCCATGGAACTGCTGCCATGTGTAAATAGCATCACCAGAAAGTCTGCTATGGCATAAGTAAGAGAACAAAATTTTTACAATAAAATACCTCGAAATAAAATAACAGCTGAATTCTATAAACATTGAAGTACATACTCGAAGAAATGTTTTCCTAATTCATGAAAGTAATACAGATTGAGACCAAGTGTTATAAGCGGAGTGCTCACTGACTGAAGGCAGACATTTTCTTTTGTTTATGTTTTGATTTGGGGAGTTCAACAAAGGTCAACTTGAAGGAGTCCACCAGAAGAAGTATGGAAGGACAAAAGAGTGTCTCCCAATATAAAGATGTATGTGTCACTGTGGTGGTTCGGAAAGAAACTATGATATTCTCCTATGTAGAATGCACTGCAAAGTCATACATTGTAGTTGAATAAATATATTTACAAACCCCTTACACTGTAACCCCCTTTATCCCATGCATCAATTTGATAGTGATTAAATTGTTAAATTTGTCTGGTTTATCAATAAGTATAATAGCTTTGTTTACTCTTGGACATCAATACACTCATGATATCTGTTGGAGATGAAATAAGGGTAACTGTAACCTGTCACTGCAATAAACCATCTGTACTTAAAAGTACATTGTTATTCAAAACACATCAAATCAACCTTACATAACCATTATTGCATGTACTTTCCCCAAGGAGGCTTATTGGCATATTGAGATCAGAAGGGCATATCCAGAGGGTCTCACATATTTTTTTCAAGAACGCAGTACACAAAGCAATCCCCGAGCCCAAAGGTGACAAGTGAGCTCCATTTGACACAAAAATGTACCAGGGGGTGGGGGGGGGGGGGGGGGCTCTCTTCCTTGTATGACTCTACCTCCGAAACTCAAGGCATATGCCTTTTTTTCTCAAAGTTTAAATCTTTTTTCTTTTTGAAGATCCTGGCCATACGTGTTCCAAACACTATCAGACAGGTAACCCTCCAAATAAGTGTATCTGCAAAAATCATGTTACATTGCAAAACATTCTTTTCAGACTTTAAGTTCTGGACCTTTCATGCTTCTTACTTCCAACTATAACACTTAATTTATCGATTAATGAGTGAATAGAAAAGTCATGCCATAATCAACATTTTGAGTTCCATAAGCCTTCATAACAGCTCCGATAAAAGTGTCAAACATCAGATTGGTGGCTTTATACAGAATATTCATTAGGTTGTTGCTTGATAAGTAATGGGAACAAAATCTTCACCAGAAATATTTTGTAGCAATACATTTGAGGGTATCAGCAACCACTTTCAAACAAATTGTAACAAATCAACTAGTTATAAACAAAATTTTCTAACTCAAAAGAGTGAAAAAGTACCACAACTCTGAAAAAATATGGGAAGAAACACATGCTACAGCAGCTACACAGGCATTGTTTCCTCATGATGCTCGATCACAACACCAAATATCTTCAAATTGGAGTAGCACTGGTTGAGATACAAGCGAGAATGTTGGTACATGTAATGATGAATGGGTAAGACTAAGACTAAGAGGACAGAGGTCATCACTGCACGGCCTTAGATGCACCTTTGATTTTACAACTTCCAGGTCCGGGGCATAATAATCGCAACACACCCACCTTATCAGTTCATAATTTCAGTAAAATAAAAGGAATTATCAATTTTAATTAATTTATAGATGATGCCATTGATGGGAAATATTTGGCTTTTTTCGCCTTCTCGTACTATAAATTACCACAAACAATATCAGTTTGATGCCGACAAACGAAACTGAACGCATGTGGTCTGGTTAAAAAGTAACTCGGCATGGATAATGAAGAAATTGCGAATATTTCGCGTATTTCATTTGTTTAAAAGCCAATTGCAGCTAATTTTGACCGTAGTAATTCGTTTCGGTTTTGACCACACGGACACGGTGACAGCGGTTATGTTTATTGTGATATGCAAATTGGGGGATAGTTTCCGGTGAAGGAGATTTGTCACATTTGTCAGTGTAAAACGATGACAAAAGACACTGATCGACGCTTGTGTTAGTATGGTTGGTTGCAAGAAAAAACTAAATTCTCAGCATCGTCCAAACGCACCTTATTTAAAAGCACGAATGCATCATTTTCAACCCATCTTGAATAGGTCCTTTGCTGGCATCAACACAGTCCGTGGCGAAGATCCATGGTAACTGTGAAGTAAATAACTTCACAACATCGGGGGAAATCAACACGCTCAATATAGTTCCAGGTCACTTGGAATATATTTCGTGAAAAAGTGATTTCTGAAGCATTCTGCTTACTTTGTTATGAATATTGCCTTATTTTATGTGTATCGTCCCGATTTTTTCCACTCGGTTATTTTTTTACAAGTGGTTCATGTTGTCTTTGTAGTGCGCAATAATTCAGATTTTTTGTCAACAAAAAAGTTCAGACGGCCTGTAAACACGAGAGGGAATTTCGAACCATATTTTGCAGTTATGACATTAACAGCTCAAATATTTGCTGTCACCTGTTTGCAAATCCGCTCATACATTGTCTCGAACAAATAAAGGGCGTGATCACGTCCTTGTATTCTTACGATTGCCCAAATTGAGTTTTTCAGTAAGACCCACATCGTAATCACATGACCGGAATAAACATCATTGAAACATGGCTACATCCGGAACATCCAAAATTTGTGTTGGTATTATTACATTCAAACATCAAAACCCTCCAGAGTGTGTGTCAAAAAAATGCTTTCTCCGAGTCTGTAGTATGTTATCATTACATTGAGGACAAGGCTATCGAATTACCGATTATTTTGTGGTTTTACCGGTTCGTTACTTATGCCATTGGCAAATTAATCTTCTTCAAAATCATAAAATTCACTTTTTTTCCTGAACAAAATTATATGTACCTTTTATATGCACTTTACTCATTATTTTGATATATAATTTGCCTTTCCTTACTTCTCTTATCTATTTCTGAGGCATTGGGAAAAATGTCAACAAATTGACCAAAGTTAGGTTGGACGACCCCTTAAAGACAGGGAGTTTGTTCGAAACAAGTCATATACTTAAAGGATCAAACTATTATTTTTAGTGAGCATTTCCCGAAAGTAGTGCCGATTATAGAACAGTTTTATTTCCCGTTGCCAAAAATGCCAAACAAGCAGGACACAAAACCAAAATAAAATTGTAACAGACAGACTGTTTGTGAATAACAAACAATATTACCCTGCCAACCCACCCCCTTATGGGGCACCCCAAAATACTGCCGACATAGTAGACGTAAATACCAGGAGAAGCGACTCAAAGAATAAGGTCGGCCCGAGAAGGTGTAAATTCTGAATCTTATCATTGAATGTTTTCGGTTTACTGTCCAAATTACGTGATCCTAAATTCGTCGATTTCATCGCAGATTTCGATATTCTCTATTTTTAAGAAACAAAGACTAACGATGCTGATAAAGTGCGAACTGAGGGTTTCCACGTTTTTACCCTCAAGAACCGAAAAAACTATCAAATACAAGATCCGGAGGGATATGCTTTGCCGTGCGAGCGGTGTATAAATCTAAGTTTTTGACCCTTGAAGACGATAATGAGAACATTCTGTGGGTTAAATTTGAAAAAAAGACGAGACCCCAATCATATTAGGAATAATGTTTTTGCCTTTGAAGGGTCAAAATAGGTCACGGGAGATTTGCATGAACAACTACATGTCTCGATATTAGATAAGTTGGACATAACAGACTATGTTGCAGTGGTTGGGGATTTCAATTCACGAATTGGTAATCGTATTAACGTTACCGACTGTGTACACAAAAATATTGAAAATATTGAAAGGTTTTATAAAGTTAGACGTTCTGAAGATAGGCTACGGAAGCGTATGGATGCCACGCTAAAAAAATTGAAGTTTCGTAACTACGAAAGTACTTTCGAAAATGTTTTCGTAGTTACGAAACTTCAAATTTTTTTTTAGCGTGGCATCAATACGCTTCCGTAATAGGGTGATTAACAATTTGGGGAGAAAACTTAAGGGAGTTAGCGTTATTGACTACGTTATTGCCAGTGTTGAATTTATTAAATATCTCGACAATTTCATGGTTGGTGAATTCAATGAGTGGTATTCTGACATTCACTCTCCCATTGTTTTTACAGTTAACTGGACAGTTTGGCAAACAAATAATGGAACATCTTACGTTGATCAAATGTCTGACAAACATAACGGAATACAACCAGGTTATAATAACAATAACAACCAAACAATTAAATCTGAGATTATGATGTAAACAGTAACTTTCTTCCACAATCATTGTTGCATCTAGCCATCTCAAAATAATTGTTACAACTACTTTGTAATTAGAGAAATTTGCCCTTGAAGTTGGCGAAAATAACAATTATTCTGACAGTACCCTTATGGGAAGTCTCAAATCTGCCAAGGGTTTAACTTTTAATAATAACATATAGAACAAAATTTGTCATACATTGACTGCTGAAAGCAGCTACAGAAAACATTTAGAGCTCAATCAATTAAAAATGGAGTAAATCGCCACCTAAACTTATCAAATTCTGAAAAAATTGGAGTTTTTTTGGACGGTACCTACTTTTATGCAACCAGAATGGGATAGGGTTAAACTTTACAACCAAACTTACAACAGCAAATATGCTCGGTAGTTAATTGTGAATACGTACATGAAAAGGTTTTGAACTTAACTCTTTCCAAAATGATAGAAAAAAGCAACCAAAGATGGCTAATTTTGGCATTTTCAAACGGTACTCTTATTCTCGCCCTCATTGTGTTTGAGGGTTAAATCTGAGATTAAAAAGTAAACAGTAACTTTATTCCGCAATCATTGTTGCATCTATCCAAACCAAAATAATTGCTACAACAACCTTGTTATTAGAGAAATTTGCCCTTGAATTTGGTCAATTTTGACGAAAAAATCTATATTCATGTCATATTTGGCCAGTGAGGGTTAATGTTGAAAGATTTGAGTGGTGATTGTGGTGTATCATATTATGCTGTAAATGTGTGGAAAATTTGAGCGAAATAACTGTAAACAATTTTGAGACATTCGAAAAATGGTGAAATTTTGAAGGTTTTGGCAGAATATTTTGAAAATACGCGTTTTCACAGATATGACGGTACCGCATTTCACTAGATTTTATGACATTACATAAGTGTGCCAAATTTGGTCAAAATCGTACAACTTGTTTTCGAGCAGTTCAACAGACAAAATTCAGGGAGGAAAAAAAAAAACAAAAAAAAAACAAAAAAAAAATAGAGAAGAAAAATTTTGAAAAAGAAGAATAACAATAGTCTTTCCCAAACTGGGTTTGGGAAAGCCTAATAAACAAAACAGAGAATGATTCTTACGGTACTCTTAGGAAAGAGACCATTAATATATGGGACCCCGACAAAAGCCAGCTGTTTGCTGAGAATATCGATGAAGCAACACTTTCACGCATCAAAAATAAAGTATTTTCTCTTGAAATTGTTGAAGATGTGACTTTAAAAAATAAATGAAATAATTAATTTGATATGCTCTGTCTATATTGAAGCGGCAAAAAGACATTTGGCACAAGTTTGGCGAGGGAACGCCCCAAACGAAAAATAAATAAACAAAATAAACCATGGTTCAACGTTGGGTGTGTCCAGGCATGAACAAACCAACGAAGAATTAAAAAAGCTTTACCAAAAACATAGGTGGCCAGAAAACAAACGAGAGTTGAATTCATGAAGAAATCAGTATAACAAATCATTGAGATTAAGTAAAATCCAGTATGATGTAAAATTAAGGGAGGGAGAAATTACGAAAACATCAAAACGCAAATACAAGAGAATACTGGAAAATTCTAAAATCCTTAACCCTTTACCCAACGTAACGGCCAAAACCGGCCAGCGCTATTCTCAAAAATCGCCAATTAATTTTCATTATTTCGTCATTTTTGTCTCAAAAACATAGGTTATGACCCCTCGTTGGAACGAGCTGGAGCAAGTGTCGTCTGCTTTTCATGTTAGGTAAAGCGTTAAATAAGGACAGAAAGCAGGAAAAAACTCCACCGCTGAACGTCTTTTATGAGTGCTATAAGAATTTGGAGAAAGCGGCCACGCATGAAAAGGCAGATGAGATTAATTTCGGTTCCATTCAACCCCCCCCCCCCCCTCCCAGAAAACCCTGTTGATACTACTATCTTGAACGAGGACATAACCCTGGATGAAACAGCAAAAGTCGTAAAAATCTTACGAATAACAAAGAACCCGTAATTGACGGTATAAAAATTTAATAAAACTACCTTCTCCAAACTAGATTTAATTTGTGTAAAGTTCTTGAACCTAATCCTGAAAAGCGCTATTCTCCCACCAGAGTGTCATCAAACCCATATACAAAAATGAAAGGTGCAGCCTTGACCCTGACAACTACAGAAACATTACCCTTGTAAGCAACATATCTTAGCTGTTCACAAGTATTCTAAGTAAACGTATTACAACCTTTCTTGATGACAATGACCTATCTGAAAACCAAGCAGGGTCCAGACGTGACTATTCAACGATAGATCATATTTTCTCTCTTAATGCTATTCGAGAACTGATGGCATTGAGAAAGGAAACCCTCTATATTGTGCATTTATAGGTTTTTCCAAGGCGTTTGACACGGTCTGGAGACCGATGCTTTGGTCAAAATTACTCAAAGTGCATATTGATGGGAAAATACTGCGTGTCATAAAAATATGAAGCCCGAATTGGTTAATTACGAACAGAGGGAAGAAGACATCTAATAATGCCAGGGTACGGCTTGCTTGTGGCCTAGTGTGGTGTATGCGGTGTCGGCGGGTTCCATGTAGGGATCGAGCTTTGCTCGCACCAAACATGGATGCCGACAATGGGTATACCTGGCTGGACCGCAAGTGAGATGTTTCTTTTTTTAACTAAAAATAATGTCAACAAAATACCTGCTTGACGTATCTGAGTGTGTGTGTGGGGGGGGGGGGGGAGTGGAGGGGGTGAAGGGGAGGATCTGGGTAGGTGTATGAATGTGTGTTTGTGCTTCACCTGACATCACCGAGCTCCCGCCTTGTCCCAGCAGACAGGAACACCCCCCCCCCCCTTTTATTTTCGGGTAAGGGGAATTCTAACGCCTTGCCACCTTTGTGTGTTAATGCTCTGACATAAGTACATATTAAGCAAAGCACATGCGCAGTGACCAGTCAGTATCATGTAATAACCATTCACATGCCTACACCATGAAGGCCTTGGGTATGTCGTGCATCCCTCCACTTCCTACCCATATATTATGGAAGATACGCATGGTTGGTCAGTCTATGCCATCACTGGGGGAACAGGTGGGGGGGGGGGGGGGGGGAGTAGTTGTAATGACTTTTGTTAAGATTGCAGTTTATTCATATTTTAGTTTTCCACACCCCAATTTACCAAAAATAGGAAGCTTCGGGAGGATAAATAGCATATCCCCGCCCTTTGTTTCGGTGGCCTAAAAGCGTGCATATATGAGCGCTGCGATGTGGAGAGAGATAGAGAGACAAGAGAAAGAGAAAGTGAAAGACATAAAGGAAGAGAGAGAGAGAGAGAGAGAGAGAGAGAGAGAGAGAGAGAGAGAGAGAGAGAGCGTATTTATCATTGCTATATGTTACTGCTATATGTTGACATGTTTACCACCGCTTATTACTGTGCTCTATTGCTGATACTGTTGATATGTTCACCACCAACGCCATGCCTGACTTCTTTATTATTTGTCAGTTTTTGGCTTTCCGTGTACAGAACGTGTATTAATTTGGGACAAACATGAGTTGAATGAAGAAATTCACGAGCCAAAAAAGCGCGTTTTTAAATTGCCCACTGACAACAGTTTTCCGTTTAACCATAAAAAAAAATTACAAAGAAAATATCTTTTAATTTTAAAATAGTGTTTCTCAGTGGTCTATTCCCAACTTTAATATGTTCATTATCGAAAATGTATTTACTTAAATAATCGTCAGTCTCCCGGAGAGGCGTCTTTTTGCTGAAAGACACCACGCCAAGCATCATTTACCAGAAAGGATTGTTCATATTTTTAGAGTTATTATCCAATATGTTGGAGCTGGCTATTATGAGAACGTGAAAATTACGAACTAGTGGGATGGTAGAGCTGGATCGTTGAAATAGAAGTTGAAGACTACTTCTTTGGAATTAGCGTTTATTTCCAGCGACAGTACTGGAACTCCAGATACAGAAGTAACAAAGGTTCACGAACAATCGGGAGCCTCCGACTGGAAAGTGAAGAATGAACCTTCTGAGCCGTCTCCCTTACAGAATAGCTACCAAATAATACAAGAACTGCGTTTATATACATATAAATTACACAATAGATTAACAAACTACGAACAATTGGCTTAGATTAAGCAATGGCTGATTAAGGGACGCTTGATGAAAAGTTGCCATGAGTTGTTCAGACTTGTCATAAATAAGGTTATTTGGAAATTAACTTAACTCTTTGTAATGTGACATTTGATAGAATTAGAACATAATGAAATACAGAAATTGAGGAAATAGTCTTTGAAATGAATCTAATAACATTAATAAATCATCGAAATTGAAACTGAACCCATATGAAAATCATCGCTACGATATTACCCCCTTGTTATTGAAAGATGACTACGGCATCTTTTGAGGAAAAAAAAAAACTATATAACGGTGACAGAAAATTAGAATTTCCACAGCAAGATATTTTTAAAATCAAAGATTAAGGAAACGGCCATAATTTTACAATATGCGCAGGTCGAATAATTTTTAAATAGAGCAATTGTTATAGTCAGTGATTGTGAAAAAAATCGTTCTAAAATTGAAGCAAATGAATAAGTACTAATTACATACCAAAATACAAATTCCAATATGAAACAATTTGAAACAGTCAAGAAGTGAGAATTTCGCAAAGGCGCGTCTCTGGATGCCATTTTGAAAAATGGTTATGTTCCACTAGAAGAGTACTGACGAGGCGAGAAACATCGTCCATCTTGTCAGGTGATACCTCAAAGGCTTTGGGTTTCGGATAATCCATTGTGTGTTCTTCGATGAAAAGTTTTTCACTTTTGGTGTCCAGATAAATTTCACACATGCCGTTAAATTCCTTGAATGAACGTGGATACTTCTTCACAACAGTAATTGTCTCTGGTGGGTCCATCGGTGGTAATCTTTGTGTCACAACTGTATGTTGCTCGTTTTCAACACTTTCAGATATACTTTTAACGGAAACAATGTTGACGTTCCCGCGAATGTTCTTCTGTTCGGAGATGAGTTGTCGAGCTTTGGAGCTGAGTTCAGTTTCGTCAACCTCGTATTTCGTGTAGTGGGTCGCCCAACCCATTTGATCAAGTATTGTGGTTTGCCTGAGCGACCCATATGTTGTCGTACGATTTTCTCTGCATGTGGAGGATTCGCGAAAACATTCTCTTTCAGGTCTTTCTTGTGCATGGGTGGTAGAAATCTTTTCCGTTTCCTTGAATTTAGAATACACTGGCATGGCGTCCATCACTTGCACAGCTTGGTCCTGTGTAGTTTTGGAAACAGGAGCCGTCTGAATAGATGAATGAGTGGTTGAGGGTGTTGCTGTGATGTCAGCGTGAATAGAAAATGGCGACTGAGCTGAAACTTGTACAGAGGTATTCACGGTTTCTACATGTCACTCATCTGGTTTTGGGGACAATGGCGATACAAATTTCTTTGCCTGCTCCTTTCTCTCGAAGAACTCTCGTTTTCGAATCTCGTCTCTGAGGCGATGAGAAAAATATTTGTTTTTCGTTGTTTGTTTTTGCCATTTCAGCGTTAAACTGACGTCTCCATTCTCTATGCTGATGTTCCAGTTCAAACGGTGATGGCCGACGTCGATAGTGGAAAGGAGAGCCTGGATATTCTCTGGTATAGTGATGGCCATTGTTTCTTTTCTAGACAAGGATTGTTGCCTCGGATTCTAACACCAGTATAAGAACGTGAAAATTACGAACGGGTGGGGTGGTAGAGCTGGGTCGTTGAAATAGAAGTCGAAGACGAGTTCTTGGGGAATTAGCGTTTATTTACAGCGACAGTACTGGAACTCCAGGGGGAGGGGGGGGAGGGGGAGCAAAGTTACAAAATTGTAGCACATTCATTTATCAGTTACCGATACCAAAAATCGCTTGAATTTATTATGGGTGTTGAGGTTATTTGCATGTGTTTTTTGTGGTTATTCATAAAGTGAACGATCCGAAACAAGCGGACGGGTACGAAATAAACGATCTATCGCGGACCACACTATACAGGGTATACATGGGATCAGTAATTTTGGGGTGCATTTTAACTTTAGTATAGATGCCCTATGTGGAATATCAAAGACAAGAGCACCTGGAAATGTATTTGCCACCATAGTGTCCTCGACCTTTGATAAATGAAATCATGATGATCGAGATAGAACAGAGCACAATTCTTATACCCAGTTTGCAAAATGTAGATATTGTCGACTTTTCCCCCTTGTATACACACGCATGATATATATTGTTGCAATCCATTTCAGATAAGGTAATAAACGGAAATAGGTGCTAATAGAGTCCCTGGTGTGAAGGCTGAGGAACGGTGCGAGAGCTGCGAGTGATGTGATGAAAGTAATAATCATCGATTTCTCTTTCCGGTTTGCGACTTCAAAACCTGCACAACCCGTCGTTATCTGACAGACGGGCATACGATATTGACATTTTTTCTCCTGAATTACTAAAAAGTTTCATTTTTTGCCTAAAAAACATAGGTTATTACTCACTTCGGAAGGATCTCAGAGAGCTCGCTTCAGTGGAGGTTAACAGTTTAAAATTTATTGAATTTGAATGGTCATTCTGGTCAATATCGGTGGCCGGATATAGCCATTACGTCAGATAAAGGGTTAGAATGAACATAAATATTTTCCCTTCAGTGGAACAAGGCATCACCAGCAATGCTAAAGCATTGCAGATGACCCCTTCTTCCACTCAGGAGATGGTATTTACTACTCGGAGACAAAAGTGGAACGTGAACACAAACAACACCAGTGTTCCGGAATTTTGCGAAACTAATCATTGTATCTTAAATATATTCAGTGATTATCTGTTTCTTTTGGGGGTTTACTTATTGAATTTGCTAGACTGTCATACTGCGAGGCTAGCAAAAGAGGAATTGCGTGATGTCGTCGAAATTCAAAACTGAGAAGGAAAAGCGTTATTTTACCGCATCGCGCGCAATGTAACACAGATCAACATATTGTCCAACAGACGTCAATAAATCGAAGCGGTCTCAAAGGAAACTGTTCAGCGTAAAGTACACTCATCTCCATTGCAATCAACAGGGAAACAAATCGAAGAACCATTTTGCGGATTAGTGAGAAAGAAACATGCTTTTCTTTACATTGTCAGTGTGTGTTTAATAAATGTTTCGCTTCGTGTCTTGGCCTATTTTTCGAAATTAATCGTGGTTTCGAAAATACTTCAACTTTGTACACCTGGGCATGATCGATTCGGGGATGTGAATTGGCCACATACAGGTACTGTGACGCATGGAAAACGGCATTTATTATGTCATTTATTATGTACAAAGGCGCATTGGCCCATTGGTCGATATTGGAGGGGATGAGGTGGTGGTGGTGGTGGTGGTGATGGGGGTGGGGGTGGGGGTGGGTGGGGGTGGGGGTAGGGATTTTTTTTTTTTTAATTTTCAGGAATTTGTGGGAAACCGTCAGAAGTTTGACAGTACATTTGAGACCATATACCATTGTAAAATCTCGAATCAGTAACGCGAACAATTACGTAAACATTGGAGTTTGATATTGGGCCGAAATCTGGAAAATTTTCGGTTTGCATTCGAAATGTCGAAAAAAACGTCAAACTGAAGAAAAAAAACAAGAACAAAAATACAACAAAAGTGCGGAATAACATAACAAAGCATACTAAAGCTAGTTTTTTTTTGGGGGGGGGGTGGATCTCATCGGAGGATCTCATGTGACGTCATAGTCACGCGAGTCAGTGACGTCATGTGGCGTTATCATTGTATCCCACGTGAGCGGCCATATTGTGACATCACTACAATTGTGATACGAGGTGCCAGTGCGCATGCGCAGCGCATGTTAATGTGACACTCCTCGATGACGACATCAAATAAACTGATGGACCAAATGTGTAATTATTTGCCACACTCATTTGTCTGTACGGTTCACCAGTTAATTTGATGAGGTTATCGATGAAGTCAGTAGTGATGTGAGTTATGATGTATTTTATGACACAACTGGTAACATGATTCGAGTCGTCACTGATCACGAGATCAATCCATAGCAACAACGATGAGCTATAGCTATGACGTCATATCAAGCGCTATCTTGACAGCATACTCTTTCCAATAAAGTATTGCAATTTTACATCACAAATGACATCACATTTGGTATGACATACCAAAATGACTGCCTGCAAAGTTCACTACATCGTCACCTGGGTGCTAGAATGTCCTATGTCCCCCATGGGACATAGGGCATTCTAGCACTCAGGCGCCGATATGACATCACATCCTGTTGAATATAACTATCCTCAGATAGGTATCCTTTTGATGGTATTCTAAAAAAGTATCCTCCAAAAGGTATCCTCAAAGGGTCTCCCGAGTTGGTTCGTCACTATGTCATATGTATCCTCAAATACCGAGATGAGTCGAAGGGTCATACGTGGAGTCACTCGTTCGAGTAATTACTCGATAGCTCATTTGTTCGATGAGATTCTAATCGTTCGAGCAATGCCTTTTCCAGTCACTGCTCGATAGTTCAGGGGGACTTAGAATAGGTTTGAAAAGGTCGTTAGAGGAAGCAGATTGTGTCCCTAGTAGTACAGGAAATCAAGTATGACAGTGATATGGGACACGTAGCAATAGTAGTGTAATGATTGATTCTAAGAGCACTTGTACCACAATTCAATAGCAATGGTATAAGGATGCATGGATGGTAGAACACTATTACTATTGAATACAATAGAGGCTGATCATAAGACAGGTAGCTGAAGTCGCGGTAGATTCCAGTGGTAGGACTACTCGGAGCTATATATGAGCTACGGGATGTATAGGTGCTAGGATACGTATAGGGGCCAGGAGCAGCGTAGGTGCCACATCGTAGGTATTCTCCAATACCAAGATGAGTCGAAGAGTCATACGTGGAGTCACTAGTTCGTGCAATCGCTTGATAGCCCATTTTCTCGATAAGAATTTGCTTCGTTCGAGCGATGCTTGTTCCAGTCAATACTCAATAGCTTATTTACTCGATAAGATTCTAGTCTGTAGATCATTGCCTGTTCTAGTTACTGCTTGAAGGACGTTTGGACGTGCTCGAAATGATGTGATAGTGGGTGGGTTTTGGATGAAGTGATCAGGTTGGTGAGTTCCAGTAAAGTGAACTGATTGAATGAAATGGATAAACGAAACATGACATTGATGTTTGAAACAAGACAAGGGGTACCCGAAAATAAGGTTAGAACTAGTCAAAACAAGCTAAAAAAGCAAAAATAGTAACCGCCAAAGAAACAGAATTTACTCTGGTCAGTAAGTTCGGGCGGGAAAATGGTGAAAGCATCAGAACTAAACTACATAGAAAGAGAATTTATGGAAACTTATTTTCAGCAGTAAATATATTTAAACAAATCAGAAATGATTTTTGTAAACGACATTTAAAGATTTTCATACAGGAATCAGTCAAAATATTTTATGAAGCCAGAAATAACTTCTGTGCACCGTATTCAATGTGTTCTTTAAAGGAATGAGGAGTGGATATCGAAGACGTCAGAAACACATTGCGGTGTGCTGTATTTGAAGTGTTTCATGCAATAAACACAAATGATTTGCAAACAAAACTGACATTCTGAACTGAGTGACCAACTCCCTTATATTTCAAACCTTGTATTGGACCCAGATAAATATGTCTATAAAATTTAGATTTCTTATCAACCTACCCTTCAATTGTTTACTGCAGACTGAATGGGCAATAGGAGGAGGAAATCACATAACCAACCCCCACATAATCTGAGTGCACTGAACCGTGGACAGAAGAAGAGGTCCCAAGGCCTATCAAACCAAAGCATCACAAACGTTAGTAAAAGACAATGAGAGATGAGGCGTATGGCACTGCGTGACACACAGACAGAAAGGACGGTAAAACAGCACTGGAACTGACTTTGAAGCCTAATGGCTAGGGTATACAACATTTATTTATTTATTTATTGGTGTTTAAGGTCACATACTTATGCACAATGGCTAATCGTGACCGTGACAGTTTTATGGGTGGAGGAAGCAGGAGTACCCGGAGAGAACCACCGAGCAACGACGAGCAGCTGCCAGCTCCCCAACGTCGTAACTCCGCACTGTAGCACAGGCAGGGTTAGATTGGTTGAAGACATGTGCACCATCGACGTGCAGTATGCCTTAGTACGCCTTAGTGAACGGCGTCATCGCGCCCCCATGTGGACAATCGGGGTTAAGTGCCTTGTCCAAGGATACAACGCGGGAGTCCGAATCGATCGCTCAGACGGTCACCCATCCGAGGACTAACCGGGCTCGACGTTGCTTAATTTCGGTGATCTGACGAGAACCGGTTACCGCAACTCCACCGCGCCCCCAGGGTAGACAACAGCCTGAGCAGAAGAAAAGAGGGTCCAAAGAAAAAAGGCCCTCAGACTGCTCCTGCAACTGACGCAGATAGAAGGTGGAGAAGGTAAAAACATTTCTCCAGTAGGCTGCCTGCATAACATCCGACAACTTGACGGAGTTAGCGTAAGCCCAGGAGGTAGACAAGGCACGCACCTCGTGGGCAGAAATACGATTGGTAATACAATCATCAGTCGCTAGACGAGCATAAGCCGCGCGAATAGCAAGACGAATCCATCGAGAAATGGATTGAGGAGAGATCTTCTGTCGACCAGGAATAAGAGACAGAAAGAATCGTCTCCAGCCTTTCCTAATGAACTGCGTCTGGTTGAGATAAATGCGAAGTGCACGAACCGGACAGAGCAAAGGGCGATTACCCTCAGCCGAAGGAAGAACCCTGATACAGAAAGGAGGGTGGAGTTGTTTCTGGTATCTGATTCTTGACCAGAATGGAGCAATCAGTGGTAAAAGTAATACTGTTGGCGGAGCTCCTGAAAAAGGCCGGATCAACCGAGAGGCTGAGGCAAAAGCCATCAGAAAAGCCGTCTTGTTCGACCCCCTCCCCCCCCCCCCCCCCCGCAAGCAAGCAGCACCCAAGAAAGATTCCATCTGGGGGTAAGCTGCAAAATTCTAGGCTTTTTCAAAGAAAAGTGCCGAATAAAATTGGAGAGGTATGGATTAGTGCCGATACGACGCTTTCCCACATACGAAAAGGTCTCCGAAAGCATGGACCTCTACCCGTTGATGGTAACAGGCTGGAGACCGCGAGAATCAAACAGATATACCAGAAACTCCGCAATCTGCGTTATCGAAGGATTGGCATAATCAATAGAGTGATCAGCACATCATCGACAGAGGACCTCCCACTTAGCCACATAGGCTAAACCAGTGGAGTCCCGCCTTGAAGAAGAAATGCACTCCACTGCTCGTCTCGAAAAACCTTTAAGGAGACAGGACCTGACAAATATATGTATGGAGACACAATGCAGTCGGGTCGACGTGAAACCTCCTCGGGTGGCCTTGGCAAAGGAGGTCGCGACATAGAGAGAGACGTGCCGGAACCGCCGCCAAAAGAGAGCGGAGCTGATTGATCCACACTTGTTGAGGCGACAGGGGATCGATCAGAATGATTCGACAATTGCAGGTTCTGATCTTACCCAGAACCTGAGACAGAATCGGAAATGGCGGGAAGGCGTAGCCGACTAGGCCGTTCGAATCGAGTAACAGAGCGTCCACGGCGAAAGCCAGGGGATCTGGACACAGGGACACGAATTGTCCACCTGATGGGTCCAACGGGTCACAAAGAGATCAATGTTGGGACGACCCCAGAGATCGCAAAGCGACTGGAACACTGCCCTGTGAAGCATCCACTCGGTGGAAATGACCCTGCCCCATCGGGACAGGGATCGGCTAGGACGTTCAGACGACCGGGAATGTCACGAACAACCACTCCGATGTTGACATCCTGAGCTAGCAGTAGAAGATCCCAAGCCAATTTGTACATGGGAACCGAGTGCGTGCCGCCCTGGTTCCGAATGTAAGCGACCACTATCGAATTGTCGGACAACAGAAGGACCTGACGATTCCAAAGGTGGGGGATCCACTGCCGGAAACTCAAAAGAAGAGCAAGACGCTCCTTCTGATTGATACGAAGAGCTGCTTAATTGTGGTCCCATACACCGTGAAGGGAAAGACCTAGATGATTCAACGTCGTACCACATCCGAGATCACTGGCATCTGCCGTCAGAACACAATCGGACGTGGGCAAGTCCAACGGAACTCCCTGCATAATCCACTGAACATCCGCCCAGGGAAGAAGGTAATGATGAAGAGAGTCTGGTAACTGAAGCACCAGATCCAGAGGATCGACATTCGGCCTCCAACGACTGAGCAGAAAGTGTTGGAGAAGTCTGGCATGCAGCCGACCGAGAGGAATGAGATCCGTCACCGAACCGCAGAGAGCGGGCAGCCGGAGAATACTCCGAGCTGTCGCGGACGTGGACTGGGACAGAGTCATGGCAAAAGCTGAGAGAATCACAGCTCTTGCCCGGGGAACCGCCACCGTATTCAGCTGAGTACCGAAGTCCATCCCCAGATGACAAAACGACTGAGAAGGGACCAGATCCGACTTCTCCTCGTTGACTCTGAATCCTAGCGACGTGAGCAAGCTCAACAATGTATCGACATCTGACTCTAGAAGAGTAGCATTGGAGTGCTTCTGGAGGATATCATCCAGATATGCCAAAGTAGTAACCCTGAACTGTGTGCGATGGAAGGCTATCACATGCGACATCAGTCGGGTGAAGGCCCAAGGAGCCAGGTTGAGACCGGAAGGCATGGCCTTGAGCTGGTAAACTCGCCCAAGAAAGCGAACCTGAGATAATTCGCGATGTCCGAAGAATCGGAACGTGAAAGTAAGCGTCTCGCAGGTCGATGCTAGAAGCGAAATCTTCCTGCTGAGGAGCGGCGAACCGATCTGAAAGTCTCCATGCTGAACTTGGGAGCATTGATAGACTGGTTCGGGATACTCAGATCGATAAACGGTCGGAGTCGGCCATCCTTCGTCGGCACCAAGAACAGGCGGGAATAAAATCCCACTGAATGAATGTTCTTTTGACAGGAGATTGTCTATCTCCATCATCAAAAGCTCCCGACGTGAAACGTCTGAAGGAACTTGTGTTGGAAACGGCACTCTCGACAGAGTGGGGTGCCTCCGGAAGGATATGCGCAGCTCGGACCGAACAACATCTAACACCTAAGGATAAGATGTGATTGTGGCCCAATGGTCTGCGAACCCTGATATCCTTCCTCCAACCTGCGACGAATCGAGGAAAGGATCTTCATCTCAAGCCCCGGCGAGGCCCGCGAGAGGAGAAACCACCCCCTCTATTGGATGAATGATCCTGAGTCCTCACTCTGGTCAGCCGACGCTTACCCTTACCACGTGAGTAAGAAGTAGAAGCGGAGGCAGGAGGATCAGCCATTGGCTTCGCAGAGGAAGGAGAAGGGCGATTGTTTGGCTTAGAACGGCCCCTGCCTCCAACAGAAGGCTGATCAAGCTGGCGAAGCAGCAGCTGATCTTTGGAATGACGCAGAGCGTCATCCCGGACCGTCGCCACGGAACCATGGAAAAGTCGTGAACCCACCAAAGAATCGGATCGAAGAGCAGCGCACTGCTCCTCAGGAAGGAAACGGCTTGTGTCCAGCACAGCGTCCCGGCGAACTAATTCCAAGTTAGCCGTGTTACAGTCATGCGTGTGAGTAAGATGCATGAGCGTCTTGGAAATCACACGCAAAGGAGCCTGTACGTCGTCAAACCTATCTGGAGGCAGATAAGCAGCCAAAGCAGAGACGACGTGATCCGAGAGAGAAAGCATGCCCAGCATCTCTCTCGATAAGCCTAACAGGGACTCCAGAGTCGCAGTAGGAATAACGGCAGACTTCGGCTTAGAAATCCCGAAGGAGGTGGAGTCCTGATCCAAGACAGTAAAAGTCTGGCAGACTGACGGATTGGCGGAATCGTAGGAACGATATCGCACTGGAGGCAAAAAGGTGTCAGCCCTGGTGAAGAATGAAGTCTTCATAGCCTTGGAACTCAGCTCAGAGTTCAAAGCTACAAACGCTTCAACCACCTGTACCGACTTGGCACGGTCGAAGGCGCACAGAAGTGGGTTGCTCCACAGGATGGAGGCGCGCGATCGGTGATCGAGGCCTGGCTGACACCGTCGGCTGGTCTGACGGTTGGAGACCCGGAAGGAACTCAAACACAAAGTCAACAGCTGCCCCGAAGTCAGAAGACTGTTGGTCCCCCAACGTCAGGTATGTCTCTGAGTCGTAAGACACATAGCCCATCACGGGCAAACTAGCCGATGCCTCCCATGGTGTAGGCACACCAGGAGGATCAGAAAGCGGCCTGCTTCCAATCCCGGGAGGTGGCGAGGGGCGCTTGGAAACCACTAGGAGCCTCGCTGGAGGAAACGGGAAGGCCCCTGTAAAGAACCTGAGTGAACAAGGAGAGGGCCTCCCTAAGCTCACGGCCCGTGGCAGCCGGTTCGACGTTGGAACGAACCGGCAAAGTGGCTTCACTCCTGACCCTCTTAACCAGCGAAGGGTCACGATCCTCCAGAACACACTACGCAGGACGACGGGTGGCAGCCGAAACATTTGCAGGCAGTTTCTGATAGTGGTATACCAGACCCCGAGGATCAACAGTGTGGGAACTCAGGAGAGTCGCCGCGGACCTCTGAGAGAACCCTTCTGGTTGAAGAAAATGTAAGCTTCACTTCGATTGATCAGCGCCAATTACGTACGCCCTCAATTTCTCAACACCATTCACCAAACGCTGGCGTCGTGTCCGTTTAGCTTTTTTCGTCACCGGTAGACACAAACTTATCAACAAATGGGCATCTTCAGTGGGTGTGTTTTCAATTTTAACTGCAAACAATGAATTCAAAAGAATCAGAAATAATAAAAACTCACGTGTTGTTCACCACCTCAGTGAATCCTGAATATGAGTTATGACCTCAATGAATTATATTTCCACAAGTTTAGTAATCCACGTCCTCACTGAACCTCCACCTCAAGTTCAAAATAAATTGTTTCACTCCGCTTAATTCTATCAACTGCCGTCGTCCGAGAAACATGAATTTATATTCCATTAATTTATACCACTAATCACACAAGCATTAACAATGAATTATAACATGAACAGCTGTAAACACTGGAATTTGTTGATATAGAAACTCCCAAAGTGACGGCACTTGTGACAAGTCATTTTCGAAGAGACGTCATTCATTCGAAATGACGTTATGTTTTTGGATTCGACTACATTGTTGTTACAAGATTGATGGCATGCTACAGTTAACGCTTAACAATGAACGTTATTTTTTGTTCGGCATAATAAAATAATTAGAATGTTTCTTTTCATGTTCTATCGGTCGATAGTACCTGAGTTTGTGTGATTTCTGAAATAAAACCTTCAGCAGCTTCGCTGCTTCAGGTTTTATTTCAGAAATCACACAAACTCAGGTACTATCGACCGATAGAACATGAAAAGGAACGTTCTAATATTATAATATCCTTTTGATTCTTTATAGATTCTTTATTCAACAGAGACATTCAAAAAAATATACATATATAAATCATTCAATTACATTTAAAAAACCCTGCAATATACACAATTTCAATACAATCAGTACTGAATGACCGTTTATTTGTTTTTTTATATAGAATGTATACTGTTGGGAGATGGCATAGCCGGAGTGGCTGTCTACGTGTCATCCCCCATTGGACGAAAAAGTATTGGAGAAGGACTTGTGATGCCATTCCAAGGTGCACGTTCTGAGAAGAGATAACTTTAAAGTTTAGGATAAAGGAGGGTCTAATAACTAATAACTGATAATTTCGTTCCATATTTTGGGGAAATGGAAGACGGGCAGGTTATCGAGTGACTTGTTTCGTGGACAGGGTATGTATAGAATGTGAGATTGTCTGGCCTTTACACTCATAGTGCTTGGGGAGAAAGTATATTCAAATGATGATGGTAGGTGACCATTACACTAATCAAGCATGAACAGGGAGGCATGCAGCTTGAACAGATCGTTGACCTTGAGTATTCTATCTTTTTTAAAGAGTGGGTCGGTATGAGCATTATATTTTCTATTGTTTATTATTCACAGTGAGTGTTTTTGTAGAGTAAGAACTCTGGTGGCAGCTCTTGAGTTACCCTAGAAAAGTATTCCATACAACAAATGGATTTGGATTAAGGTGTAGTAGAGCGTTTTTAAGACTTTATGAGGAAGTATTCTTTTTACTATGTTGAGGATAAAATTTGTGGGTGATATTTTACAACATATTTTAGATACGTGGGCTTTATATGACAGATTGTCATCTATGTATAAACCAAGAAATTTTAGGGTTTGTTCTTGTTCACCATGTCTATGTTTTTCAACTGTTAATTAAAGATAAATCCAATATACCCCATAGCTTCATGTAGGGAAAGATACGAATTTAGATGATAAAGTCCACCTTCGAAACTTGACTCAATGGGGCGTGATTTTATGTAATGTCCATCTACTGTTACTTCCAACTTATTCAAATTGAAATGTTTGAAATTAAATGGAGTTGTGCCATTATCTCCATTTATATCTCTAAGCCAAGAAAAATTCTTTTTGGTATCTGTTTATCAAACAGACGGTCTTCTATTTTTGAATGAAAATCATTTCCAATTGAAATATTTTGATTTAAGTATTATTATGGCCACATTTTGGCATCTGCCACAATGATTTCAAAAATGGGTTCTTCATCTGTAGTATTTTTTCCTCAGAAGGTAAAACTATTCAACTAAACCCTCTTTCCATCTTTGTTTATCAATTTGAATTGGTTTAGGTAATTGTGTTTGAAAACAACATTCTGTATTATTTGGAAGCATTTCCAGAGAACTATCACTCAGAAGTGTTTTGTAACACAAATTCATTTTTCTTATCTTGTGTGTGTTTCGAATATTTTAAACCTGGACTTGTATGAATGTATCCTAAAGCACTACTCAATAACACTAACCACAATTCTTTGTCAGGACTTTGTAAACTAAGATGTGCAATGGCAGTAATTTTATAATATCATAAATGATAAAAATTTGTTTGAAATAAATAGTTTGATTTTTTTGCAACACGACTCCCACAAAGTTTGAATTATTGACTTTGCTATCTCTGTGAACTTGTACTTCAACACTTGTGCTTTCACTAGGTGCTGAAGCTTCATTTGATGACATGTTCTTTTTTATACTAAATCTGATTCTGCTATCCAACTTTCAAATTTCTTTGGATACCTTTGCTAATGTGCTTTAAGTTCTTTAATAATTTTCTCACCCCCGCATCTTGATTGTTGGTCGAGAACTGATTCAATGATATGTTTTTTATAATCTTTTATACTTGAAATCTTAAGTAGATAAAATATACCCTGAATACTTTCTCCAGCTAAACTTCTTCAAGTTTGTAAGTGGGTGGTATTATATGTTTCATGTGTTTAATTTTAAACAATTCTTTTGTCCAATTTGGTAAATACTCTTTTTCAAATGTACGTTTGGTTTCATTAATACACACTAAATCACCAATTTGAAAATGTAATTTTTTCTTTTGAGTTTTTTTCCCAAGCACATTTTGAGAGACTTCTACTTCATTTTCTATAGATACACAAGCAGGATTTCTTTGAATACTCCAATGTAAACTATGATTGTAACTATCCACTAAGTTTTGTAACACATATGCTTATGTGTAAAATATGTTCACATATGTGTTTTCAGTGTACGTTGGAAACATTCCACAATACTTGCTTTTGTTTCAGGATTTCCGGTCATGACAAAATGAGTATTCTCTCTCTTCAAAAATTTCTATACAACCATACTTTTAAATTCAGAATATTTTTCAGATTGTAATGATAATGGTTTATATCCAGAAGTTTGAAAATAGTCTGAAAAGATTTGGTTAATGTCTCTCCAGATTTATTATGAATAGATAATAACCATGCATATTTTGAAAACACATCAGTGACACAAATTAAGTAATGAACAGGGCTTATATGTTGATGAAACTCCAAGAATCGATTCATGCAAAGATTCATGCAACAAAACAAGCAAGAATCCATGTAGATTCTCACTGCACTCTGCTAGGATTCGCATGAAAAGAATTGAGTCTGTTCAACCCTTTACCTAATATAGTGGCAGCAAATTAACCAGAAAAAGGACAACATGACCTGAAATATCCTGACAATTTGTCAACAAAATTGTTCAAATATGGCTGCCATTGGAACTGGAGCAATGAGCTGGTTCCAATCACATCCATATCTGTAAGGTTTTATTGCTAAATATTGTTTATTTAACAATTAAAAATTATCAAATGCAGTGAAAAATTGAGAGGCTGTGTTGGGTAAAGGGTTAACATGTGTTATCAGTATACAACAGAGGTTCAACCATGGTGGCCACATGGGATCCCGACACTCATAGAGGGTATGGATTCTCCCAAACATTTTTTGAGAATTCAAATGGATTTTCCCACATTTAGATGAAATATAAGCCCTGAACGAAACTGATCATTGTAAGATTCTAAACTTTGTAAATCTGCTAAATCAATTTGCTATTGATGATCAGTACCACCTACTGTAGTTTTACATCTTGAAAATATGTAAAGTATGTGTTCTTTCTCTCTTCAACCAATCTTTTACTTGATCAAGTGTAATTGATTTATCTTTTTCATGTACGGATTTGTACAACTGCTGTACACTACCATATCCAGCAGTATGTTTTGTATTATAATATAATTCAGTTAATAAATCATTCAATAGCCCCCCCCCCCCCCCCATCCCCTCCATTTGTCAGAAATTTTATGTTTAGAGTTACTTTACATTTTAGTTATGACTTTGGTGTATATTCACTACTCTGTATTTTTTTACTTCTACGCATTTATATGTTGGAGTTATTGAAAAAGGAGAAACTGACAAGCTATCATCTGAAGAAGTTTGATATTTACTGCTAGGCTTATGAGTGTGTTGTCTATGCATCCACAGCCAACGTTCACAGTTTCCTACAAACTCTTGTGGAATATTTATATCTTTCAATCCATGGCTGAATATTTCCCAACCTTTCGGTTTGAAACCTTTTCGGTGTCTCTAAGAACATCATTGACTATATCAATAATGTTTGAACCTTGTATTACTTCTCCATCATGACTTAATATACCTTGGTCACCCAAACTTATGTTTGGATGAGTTGATAAAGCAGATAATAATGAAGTTGCTTTACATCTTATATACTGAGTCAAAAAAGAAAGTATAATAAACTTCAAGGAGCAATTCTTTTAGTATTATCGACTTTAATCCCAAACAAATTATTGTAAATTCATATTTCGAATCCAGCTGTATAATTTGCATAATTTCATGTTCTTACTGTTGCCAGCGTCACGTCAGAACGTCGCAATTCAGACATGGGTGAAATGAAAAGTTCACACATGCAGTCAATAGCTTGTATGTCCACTGTTTGCCTCTTGGATGGCAAGACATCGATGGCGCATGGATCTGATAAGTCTCTAGATGTCACCATGTGGTATGGCATTCCATTCCTGCCCTAGAACATTGCATAAATCCCCTGACGTCTGAAGATCATCAAGTCATACCCTATGGTCCAATTGATCCCAAAGATGCTCGATTGGCGACAAATCTGGCGAAAGTGGGGGCCAGAGAAGAAGTTCGATGCTCTGCTCCTCAAGAAAGTCATGACAGATACGCGCCACATGACATCGGGCATTGTCTTGCTGGAATAACTGCAATCCGACGTTAGCGTTGAACAATGGGACAACAACAGTGTTAAGAATTTCGTCCCTATATCGCTGTCCATTCAGATTACCATCGATCAAAATAAACTGTGTTCGATGTTGCAAGAAAATTCCTTCCCAAACCATTACACTACCCCCGCCGAAACGTGATCCAGTGGCCCTATACCTTCCAATGAGATGGTAAATAGTGACCACAGTGACTCCCAACTCAGCAGCTAGCTCATCTGGAGGTATCCCAACCTCATGCATACCAATGGCACGCAACCTCTGATTTTTGTTTAACCCTGGCATTTTTTAAAATGTCGGAAGACAAAAACTAGCATGTTTTCTCAATAACTCAGGCTCTCAGCACAACACAAAGAAAAGCGTCGGTCACCCATTCAATTTGACATTCCCGGGTAGCACGTGCTATTTTGAACTTCGTAGCAAAATTGTATATGGTTGGGTGGACAACAACAACATGCCATTAAACTCTTTGCATGACTTCTTGTCCACAAACATGCAA
Organism: Pictodentalium vernedei; assembly: GCA_031216915.1. Lineage (NCBI taxonomy): Eukaryota > Metazoa > Mollusca > Scaphopoda > Dentaliida > Dentaliidae > Pictodentalium > Pictodentalium vernedei. The sequence continues at coordinate 317,103,701 of CM062295.1, read as the reverse complement.
CATTAGAACTATTATATTTAATCCTTTATGCTATTTTTTTCACATTTGTTTCTATTATACTTTCTTTTTTGACTCAGTATAGTAACAGGTACACTTTCTATAATACAATCTCGTAAACATAATGATTTTTTTCTGATTCTGGTATAATTAATGTTGGTTGTAATACCTTCTTATGTGGTATTTGAAATTTTTTCGAAGTTTCAGCTTATTTAAGTTTTTTCCCATTTTCTGATAACTCTGAATTTACTAACACTGATGAAAAATTATTCTGAATTTGTAACTTGTGAATTATGTGGTAATCCTGGCATTTTCATTTCTAAACTGTTGCATATCTTCTATCATATGATAAGGTACAACAGCCATTTTCTTCATATTTCACTCTCTAATTTATTTCCAAGATTGGTTGCAAGTCAACAACTGGTGCAAGTAATCCACGTAATTGTAAAAAAAAACCTTTTTGATTTCAAATTTGTTTTTCTTTTCTTTCTAAGTGATATTGATTTACAAGCAAGTGTTCTTAGTTATTGATGCTTCAGATGTAATTTTGTTTCTGACTAGGTGTTAGATGTACATAACCTTTTATGAAATTATGACAACATTTAAAATTTTAAACATGCAATTAATTAATTCTTTAGGCGCATTTTTTATTATTTTTTTTCAAAATATTGAAGGACTTTGACTCAATGCCAATAACATATCACCATGTTTTGTTTCTTATTTTGTCACACATTCATGACATGAATGTAGCAAATAAAATGTAATGCTATTTATATACATTTATTAAACAGAATATGTGTGAGTACATTTTACTCATTCAATGGTAGGAGTAAAATGTATATCTATTTTTTCACTTAATGACCTTATTTGAATATAAAAATATTTTTACACATATCTTCGGCTGAGAGCCATAATGTTCTAACTACCATTTTCATCTTTTCGAGAAAATCAGGTTTAAAGTTTTGCACCCCAGGTGCCACCCCATGTTATGGTTATAAGTATGTGCTTCGTTGTTATAATTATAGTAATTATTAAAATAGCACATTTCAAAGAGTAAAATGTGTACCAAATTAGCCTATTAAGCTAAAAATCCCCTTTTTTCGTTTGGAGATAGAACACTTTTCACCTTGTGGGACTACATTTCTTTAGAACCATTGTGGTGTTTGGAAATAGAACAGTTTGTTCATAATTTATGGATAAATCTTCATTGCAACTACAATGAAATGATGTTGCCTCCACTCATGAAGAAGTGATTTATTTTATCCCAAACATTTTTACCTTATGAAGAGTATCACGTAGAAACCTGGAATAAGGCTTGAGTTATGAAATTTATGTGACACTCAGAAAATTCATAGTAAAGGTTAAGAATGTGCTAACGAAGTATGAGATAAGTCATTTTCACATTAGCAACTTTTATTGTTGGTGCTGTTTCTACCTATGTGCAACATTATTCCTGACAAAGAAATGTCTAGCTGGTGGATGGCTGGCTGGCTGGATGGTGGTTGGCTGGTTGGCTGGCTGGCTGGCTGGCATATTGGTGGATTGATGGATGTAAGGATATTTGAATGGATGGATAGAGTAATGATGATGTGTGTGGATAGAATAGATATAAAAATGACATACGCATGGATAATGAAGAGTAATTTGGATTCCATTTCAATTTAATGGCCAATAGACAGGCTAAAGATAGAAGAAATTGCAGAACAAATAGAATTTATTTTTAAACAATATTCAAACAAAAAGGTTAAAAGTGACATCAATGGAAACTCAATATTTTTTGTCAGTACATGAAGTTTTTATGGCCGATGTGAATGCACTGGAAGATTAAATAACCCAAAATAAGAATACCTTCAACCTTTCACAAGTAAAACCTGGTTTACTGGGATGGCAGAATATTTACAATTTGGAGTGCAGATGACAGCTTTCTCTCTCATGTTTTTTTTTATTTCAATGTGAGGACAAAACATATTTCATTCTAAGTTTATTCAAAATATAGGATTCATTTTGTGCTCAATTTTCCTTTCAAATCAAGGCATCACTGCTAATAACAATCTTGTCTTGATTTCATAACAAAATAATCATTGCATAAATGCAACATTCAGTTGGCTAACTGTTCCTTGTATACATATTTCGGTACAAGCTATCAACCTTCCATGCCTGTTAGAACCTCCAAGTAACAATTCTGACAAGTTTTAACACGTTTTCCAAATTAGGCATGGCATATTGGGTTGTTCATGCAGTCAAAACACCAATAACAGATTAAGTGCCCTCCAAGCACTCAAGTCCAGACACTTCCGTTACACAGAAACATACAGACTCGAGTGCTGCTCAGAGTGCACTTCATTCTACACAAATAGAGTTATCTACCATCCATTGGGCATTTCACCTTGAGAGCAAAGACTTATCTTCAGGTGATGTAAACAAAGCGAACTTGCTTTCGTTAAAGCATGGCTATAATCGTTACCTCACACTAATTGTCGTAATTTATAGATTATCTTAGTAGTAAATACTACTAAATATACTGTAAAATATGTTTAATTAAATGAAGCACCGGTTGTCAAAATATGGGTAACTCTGCATTCAGTAATTCTGTAACATGTTCCAAGCGTAGACTTTATGAGATTCGACTTGACTAATAACAAACTCTATAAAAATTATAATTCAGGTAACAAAATATAGAAAGTTATGACCCAGTGAAATGATCGGCAAAAGGGTAAACAAAAACACTAAATGGTGTATTGTATATTTTGGGGAGTGGGTGGGGGTGGGGTTGCAACAGTGGTACAGAAAACGAAAACACAATGTGTTTAAAATTTTTTATATAACCTGATATTACTAAACTGAACCCTTCTATTGTATGTAGTAAATTTTACATTGAACAGCTGAATTTTTCTATAGGTGCGATGTAATGGGAAAAGGGATATTGGCAAATCGAATATTGTTTGATAAAACTTAGAAAGCTCAGCCTAGTAATGAATGATTGAGCAAATTCCAATTTGCAGATGTATAATTATTTTCATTTGGTCGCTTCAGAAAAAAAATTCTTATTGGGCGGAGAGTGTCAATAAGTTATGATCATTGATGTTCTTTATACTATAACATTCTTAGATAGTGTTGTGTTACAGTTCACAGTTCTTCAACGATCATCTTTAGTTAACCTTTTCCTTATTAAAGCTTTCAAATGGTTACGGCAATGAATGAACATTATGAAAGTTACGGGATAAGCAATATTAAAATTTAAATCCAGTGCCATTAGATTTGAAATTAAAACTTTCTCACCCCATTTTGTTTCATAAGTTTTTGGCTTCTGTTATAACACAGCATGAATTACGGATTATGATGTGTAAACACATCACTGGTACTGACATAGTTAAAAAAAACAATTCTGTATGCAAAAATATGTCATGACAATTGTTGTTTTTTTGTAAAATAACAATACAGATCCTTTCTTGCAATAATTATTATCTGTGTCTCTGTGCTAGTGAATAATAAATACTCTAAACTTATAATTAATAACTCTAAAGTGTGGATTTTGTTTGTACAAATACACTTCAAAATAAGCATTCACAAAGCCCTATTGCACAATAAAAATATATTGCACAATAAAAATAAAGTCCATGTATAAAACTAGTATGGCAACTACTGTAAATAATATTTTGACTCCATATTTCCGTAATATTTGATGAGAAACTTACTATTCAGACAAAATGTGACAAAGTTTAAATACACATTGTATGGTTTTATTTCAAATACATTTGAAATAAAACCATACAATCTTCATTTAAACTTTTAGTGCAACTAGATTTAGATTGTTGAAACATTTTTGAGTTATGTAAATAACACTTGCAATTCGATGATGTCATTTATGAGTAAACCATAATTTGATTTTTTTTCTTCATCTTTATCTCCTAACATGTCATCAAAAACTACAAGATGAGGAATAGTGACATCATTTACAATTTATTATTTGTCACCAGGAATACCTTCTATGAATGTTCTATCTTCACTAAGTCAACTGTATGTCTTTTGCCATTCTTTACAGCACCAAGTTACTTTTTGATGTACAATTTGAAATAAATCATGTTTCATATCAATCAGTTTTTTAACAAACTGTGTTTTACTTTAACCACTAGATCCTGAGATAAAGATATTACAGGGACATTGAAATAATAAACACTCACTTGATGATTTTGTTTTGAAAAGGTTTCTTGTATCACTAACTTATATAGTACCTTCTTTTATGAGTCTTCAAATCATTGACAAGGTATTCCTTTAAGGGTTCTTGTAACTCAAATATGGTTTCCGAAGAATCCAATCTTTGATCAATTCGTGGTACACATTGTCTATACAGAGAAACTATAATTTGATCATCATAAATAATATAATGCCACAAAACTCTTGTCCAAATATTTTGTAAATTTTATTTTTTGAAAAGTATTCATCATGTGTAATGAATTACAAAATTCAATATACATTTATGTTTTTTCTAATGGATTTTGAATAACATCTTTAGTTATTGTTTGGTACCCAGGAGTAATAAGTTGAAAATCATATAATGATGCCTTATGTGTGATCTTCTTTTGTAAAAGACGTCTTGCCTGATCCTCGGTTGAAATCAAAATGATACATTGATATCTTAGGCAGGGGTTATTTATACCTTAAACCCGCATGAACGTATATCATTTGTATTTACCACAAAACGTTTTGTGTATATAGATAAAATGTTTCGGTTTGTGTTTCACTTGTGACTTGTCCATCCTTGTTACTTTTAATTCTGTGTAAATCCAATGTTCAGTTTGTTATTGTGCCTGTCTTATACACATTCAACCATACTTTCAAAATTGATTTTTTTGCAGTGTGTTGTAATCTAATACATGAAGTGTGTATTTGTCCATCATTAATGTATTTGTAACCATAATTCTATGGACATAACCCTACATATTCAATAATATTTGCATCTGGATGTTCATCTGTCCATTAACCTACCTACTATTTATAACTGTTGGATTCCAAAATGATGCGTTCTGTATATAAATGCACCTGTATGTATCAAAATATAAAACCCCTTTACCCAATCGTCCTGTAACTTTGTACAATTCCAAACATGCATATGCTATGACAAAGGAAGCTACAACAATTTTAACTGAACTGTGTGATTCAAACAATTATTTTGTATCTGTGTAATTCATTAAAATATATTGGATCATCTTCAAATAATTCTACACCTTTAAAAATGACATTTGGTGGTCTTGCATCAAGTCAAAATATTTGGATGGTATATGTAAGTATTCTGTTTCAGTTTTGATATTGTTTTGTGCAATTTTCTCCCACAAATAGTTTAACATGTTTTTTGCAAATGATCTTTCTCCTGGATTGTTTTTCAGTCTCTTGTAAATTTGTGTTTTCATTTTCTGCATAATCTTTTTTAAAAGTGTCTATGTCTGCGTCTGTGTCTGTGTCTGTTTTCTGGATACTCACTGGCTTCTTGTTTCATTTTCAAATATTTATTCACATAATGCTGGTAAATTTCGGTAGATCATTCATCCCAGTGCCAAATCTGATAAGTGTCAGGCATTCTGTCACCCATACCCAATGCTCAGAAAAGTTTTATGATTGTCCATGTACCTACAAGACTGCATTGTTAATCTGATGTTGGTTCAGAATTATCATTTTCTTGTTCTCCATGTGTACTGCAAAGTTTGAAAGACATTTTCTTGTTACCGTGAATTGGTAAAACTGGCATATGAAGATTTTGTGGTGGTAAAACTTTACATTTAATGAGTCCAATATACTGTCTTAAATTTTGTGTATCTAGGTGTTTTTCTCAGTATTTTTGGATGACCTACTGGATATTCTCTGTGTTTGTTAACATATGGATAAATTGAACAAATATCTAGGTACTTTATTTCAGAGTTTGTGCTTTGATCTATTTTATTGTATAATTTAATGGCACCAAATAATACTTCCCGTGATTTAATTGGATCCATGTTTGGAAAAAATGAATTGAGTGTTGCCTTTAATTCAGGGTCTGATTTGCAAGAAGTGTCATATTCGTGTTTCCATAACCCCCTCACAGTGTACCTACGTGACTTAAAAAGTTGCATGTGTTCCTGTGTCTCATTGTATAGAGTTTTGTAATATTTTAAATTGACTGGATTCTTTTTTGCATATCTGTATGGAAAGCATTTTTCACTTGCGTGTCACATGCAACCAAAAAATTCAAAAATGGTGTTTGTGTCTTTGTGGAGCCCATTTACATCATAATTTCCTATTTTAACGTCCCCACCATTCAGAGTATGTTGTGTGTGTATGTGTTTGTCTTGTGCAACGAGTTGTAAAAATCTGATGCCTTTTATAGAGTATTTGACTAAAACTGGGTAACCTATGTCAGAAATGATGGCAGGTGTATGTTCTGGCAATGGATTTCGTCTCCAAGCTTTATTACAGGAATCATCTAAAGTAACTGCTTCTCCGAAAGGGTGTATTCCACAACTATCTTCAAATTTCTGTCTAAATTTCCCACATCCTCTTTGCAAAATAGCTGCATCTGATCGACACGGCAGTACATTTCCATTTCTTTTTTAACCCTTTATCTGACATAACGGCCGAATACGGCAAGAAAATTAACCACAATAAGCCTACCATAGCCTAAAATAGCTCGAAAGTTTCTCAATAAAACCATCAAATATCGATATCATAAGGACCTAGTTCTAATGTTATCCATATTTATATGGTTTTATTGAAAAATTGTGAAATTTATTTTTGAAAAAATGTTAAATTTAATTTATTTTTTAAACATACTGTGTTAGGTAAAGGGTTAAATCAAATCTAGCATTACTGGAGAGATTATGATTATACCATTTGATGAATTCATTCCTGCCTGGTGGAGACATAGAATCAGGCATGTAAAATTTTGCATCTAAATAAGGACCAATATAATTTTGATAAGCTTGTGTGTTTGCTAAATGAGGGAAATAACTTTTGTTAATTCAGGCAAGCCAAATGTTTTGGGGAATTATGCCAATCTCGTGGAATGAAAACATGAAGAATCGATCAGTCTCACACCATAAGCTTCAAGAAGGAGATTTTTGTTTCCATTCATAATAACTTCTGGAGTTTTGGTATCATTTTCAACAAGCTCTCTTATTACAAATTGTCCACCAAACCCTCTTAAATCATGAGCAATAGCAGTAGTCCTTTTATGTTCTTTATTGAAAAGCCATTCACAAAAATCTACCAAAGCAGAATTCCCCTTAAAAGGAGCTCTGTTTGTCCAAATTGTTCACATGAAATACATCCTTGGTCTATGGGTTTACTGATAAATCTGCACAAGCCTGATTTGCAGTACAGCCATTTGGAATGTAAACTCCTCAGGCTTGAGTGGTTTCAAAATCAAAAAATACATATGGAATATTTGGCATTGTGTCATTCTTGCGTGAAGTGTATTTTGGAAAAAAATATGAATGTTCAGAATTGACTTCTTGAGGACAATATTTACAATTTGAAACCCTATTTTTCCTCTCCAGGGGTAAATGAACATTCTACAGTTTCTACATGGTTGCACTAGTTCACAAACGGTTTTCTGTTCTTTCCCTTTTGTAGCGATGCGGTTTTGATAGCATGATGAACTTATGAACTGTCTGTTGCAACTGCAACTGTTGATGAGGTGTTCAGGAACACATGTTGACAGCGCACAGGAACCACAACCAAACTTACACATATACCATTTCTTAAGCCGATACCCTTAATTGCAAAGTTCACAATAATATTCCTGCCCTAAAAAACCTGTCATGTTGGTAATGGTGTCAAAGTGCTGGTGATGGTGAAATATATGTATAACTTTACTATCCCTTGGAGTTTTTGGAGGTTCAAATAAGACACAAATAAAAACTTGGCACAGCCAACAGATGCTCCTCGAAATACAAACTGATGGAAACAACATTCTGATTTCTTCAAATGCAGAACTGTGAAATGGTTTAAGCCATTTAAAAAAAATACAAAATTGTGGAAGGACAAGGGTAACAGTACACAGTAAACCTGTATTAAAAGCTTCTTGAGAAGGAGATTAAACTGGCCTTTGAAGACAGGTCACTGCTTAATTAGGGTGAATGTATAAGCAGGTTTGATTATACATGCTCTGTGGTAGGTGGTAATGTTGCAAAATTATAAGGCTGAACATCAAAGTGAACTAGAGTTATCATATGGATAGCATTGATTTTACCATTTTGCGATTTTTAAGGGGCATAACTCTAGAACGATAAGTGCCATAACAATAACAATCGAACCTGACCTGCATTGCATGGTATATAGTAACGTTGCAAAATTTACAGATCGTACATCAAAGCAAACTGGAGTTATCATCCAGAAACCATTGATTTTACCATTTTGCCACATTTCAGGAGGCATAACTCTGGAATGGTAAATGCAATAACAATGAAAGTCGAACTTGACCTTCAATTCATGTTAGGTAGTAAGATTACAAAATTATAAGATCAAACATCAAAGCAAACTAGACTAGAGTTATAATCCGGCCGCCATTTGTTTCAGGTGGACAGATGAACAGACAGACAAATGGACAGGATTGTGACTATATGCTTCCCCGAAATTTTTTGCGGGGACCATAACTAGATTTATATTGGTATTAATTTTTATGACACAGTCTGGGGAAAGCAGATCTTGTATTTTATAATACTCCCCGTATCCACAAGGATTATTATAATAAAGTCCCACTTTGTCCATCAGTGCCTTAGCTTCAATTTCTTGAAATTTTATTTGTGAATAACTAATTTTTTTCCTTTCTTTTGCCAAATTCTGATTCATCTTTATCAACATGTCACTTTCCTACCACAACCTGCCTGTGTGAAACACATGGAATTATTAATTTCTACAACGCTGTCTTTACTGCCAACCATTTTAACAACAGATGCAAATGAAACGGATCAATGTCATCCAGACCCGAGTGGTAAGGAAGAGTGGGTTACTTGTAAAGATAATCTCCCATTATGGATAGTAAAGTCACCATTTGTTTGTACAACTTTTTCTATTCGGTCTAGCACTGTGTTGTCAATGATGGAGGATGCTTTGTTAAATGGAATAAAAATACCAATATCCAAGCCGGGATGATTCAGAGAAACTCTCATCTGGTCATTCCTTTCTATCATACATTCAATTTTAATATCTGCTACGATGCTGCCAAATACTTCTGATAAGTTTTCAAATGGATTCTTCTCATCAAATTGTTTGAATGGTATTCTATACACATGGGACTTTGAAAGGTATTTTCCTGATGTTCATTGCAGCTGAGGATGGGTCATATACAATACCCTTTCATTCTCTAATCTTTGTATCTTTCTTTCTCTACTGGTATCCACTGTTCCACTCTCCGTCTCACTGTAATCTTCAAAGTTTCTCTTCATTTTTCTACTTTATTCATTTGTCAACAAGAAGGCTGTGAAAAATCAGTCTTATCTTCTTGGCGTCTAAAACGCAAGTGTGAGGTAGGTGGAAATCGTCCTTTTTCATACTTCCTCATACCTTCTTCTTTGTATCCTTTTTTTAAAAAAGGGGTTATAATTCTCCAATCTTAATTAAATTTTCATTTTTTAATCTCATTGTTTTTCAACTTGGAGTGGTGTATTTTGTAAATCTGGACAATTGGGATAATCATTTTCTGGGCCATCGGTGAACATTTTGTCTGACTTACTTTTGAATTTATTTGCAAGTGCAACATTTCTTGCAATCATATCGTTAAATGATGTGCTATCATCATCCAATATAATGAGTGAAAATAAAAAAATCAGAATCTGCAATATCATTGAGAGTTTTGCCATATTCTTTTATGGTTAAAATTATTTATACTAAACTGTATCCATTATCTATCACTGATAATATTTTATCAGGAGGCGTTTGCATACAAGGTGGTGGTTTGTAAAACTGTCAGTTTCTAATAAGTTTGATGTAAGAACAATTTGGATAGAACTTAACATGTTCTTGTAAAGTAATATCTTTTGGTTCACAATTCATTAATCCTTGTCCACACACAAAACATTTTACTTTACCATCTTACACATATAAAAACCCAGCTAAACTTAGCTAATTCTTCTTTCTTATAGTTGTAAAATAGGATTTGTAGTCATATTAACCCTTTGAACCCAAGCGGCCGCTTCTCTTGTCGGGAACATGATACGTCATAACCTCATTAAATAAGATGGCTGTTCAGTAAATGTGTGAGGATGGCCAATCAATATTTTCAACGTGCAGCCCCAAGGCTGCACGTTGAAAATATTGATTGGTCTACCCCAAATAATGAATATGGACTCTTTGGATTTCTGCCCTTGAATTGGAGTAGAAGATACCACTAGAGTTCAAATGGTTAAAACTCGAGAATCTTGTCTGTGCTGATGTTTAAACATAGACAGGATGTGCAGGATCAAGTGGTAGAGACACCTCACTTACTACGGGGTTATCAGGGCTATACCCAGTGAATAAAAAAATAATGGAAAATCACACGAAAATGTCAACAGTTCAAAACTGTTCGATATCCAACCTAAATTCATGTACTAAAGTCAACAATTACTTTTATAGCAAATTTTTGAATAAGGTTGCGAAACGACCCATACTTGCACAAACAAAGTGGAATTCTTCTCTGACCCAGTCTATAAATGAAGAAGAATGGAAATACATACATTACCAGACTTTCACGTTCACAGAGGACACCTATCGCCAATCCTGATAATTTAAAATTAATCGCTGTATTCTCTTTACAAACGCATAACTCTTTAAGGCTGGTCTATCTGAAGCAGAGCTATGCTCGTTCTGTGGCAATTCTAAGGAAACTATATGTCATTTGTTTTTCGACTGTTCTGTGCCCAAAATTGTTCTACTACCACTTCTACAAAAGTTTAGGTAAAAATGCAATTTAGACCTTACAATAAATGAAAGATACATTATTTTTGGGCCCACCTCAGTATCAGAAGCTTCAGAAAGTTTGGTCACATGTTTGATGATTTATAAAAAATACATCTATTCGTGTAGCCGGAGAAAATTACTACCATCCATTCAAAACTATAAGGGTAGTCTTAAGTTTTATAAAAGCATCGAACTGTTCTCTACGTATAGTGTATAGTGCAAAACGTATTTGTGTCACACACCAGTTTTTGTTTTATTTTTTTCAGAATTTGTGCAATGCCCAAATTCTGAAAACAAAAACTTCTGTGTAACACAAATACGTTGTGTATTTAACCATTTAAATTGCATTAATTGGCCGTTAAGACTACATTAGTGTGAAATATTTACATACTATGCTATTACAGGGGGATATGTCTTAGCTTTGTTCTCTCCAAGTTTTTTCACTGCTATGAAAAAGCTCCACTTGGAACCCAAAACCCAGTTGCAGCTAGATTGCTCCAGCTACATTTAATTTCTGTATCTAAAAAGTATTTATTGTACCAAAATATCTGGGAACTTTGAGGTTTACACCTCTTGAATTGAAAAAGGTCTCAATACTAAATAGCAAAATATGCAAGCTTTTGAATAGTAAAGTCTTGATGCCAAGACTTGACTTCAAAAATTGACTTCCAATAAAATATTTCAAAATTATGGCCCCAAGATTTAACATTCATCTGTTTCATAATACCACTGAAAAGTGCAGTTAACTATGTGCATGTGAAAAGGTAACTCTTTTCAAATAGAGTAGCCCTGAAAAGAGCTGCTGAGTAAATTTCTCTTGTAGATGTAATCTGTCATCTCCCCGCGGGAACTCCGGGAAGTGAAACAGTGCCCGTTCACTGTGGTAAACAGGCTCTGTTTTACTGGTAAAATAGGACCCAGTCACCAATGCTTGTGAGGTGCAAACCCTCTCTAACATTGGCAACATGGCTGATTAACCCTCACCCCTGATCTTGAGTTGATACTCATGTTGTGGTCATGATTAGCCATTGTGCAAACATATGTGACCTTAAACACTAATAGATAATAGATAAATAAATCTGTCATTACGATATGCTGATTGCTATCTAACTTCTCGTCAGTCTTCTGTGATTCTCTTGTATTTCCTCGCTGAAATCCACTCCACCAATCATCTTATGTGGTTTGTCTTCCCTACTAAATTCCATCCCCGCCATTATCTTATTCACTTCATCAGTTTAAAAACAATCTTCTCTCATCGTTGGTTCAGTATCCACTGATCTGTTTCCCGCCACCATTTCGAGATTATAAATATGCAACACGGATGTGTCAGAAATGAACACTCAATCTGAATGACGATAGCTGAAATATATGTGTCAAATATGGATTTGTGTTTATTTTGACAGATAATAGGCCATATTTTTGGTCATATTTCTGAACCGATTATCTTGATTAAGATTTCATCGTAAACTACAGCTCACATGCATTAAGATGATATAAGTAGTATAGTAAGAGCTGTAGCTTCTCACATCTATCTTCCGCATCTTCCAAGGTCATGAGTCACCACGGTGATCTTCAAGGAAGTGGGTCACCGAGTTCCAGTATACTGAGCCAGACTCGCTGAGGGTGGCCTTCAAGGAAGTGAGTCATCGTGTTCCAGTATACTTTAATTTTCTACAACTTCGTGACCTTTAAGAAAAGTGGGGGTGCGGCCGTTATTATATATTGACTTCATTTATGTGGAATTAGGAACAGAGTGTTTTTTGGCAATAAATAACAGCGCTGTGCTTGCCTACATGTATTTATCTTCCGAGTATACCTTCGCGTATCTGGAATTAGGAATAAATTGGGTTTTTTTATACCTTCTATCAGTTACGTTAAACAGTAAAGCCTTCTCTCAATTACGTTAAACATTAAAGTCTAATGAGTTTCATCGACATGGGCTTATAGGTAACACATAATAATAATGAAATCCGATTATTTCACATACACACGTTCAATGTGCGGATTAACACTTCCATACCCATTCTGCTCACAGCGTAGCCCCCACCTCCTTACAATTGTGTTAAAGTACCGAGAGTGAAAAAAAAAAAAAACGCGCCAGGGATATCATACAACAAAAGTATGTGAACTAGCAGCTATTCGCAAAATAAAAAAACAAAAACCTTTGTTAAACATCTCGTACACAGATTATGCGCGTTCCTTGGGTAGGTAGGGTTTGGGCCTAATAGTACGCGGGTGTATATATATACACACACAAAAAAACTACGATACCTTTTGTTAGAGATTTAAAGAGATTATGGATACGCGTTTAAAACCGTTTTCGAAATCTGCTTAGGCGTATTTAGAAAATAAGCGCCGACAGCAGAAAGTCAAAATGGTTGAAGCTCTTCAAGAGTTCCTTTGTACTGATTCGATGGGTGCGATGGGGGAAATGAAATCCATGCGCTTTCTAAGAGACATCGAGACTCAGAGCAGGCCCAAAGCAGATTTTTTTAGAGTGTTGCTGCACTAGTGTATGAGTCCTCGTTGGAGGAGGAAGAGGAAACCAAGTGCTTTCGAAAAGAGCCAGCGGCCCGCCTGAGCGCTGAAACAGAACTATGGAAATGCGAGTTTTACACGAAATGGCGAGGCAGTAGACGGGCTCAAATCGGATGACTTATCACCCTAGGTCTTTTTTAAAAGACCACCAAATCTTAAAAAGGAGTTCACCATCCCCAATGACCCAGTCCAAAAAATATGATTCATGGGTCCAGGAAAACGAATTTATAAAATAGTGGCACGTCCCCGACCAGAGGCGGCGGAAGCTTCATAGGAGTAGTAGTCCTCGGCTCGGCGATTTCATGGTGGCCAGCTTCACTAAATTTAATCTAACACGGTATTCAGCAGGTAAGGTGCTAACCCTCAAATTACGAATACTTCATCCCTGATTAGACTGAAGATATGATTTCATACAAATGGATGAATCGAAACAACAAATACATGGTGGTCAAAACTGTTCTATTTTGCAACTGACATGAATGTAAAGTAAAACATCAATGCTACGGTATGCTTTTCCTGTCATTGTAGACTAAGAGGGTCAGTCGTCGTACATGACGGGTTCCCCCAAGAGCAATTCCCTTGATATTGAAACATGAGGACCGCGTAAATTGATAATTGTTTCAAAACAAAGAACAGATCATGTTGGGTAGCACGAAGAGGTTAGGTCTTTTTCACAATTTCTGGTCTTTGAAGGTGAAGTTGCGGTTTTTTATTTGGAGTGCGCAAATACAAAATTAGATTTCAAGAATACTTACCTGGAAGAGTTCTGGGAGCCCATAATTGAAGTGTAGGTACCATAACTTAAAGGCTACATATTCAGTGGATATGTTTCGTATTATCTTTTATGTAAAATTATTTTACCTGTACGGATTTCCATTGTTATAATTTATGGGAGAGTGCTTAAAGGCACCATCCCATGAATTGTAACAAGGCAAAGACATGTGAACAAATTTTGGTGATCAAAAATAATTTAGCACTCTACCAGTCAAGTGGTACACTTAGTTGTTGAGGAAGCATACTTTTTACAATTGTTTTTGCACTAAATAATGATAACTTTAGCTAACTTTATCACATAAACCGAGTCCAAGAATGAGTCTACATTAAGCAATCCATCTCCATAGGATACATTGTCAATCCTTGAGCCCACCAGGGATGACAAAAATAGTCCGAGCATCATGCCTTTTCTTCAGTTGATCATAATGTAAAATAGGCTCCCCTATGAAGCCCCTTGACACAACCAATGTGGATTAATATTAGTTACACACCTCTAGAGGGTACTGAATACAAAGTTTCTAATTCTTCAGCTACATGGCCAATTCCGGCTCCCATAGGGAGCCCAAATATTAACGCAGGCTCTCGATTTGACCAAAGTTGAATCCGACCTCCCTAGAGATGTTGTATACCAAATATGAAAGCATTCTGACTGTTGGATCTGAAGAAGAAAGTTTTTAAGAAATTTCTTCATATTGCATTAAGTTACAATTTGGAGTACCACAGAGAGCCCAAATTTCAACCTACGGACCTGATTTGAACAAACTTGAATGTGACCCCCCCCCCCCCCCCCGCCCCCAGAGATGTTGAAAACCAAATATGAAAGCATTCTGACTAGAGGATCTCAAAAAGATTTTAAAAGAAATTTCTTCATATTGCACTAAGTTAAAATTCGGGTTACAATAGGGAGCCCAAATATTAACCCAGGGAACCAATTTGAACAAACTTGAATTTGACTCCTCTAGAGATGTTGTAAACCAAATATGAAAGGATTCTGACAGGTGAATCTGAAGAAGAAGGTTTTTGAAGAAATTCCCTCATATTGTGCTAAGTTAAATTTCAGGTTCCCATATGGAGCCCAAATATTAATCCATGCACTCGAATTGAACAAACCTGAATCTGACCCCTCTAGAGATGTTGTATACCAAATATGAAAGCATTCCGACTGGATCTGAATAAGAAGATCTTTAAAGAAATTTCTTCATATTGCACTATGTTAAAATTTGAGCAACCATAGCGAGCCCAAATATATACCTATGGATCCGATTTGAACAAACTTGAATCTGACCCCCCCCCCCCCCCCCCCTATAAATGTTGTATACCAAATCTGAAAGCATTGTGACTGGGGGATCTGAAGGAGATTTTTAAACATTATCCCATATATTGAACTAAGTTAAAATTTGGGCTTCCATTGTTTCATTGAATATGTGCATATTCCTGTTGCTTATTTTTTTGTAAATCACCTTTGTGAATACACAACTGTATCGATTATCACTGTACATTTCAGGTCATTTCTAATGTAATACTATGTCTGAATAATAAATATAAAAAGAAGAAAAAAAAAGAAATTAACCTAGGGACTTGGTTTGAACAATCTTGAATCTGCCCCTCATAACAATGATGTACACCAAACATTAAAAGATTCTGACTGGTGGTTCTGAAGAAGATTTTTAAAGAATATACCCTACATTGCCCTAAGTTATGTTAAAAATTCGGGCTCCTGTATCGAGCCCAAATATGAACAATGGACAAACTTGTATCTGACCCCCCCCCCCCCCCCCACCCCCACACCCTATGGATGCTGCATACTGAATATCAAAGGATTCTGACTATTGGTTTTAATTTTTGCAAATATGCTGACTCAGCATTTTTTCGATGCCCTCTGCAAAACACCCAAACATAACTGATGGCCATTGTTTTTTTACCATTCAATTCTACTTGTCCTAAGACTGCTTCATACCAAATAACAGTTCTCTGTTCCGTGTAGTTTGGGAAATATGGGCGTTTGAAAATATTTCTAGTTTTAGCTCCTGATGTTCCCTTGGGAATGCAGGAATTCTTTTTGCACGAGTCAAGTACTTATGACCCAATAATACCACATACCGAAGTTCGTTCAAATTGGACTATCGGTTCAGAAAATAGAAATTTTGGGCGGGGTCAAAAATCTTACCCCTCCTATTACAAAGCCAAATATTGCTTCACGAACTTCCTTTGAACAAAATTGAATCTACACCTCAAAAGGAAGCTCCATAACAAATATCAAGTCATTGTGCCCACTGGTTCATGAGAAGACGATTTTAAAAATATTTTGGAGCATTTTCCTCCACCCCCTCCCTATGGGGCAGGGCATGTTGAGTTGAACAAAAATGCAATGCCCCTTCGGGACCATCACTCACATAAACTTTCACTTGAATTAGCCCAGTAGTTTTGGAGAAGTTTGGACGGACGCCGGACGGACGGACGGACGGACGGACGGACGACGGACTCGGTGCCGAAACGACCTGATACCGATTTGAATCTTGGTCGTTTTGGCACCATGTCGTTTCGGCACCTGTTTTCAGGTCGTTTCGGGACCTGGAGAAAGTCGTTTCGGCACCCGGGGTAAATCGTTTCGGCACTTGACTCAAGTCGTTTTGGCATCTGACTTAATTTGTTCGGCACTTGTGGTTTTATGGTTTAATAACGTATTTTTGTATATTATGGCTATTTTTTACAACCCTCCGTGTCATTATTCGTCCTGACACTGCACATAAAAACACTCCAGCATTCAATGTTAAAAACACTATTGTTAATCCATGTGTTGTAAACATAGTCCATAAGTCTTTGGACCACAGGTGATTCTACTCTTCCATCTAGTTTTCGAAATGTCTCTGGTATATGCTCCGGTGGTAGAAATGGAAGTGCCTTTACTCTCCTAAGAAATGTATAAGTGTCATCATGACTATTGTATTCACTTTGTAGCCCCAGTTCTTGGATTTTTCTATACACTGCCTGGGACCAGTGGAATGCACAACCTTGAATTGGTACTCCCGCAAATCTCTCACGGATCGCCTGCCACATTCCAATTTCAAAATCTACAACAATTTTTTGCAGTTCAAGTCTTTCTGGGAGTTGTCTGTCAATGGCACGCAACACTGCATAATAATCGTCCTTTCTCCTCCCTGACATAAAGCAGAATACAAGTGGTATCTGTTTAGTATTGCCATCGCATTTGACAAAGGCATGAATGGAAAATAATTGCATCCATGGTTTATTCACAACTTTAAACTTACCATCCATATACCAAGTCTTGGCTTTTGCCAAAAGTTCTAATTGTCTGTCCGTATAAAATATAACGTGGCGCCTATCACCAACCTCGATGTCATGTCGTAAGAAGTTAGGTACATTCTGGCCTAGAAATGTTGTATCCAGTTGAAAATCCAGATCAACTGGGTCGTGTGGGCGTAGATTCTGTCGAATTCTGTTCACAGCCCTTACCAGATAAGACGGATTAGGGCGACTTGGTTCAGGTTCTGTGGTGTTCGCATGTTGCCTAAATGCCTCCTCAACTATACGAGGTGCCGATTTTTCGAAGACGGACTTGTGAGCATGCGAGCCTGAAAAAAGTAAGAATATATGGTTAGAATATATGGTTCCGAAAGGAAAAAAAATAAACTCTTTACTGGCTAGGGACTTGTTTCCAATCCCCATTGTCTTTTGACAAATGACTGGTCATTACCGTTTAGAATGTTTACTTAACATACCTAGCATGTCAACTGATCGTGCATACATACTAAAAATATTACCCCATCCACCCCTCACCCCTATTCATGTCACCTTGATAGAATCGCCATCGATAGAACAGTATAACTGCTGCATTCTTTCTATTCTTTCTATTACTGTCAGATATATAATCAATATGTAATCAAAATCTAATTAATGTTATCTTATCTATGCGAGAGGGAGAACAGAGAGAGAGCGAAAACGAGAGAGAGAGAGAGAGAGAGAGAGAGAGAGAGAGAGAGAGAGAGAGAGGGAGAGAGAGAGAGAGAGAGAGAGGAGAGAGAGAGAGAGAGAGAGAGAGAGATTGTCTATATATAAGAAATATTAAATTACCTGAGCTTTAATGGTCACGGCTATATGTTTGCCGGGTTCTGTCGGATGGGCGTGTTCTTTCAGCCCTTTCTGATATATTTCCCCGTCTTGTGCAGCGCCATAATGTGTGGTCGTTTTTCTGTTTTTTAACCGTGAAGCTATACCCGTCGTCGTCGACTAACATTCTCTTTCCACGTTTTGTCCCCGTGTCTATAACGTGATACATAGTATCAGAGTTTGAAATTTCCACAAACGCAACAGGTGTCTCTTCTGAGACCGAGTGTTCATTAACTGGTTCTCGAGTTTGAAAAGACGATTCTACATTGAAAGAATGCGTGTGTTCATACCTTGATTCCTCATCTACTGTGTTAAACGAATGTTGAACATCAAAAGTAGCATTATCTACACTATTAACTTTACTGTTCTCGATACTGTTGTCAGCACTAATATTGTCATTGTTTTGTTGAGAACATGCTGCACATGACCATTCGACATTTCTACGTTGTCTAATTGCTGTTCGGTATTCATCCTGCGTAACTCCAGTTCCACACTTTCTGTGCTGCCATCTTGAACATCCAACACGCTATAATCCATGTTGACGTGGTCGGACTGCAGCGTTACACTGAATACATATGTCAGACATTTTGAACAATGACAAATGAAAGAGAGAAAGAAGAAATTAAAAGTTTCTGCGCGCCAAAGGCGCACAGGGACGATGTGGGATTGAAATCCCGTGCGACCCTAATAACTTTATTTGCTTTACTGCTTTATTTCCTTATAAATCCACGAGAGTCGGGAGCGAGAGCCAATAATATAATAATATAATAACACTTTAGCCAGCCGCTGATTTGTCGCGGTTCTCGGACGAGAAGGCCATGGTTACCTCTGAACTCCCAACTGCCTCCCTATTCCCACGCTTCTCCTCTCCTCCCAACACTCAGAGACGAACTGCTTGATGACATCCCTTGCCTCATTCTTCCCAATCTCTCCGATTAGCATATTAACCCTCTCCTTTGAGTCTCCCCCTAACCACATGTCCTTCATTCTCCCATCCCACTTCCCCATTATACTCCCCGTGAATCTCATTCTTTTAGACTGATACTTTGGACATTCTAGAAGAAAGTGTTCCAGGGCCTCCACCATGCCCAAGTTACACATCTGGCACTCCCTTTCACCGTCTTTCACAATTTTCCCCTCAGCTCCAGGGATCGCGACCTCAACTTGAACAACAGTGACCCCCCAAAGGTGCCATCAAGGTACTCTTCAAAATCTGGCCTCTTTTTATCACGCAGGCCACCCAAAGACCTCTTTGATTTGACCCCCTCTCGCCAATTACGGTTACAATCCTCCATGACCCTTTCTCTGACGATTTTTTTACCCTAGTTTGCCCCAACGTCAAGGTCCTAGATCTCCAATGAGTAGTTCTCTACTAGCTCCCTCACTTGGACCATCCATCCTGTCTTGATATTTGAGTTGAAAATTCTCAGGAACATTACTTTACACCATCGGCTGTCGGGGAGATTAACCAAATAATTAAGATAACCGAGTTTCAACAGGTCTATCCTGTCCTTGATCCTCATCCACCCAAGCTCACCCCCTGATTGCTTCTAGCGCTGCGGCATTACTCGACCCCGTTATCCATCGGCCTGCATTGTTCTGCAAGATTTCCAAGCTCTTTACGGCCGTCTGGTTTAGGGGTACCACTTCCGTACCGTATGTTATACTTGGCAGCCCCCACCATTTCCCAAATGGTTTTCCCCACGAAAACCTTATTGAAACTGTTTCTCCCTATAAGTTTCATTTGGTTAAGGATTCCCTTCCCCTTCAGAATCAATTTATTTGTGTGGTTTCGGTAGATGCCTCTTCCGGTAATGTTTATATTTATCCCCAAATACTCGTAATCACCTGTCTCTCCTACACTGAGAAGTTTGCTGCTCCCTTCCGGAATGCAGAACTCATCCACTCTCCACCTTCGCGCGGGGTCCACTTTTCGGCCCACGGATATAACTTTGCTCTTGCTTTTATTAAGTTCGAGTCTCCATTTGCTCCCATATTTCCCAACAATTCCCAGACTTTTCGTTAGCCCCTCTTCGCTTTCTGACACTAGAACCATAACGTCTGCAAAAATAGCCCTGGGATCTTCAACTCCCCAACTGCTACCCCCTCGTCGCTACACAGGAGTTCATCTCCTAAACCTTTGATGTACAATGCAAACAGGATTGGCGAAGGGATACACCATAGGCACACGTTTTGTTGTAATATTTCCCAGGCTAAGTTCACTCTGTACATCTTTATATAATGCTTTCATAATTCCAACAAACTCGCCTCCTAAGCCCAGAGCCTCCAGCTTGCGCCACATACCCTCCTCCATACTCTATCGTATGCCTTTTTGACATCCAAAAAGGCCATAAACATCTTTTTCTTTTTTGCTTTCGCGGATTCTATCATTTGGGATAGCGTGAAAAGATGGTCAGTTACTCTCCTTCCCTTCCTGAAGCCATTCTGGATTTCTCCCAAAAAAACCTCTCCAATCACCTCCTCTAGGCTGCCATAAAGGACTTTACAAAAAACCTTTCCAATGTTGCTACTGACAGAGATCCCTCGATAGTTATCCAAAACGTCTTTTTCCCCCTTTTTGTGAATAAATGTCACTTTGCTTTCTCTTCACTCCTTTGGGACCTCTTGATTTTCTATGGCTAGATTGAATAGAGCAGTTAGGCTTTCCACGAGTTCCTCTCCCCCTTTTTGGATAAACTCGTTAGGAATTTCATCCACTCCTCCCGCTTTTCCATCCCTTGATTTTGATATCACCTTTCGCACCTCCGTTTTAATTTCGCTGCACACGAAGTTCGATAGGTTTTCCTCGACCTGATTCGGACACTCAGGTGGGCTCCCCATGCCCCATCGCTTATCGTTTACCTTTTCCCAGTGCTTGACTAGTTCTGATGCGACTTCATCTTGCTCGTCTGTAACTCTGCCATCTACTTTAATACTCTGTGGGTTACTTCCTTTGTTACGTTTATTCACCCATTTCCAAAATACGTTCGAACTCGACCCCCCTGTCGTTCTTATCGTCCTAATAAGACTGCTGTTTCGTACTCTCCGATTATCGTCTTTAATCTTATTAAGTTTGAGTGGGCGACTGGCAGTACGATAGTGGGTGAGATCGGAGGGTTCTTGATAAGAGTGTTGCAAGAAAATTTGAGAATGTTCAATTAGAAAAGTTAAAAGTAGAGAGAAAGATAGGTATCCGCTATTGTATATTGTGACTGTTGTGTGATTGTTGCTATGGATGGGGTGAGGGGTGGGTTTCTTCGGAGCCCACTCCCCACACGCAGAGTTGCGAGGCAATCCTCACAGACTCAATCCTAATAATAATAACACTTCGGCCGGCCGCTGATTTGTCGCGGTTCTCGTATGAGAAGGCATTGGTTACCCATGTTCTACCAACTGCCTCCCTATTCCCGCGCTTCTTCTCTCCTCCCAACACTCGGAGAGGAACTGCTTGATGACATCCCTTGCCCCATTCTTCCCAATCTCTTCGATTAGTAGATTAACCCTCACCTTTGAATCGCCCCCTAACCACATGTCCTTCATTCTCCCATCCCACTTCCCCATTATACTCCCCGTGAATCTTGTTCTTTTAGACTGGTATTTTGGGCATTCTATAAGAAAGTGTTCCAGGGTCTCCACCACGCCCAAGTTACACATCTGGCACTCCTTTTCACTGTTTTTCCCAATTTTCCCCCACAGCTCCAGGGACCGCGACCTCAGCTTGAACAACAGTGACCCCCCAAAGGTGCCATCAAGGTACTCTTCAAAACCAGGCTTTTCTTTATCACGCAGGCCACCCAAAGACCTCTTTGATTTGACCCCCTCTCGCCAATTACGGTTACAATCCTCCATGACCCTTTCTCTGACGATCTTTTTGCCCTGGTTTGCCCCAACGTCAAGGTCCGAGATCTCCAATGAGTAGTTTTCTACTAGCTCCCTCACTTGGACCATCCACCCTGTCTTGATATTTGAGTTGAAAGTTCTCAGGAACATTACTTTACACCATCGGCTATCGGGGAGATTTATCAAATAATTAAGATAACCGAGTTTCAATAGGTCTATCCTGTCCTTGATCCTCATCCACCCAAGCTCACCCCTGATCGCTTCTAGCGCTGCGGCATTACTCGAGCCTGTTATCCATCGGCCTGCATCGTCCTGCAGGATTTCCAAGCTCTTAACAGCTATGGGGTTTAAGGGTACAACTTCCGTACCGTATGTTATACTTGGCAGACCCACCATTTCCCAAATAGTTTTCCCCACGAAAACCTTATTGAAACTGTTCCTCCCTATAAGTTTCATTTGGTTAAGGATTCGCTTCCTCTTCAGAATCAATTAATTTGTGTGGTTTCGGTAGATCCCTCTTCCTGTGATGTTTATATTTACCCCCAGGTACTCATAGTCACTAGTCTCTCCTACACTAAGAAGTCTACTGCTACCTTGTCCGGAATGCAGAACTCCCCCACTCTCCACCTTCGAGTGGGGTTCACTTTGCGGCCCACGGGTATAACTTTGCTCTTGCTTTCATTAAGTTCGAGTCTCCATTTGCTCCCATATTTCCCAACAATTCCCAGCATCTTCGCTAGCCACTCTTCGCTTTCTGACACTAGCACCATATCGTCTACAAAAAATAGCCCTGGGATCTTCAAGTCACCAACTGCTATCCCCTCGTCGCTATGCAGGAGTTCATCTCCTAAACCTGTGATGTACAATGCAAAAAGAATTGGTGAAAGGATACACCCCTGTTTTAGGCCTGTCTCCATAGGCACACGTTTTGTTGTAATGTTTCCCAGGCTAAGTTCACTCTGTACATCTTTATATATTGCTTTCATAATCCCAACAAACTCGCCCCCAAGTCCAGAGCCTCCAGCTTGCGCCACATACCCTCGCTCCATTCTCTGTCATATGCCTTTTTAACATCCAAAAAGGCCATAAACATCTTTTTCTTTTTTGCTTTCGCGGATTCTATCATTTGGGATAGCGTGAAAAGATGGTCAGTGACTCTCATTCCCTTCCGGAAGCCATTCTGGATTTCTCCCAAAAAACCCTTCTCTTCGATCACCTCCTCTAATCTCTCACGCTGGACTTTACAAAAGACTTTTCCAATGTTGCTGCTGACAGAGATCCCTCGATAATTATCCAAGACGTCTTTTTTCCCCTTTTTGTGAATAAATGTCACTTTACTTTCCCACCACTCCTTTGGGACCTCTTGTTTTTCTCTGGTTAAATTGAATAGGGCAGTTAGGCTTTCCAAGAGTTCCTCTCCCCCCTTTTCGATAAACTCGTTAGGAATTTCGTCCACCCCTCCCGCTTTTCCATTCCTTAATTTTGAGATCACCCTTCGCACCTCCTCAGTTTTGATTTCGCTGCACACGAAGTTCGATAGATTTTCCTCGACCTGGTTCGGACACTCTGGTGGGTTCCCCATGCCCCATCGCTTATCGTTTACCTTTTCCCAGTGCTTGACTAGTTCTAATGCGACTTGAGCTCGCTCTTCTGTAACCCTGCCATCTACTTTAATGCTCTGTGGGTTATTCCCTTTGTTACGTTTGTTCACCCATTTCCAAAATACGCTCGAGCTCGACCCCCCTGTCGTTCTTATCGTCCTAATAAGACTGCAATTTCGCACTCTCCGGTTGTCGTCTTTAATCTTGTTTACTTTATTTCGAGCTTGTTGGTATTCTTCCTTTGCTACCATGGCCTCATTGCTTTCCACCCCCTTAAGTTTTTTACTTCTCCTGTATGCAGCACATTTAGCTTTTCTAACCTTTAGGCCCTTTTCAGTTCTTCGTTCACTCTGTACCCACGTTCCCGTGTTGGCACCCTAAACTTTCCTACACTTTCCTTCCCTGCCTCCACTAGGCTCGCAACTATGGCGTCGGCCATCTTCTGGACACTGCCCCCTTGTGTACGGCTGCAAGCTTTGGTTTCAGTTTTTCTTCGAACTTCGCCCAGTCGGCATCCTTTTTGAGTTCCCAAACCTCCTTGAAGCTTCCTTTGCTTTTCTCTAGGTTTTTGGCCCTCATCGTCACTGTAATCAAGTTGTGATCACTATCCAACTCCATTTTGCCCTCATAATCCACTTCTACCCCTATCACCTCCCTCCATAAATTCATATCTGTGAGAATGTGGTCAATTATTGATTTTCTCTCGTTTCTCTCCCAGGTCCATTTCCCCTTACATCTAGCGTCCCTGTTCAGAATCTTCAGACTCAATCCTAAAGATCTCAATGAGTAGCGAGGCAATCTTCACTGACTCCACGCAGTTTAATTCTACTGAGTAATTTTAATTTACTGTGGCTTATTTTGTTTTTCTGTTAAGGATTCAGTGTTCGTTCAGCTTCACCATTGATTCACTATTCTGGAGTAAGTAGAGGGTTTTGTTATATAGGTCTTATTAAACGCATTTCAATCGCGCTTCAGCAGAGTTGCGAGGCAGTCCTCACAGACTCTATCCTAAAATTCTCAATGAGTAGCGAGGCAATCCTCACTGACTCCACGCAATTTAGTTATATTGTATAATTTTTTTATTATTATTATTTTCTGGAAACTTATTCTGTTTTTCTGTTAAGGGATCGGTGTTCGTTCAGCTCAACCATTAATTCACTATCTTGAAGTCTGTTGAGGGTTTTGTTTTGTAGGTCTTTTAATCGCGTATCAATAGTTTCTATTTTTGCTAGCTCGGGAAGTTCCTTTATCGGTGTCCATTTGGGTTTGCATAGTGCCACACATAGGGCATAAATTTGAACCCTCTGCAGCTTCTGAATGTTGGTTTTGCTCAGGTCACTTGTTATTATGGCACCGTATTCTAGTACGGGACGCATACATGTTTTGTGGAGCTTGAGAAGCACATCTTTGTTTGCTCCCCATTTCAACCTCTGATCATCTTCAGAAAATTGATACGTTTGGTAGCTCTAACTGTAATGGAGTTTACGTGACTGTTTAGACTGAGATTGCTATCTAGGATAAATCCCCAAAATTTGGCCTCTTTGCTTGCTTCAAGTTTGTGATCGTATAACTGGAGATCGATACTGGGGACTGGTTTTTTCCTTTGCTTCTTGAAGAACGTAACTTTTTGAGTTTTGGCGGCATTGAGTTTGATGCGTCACAGGGCGCACCAGCTCTCAAGATCGCGAATGGTATCCTGTAGAAGATTTTTAATTATGTTTCGGGAGGACTTGCTGGCCGCCCAAATGCCTTTGTCGTCTGAGAACTGCGATGGTTCAACACAGTTTTTCCCTACTTTTTCTATGTCATTCACATGTATTATGAAAAGAAGCGGACGTAGAACCGACCCTTGTGGTGTTCCCGCTTCGAGTATTACTTCCTCTGAGACCTCACCTTCATTTTTCGGTCAGTTAGAAATGATGATATGATCCTCAGAATTTTAGTGGGTAAATGACAAATGATGAATGAAAGGTTTTAGCGCGCCGAAGGCGCGACGGGACGATGTGAGATTTACAAATCCCTTGCGACCCGGTTAACCTTATTTTATTTCACTTGGATCACACAGGCCTAGCTTTCCTATTGCCTCAAATGGGGTCTGAGGGGGTATGCACACGGTTAGAATTCCCGGTAGTTTACGTTGGAGTGATAGATTGTCAATACTCAATCCCTCAACGCCATTAAGACTATTAGAGTGACAAATGGCTGCTCCAGACCCAGTTATATAAGAAAATTCTCCCTTCTAACAACAAACATCTAAGAGGACGGAATCTATCAAGTGATTTCTGTTGTGTACACCCCGTGATCTTTAATCATTGCAATAAAAACAACATCTGATTGTTAATCAGTAGTGGTGGCCGACGCTTCTCAAAACACTGCCAATTGAGGATTGCTTTGAAAACAAAGCCATACAAAACAAAAAGAATACATATCACTTTGAAGTTAATAAAAAATTTCAATGTAATTCAATATAATTTCAAACTACTTTAAACACGTATAAACAATGTAAAAATAGCTATAATATACAAAAATACGTTATTAAACCATAAAACCATAAGTGCCGAAAAAATTAAGTCAGGTGCCGAAACGACTTGAGTCAAGTGCCGAAACGACTTACCCCGGGTGCCGAAACGAGTTTCTCCAGGTGCCGAAACGACCTGAAAACCGGTGCCGAAACGACCAGGATTCCCTAAAATCCTCCCCTAACACACATACAAACTAAATATATAAATACACTTTCCTGAAATAAAACTAATACAAAAGAAATACTTATAAACAACTCTGTATAAAAATCTTGACCCCTCTTCGTGAGTAGTATTCAATTGATACCAGACACTGAGTACTAATTTTCAAGTTGCCAAAACAAATATTGGGTGAAACAATGACACCAAAACATATTCAGAAATTTTCATTAAAAAATGAAGTTTCTCTTGCAGTACTCTTTCATATGAAGCCCAAATAGGTATTCGATGAAGCGGGACTCCAAAACATCGCAGGAAATTTATTTCCATCTAAATGCAAAACACACTTAAGTTGAGCAATAAGAGCGACAGGCTTTCTCATTTGGAGAAAATGACCACAGAAAATTGTAAAATAAAGCTTTTCTGACGGTATTTATCTTTACAAGTATTGAATAAAATAAGACATAAAAACGTACAGCGCAGTTTGTTGCCCTTTCAATGCTGAATACAGTTATGCTAATTAATGCGAGCTACATCCTTTGTTTTGAAAAAAAAACATGTATACGGAAAACTGAACATTTTTTTGAAAATTAAAATTTTTCTCACAGAACTATTCATTAAGCAACCATAGTTGATGTTGGGTTGAACTCCACACCAATAATTATATCCGCAAATTTGTTCACACGGCAACTCTACACGCAAAAATGCAATGGTTTTTTAAGCTAACCCTCCCCAAACCGAGAGAACATAGTAAGTAGTGTTGATAATTCGAGTACCTTCCAAATGGATCCCTTATTCTAGCAATCACGATGGTGGAGGGTTAACTCTAACAGAGAAACGTTAAACATAACTTTATTCTGTAATGATTGCTATATCAAAATTGCTGTCTCACAAAACTTGCAGTGAGGATAGTTGCCGTTGGAAGTTGCTCTATATTGCAGAAAATCACAGCATTTAGTCTGTAGGTGGACGCTGTGGGTTAATGTTGGAAAAGTTAGGTGTTGTTTTTGTTGTATCATATGATACTTTAACCCTTCACCTAACATAAAAAGCAGACGACACTTGCCAAAAAAATTCTTGAATAACTAATGTTTTCATTTTTTGTCTAAAAAATGTAGGTTATGACCCCTCGTTGGAACGAGCTCGTTCCAACGAGGAGTCATAACCTATGTTTTTGAGACAAAAAATGAAAAAATAATGAAAATTAATTGGCGATTTTTGAGAATAGCGCTGGCCGGTTTTGGCCGTTACGTTGGGTAAAGGGTTAAATATACGGTGAATCTGAATTCACTAAGAGTAATCATTTTCGAGAAAGGTCTTTTTGCAATAATTTGGCAATTTACTAAAAATGAGGATTTTCTAACAGTACTAATTTTTATGCAGCCCAACACAGGTATTAGTAGGTATAAAAGGCCGATTCCGTATCACTTGTACACGATTTGTACATGTACACGTACATGTATGTGTGTACCGCCAAAGGGATTCAGTGTTAAAATCGTGTACAAGTGCAAAAATGTCGTTTTTTATGGTGATACAGAATCGGCCATTGGTTTTGAGGCTCTCAGATTGCACTTTTAACGTTCAAAATACCCGTTGGCGAACGCGTACATTGTACACGTCGCTCAAGAGTGAAAAAATGTACGAAATTTTAAGAAAAATATAATTAAAAATTTGTTCTCTACGTTCCCATCGCGGATTAGACCATCGATCCATCGTTGGTGAACGCGAGCACAAAACGTTTTGCCGATTCTGTATCAGCATCAAAAAGCGGTTTGCCGATTCTGTATCAGCATCAAAAAGCGGTTTGCCGATTCTGTATCACCTAAGTAGGTATACGTTCACCAACGGGTATTTGAACGGTTAAAGTGCGATCCGATCGGGGAAACCCATTTGCCGATTCTAGAAGATCAGGAAAATCGACCTCAGAACGTTTTTTCGACGTTCACCAACGGTGAAAAGTGGTCTAAAGTGTAGTTACTCATCGAGGATTTTTTTTAAAATCGATTTGGGCCTATGGTACATGGAAAAAAGGTGATACCGAACCGGTAAACCACTGCCACGTTCCCGATCGTGTTTGGGACGGTATAGGGTGCGATTTGCTCGGTGAAAAAAACGATTTGACGATTCATCTCTTGAGTTTTGTGAGACGAAATCGTGATAGAATCGGTTTTTAGGAGAGGAAATAAAAAAAGTGATTGATATATATATAGGAGAGAAAAAAATATAAATAAATAGTTATTTAAAAATAAATATATCAAATCGAATAGATAATAAACAATACGTAAATCATGAACGCTTCCCAGATTATTAGAGCAAGGTTTCTTTTAAAAATGCTGATGAGAGCCTTCACATTCTGTGTGAATGAACAACTAGGTCGCCTCTTGTTAGAATGATGCATCGGATGTCGGGATCACCTTGACTTCGATCATGAGAATCATTCGTGTCTGACGATGGAAAGGGAAGGTATGGTCGTCAAGTATTTCGAACCGGCGTTCGAACGCGTTCAAATCGATGAAGTGATCGCGTTTTGGAAGAGATTACTCTTTTGTAAGGATCGAGACAAGACCACAGTTTCGGAAGAACTGAAATTGGCGCGTAGAAGTCTGACTTTAGGAGACAAGGGATGCATCATGAAATTATTGTTCAATGAAGCATACGTCTAAGTTTTCTCGTTGATATAAAATAAGGGAGAATAGAAAATAAAAATAAATACACACATAAATTTTTTATCTAATATTAGAAAGAAAAAAAAACACAAAAATGAGAACCAGAAATAAATTGTATCCGACGTTAGATGACGACGAGGATGAGAAGCCAAACGGTGTTTTGCCGACGGCACTGTCGCTAGAAGAAAAAGAAAGAGGAGAGAGGTATCACATCGATCAAATCAGTAGAATCCAAGTGTATCTAACTCAAGAGAGAGATTCTCGTTGTTCTCTCAAGAAGAAGTATTCGCGTTTCGTGAAATTTGCCAACGCGATCGACACAACACTCATCACGATTTCCATGGGTTTACATGCGGCTGGCATCGGATTGTTGTCGACTGCAGTCGGTATTCCGATCGTGTTAACCGTAGAAGGAGTGGATCTCGCCACTGGATTGTTTAGCACCCTCGGAAACTTTTTGAGTAGGAAATTATATCTGAAGGTGAGGAAACACGACAAGATTCGCGTCTTGGCCAACTCCAAGATCGACACGATATCCGAAATGATCTCGATGGCGTTGAAAGATGTTAGGATATCAGACGGAGAATACTTCACGATATTGGGTGAGAAAACGAAATATGAAGCCATGAAAGAAGCTATGAGAATCAAGACTCGTCAGATCATCAAGGAAGAGATGAAGGATTCTCTCGTGGAAAAGGGGAGGAATGAGGCTAGGGAGGAATTCAGTAAGATGATAGAACCCAAGAGCAGCGATTGAAAAAAAAAATATATATAATAAGAACAGAATTTTTAAAAAAGAAATATTAAATTTATATATAAAATAAAAACGAAATTAATTTAAATAACTCTCAAAAAATGTATTGCGTAAAGTGTAAGAGAGTTACCGAGACGAGTAATTCTCAAGAAGTACGAACTAAAAACGACAGACATATGCTTTGCGGAATTTGCGACGTGTGTGGTTCTATCAAGACTCGATTCGTCAAAAAAAAAAGAACGCGAGCAAAGGTAAAGGCATCGTGAATAAAATGATCAATAATCTACCTTTCGAAATGCATCTGCCTGGTCACAGTTTCACGGGACCTGGAACGAAAGAGACTCAACGCCGATCTGACTCCTAAATCTTGGAGCAAACCTGTGAATAGGGTAGACGTGGCCGCGTATGATCACGATCTATGCTACGCCGGACATCCCGACACCAAGACTCACAATAATGTCTGCGATAAAAACATGTTGACAAAATTGAGAGGTATATCGAATCCGACCAGGAGAGAGAAGATAGAACGTTCGCTGGTCGGTAATCTGATCGGTGCGAAACGTCGATTCGGATGGGGCGTTCAAAAAAAAAAAGTGCATCTGAAAAGAAGAAGAAACGATTATTGACCAGCGAATTGGCCAAGGAGTTACACAAACCCATCATGTGTAAATTTCGAAAGAGAAGGGTGTTCGTGAAGGGTTTGGATGATATTTGGTCTGCCGACTTGGTCAACATGAGATCATTTTCGAGGTGGAACGAGGGTGTCAAATATCTATTGACGGTCATCAACGTGTTTTCCAAATACGGTTGGATCAGAGCTTTGAAGAATAAATCGGGACCTTGCGTCGCCGAGGCTCTGAAGAGCGTGTTCGACTCGTCTTCTGGAAAACCAAATAAATTGTGGGTGGATAAGGGAAATTAATTCTACAACAAGCACGTTCATCGATTGGTCGACCTCTACTCGATCGAAAACGAAGAGAAAGCCAGCGTGGAGGAACGTTGGAATCGAACGATGAAGGAAAAGATGCATAGATACTTCACGGCAAATTCGACCAAGAAATACATATACGCTCTGAAAAGTCTGGTTAAAGATTACAACAACACACGACACAGATTGATCAAGATGACTCCCGCAGAAGCTAGCGATCCCCAAAAGGAAAAAAGGTCTATGCGAATCTATATCCTGAGAGATCTAAGATCAGGAAGAAGTCTAGAACGCCGAAATTTGCGGTCGGTGGTCGAGTGAGAATCTACGCTTATATAAGAAGCACTTCAAAAAGAGTTATACTCCTCGATGACCTCGGAAATCTTCGTGATAATCAAAATATTTCACACCGATCCGGTGACTTACGAAATCAAAGCTTTGGATGGAGAAGAGGTCATCGGAAAGTTTTACGAACAACAATTACAGAAGACAAAGTTTTGATAAAGAAAACAATTTTTTTTTATTTACTTTCTTTAACATTTTCTTGTTTACACATATATATATAGGAGAGAAAAATAATAATAAAAAATAATTAAAACTATTTTTAGATAAAAAAAGCAAGCTAATTAATAAACAAAAGACAAAAACCCTTTAAGAAATGGCAAATATACTACATATAGCACAAAGCATAGTGAAAGATGAAAGTATTCAAGAATATGAGGTTCATGAATACGAACCGGTAACAGGAACGAGTTTGAACAATGTGGGAGAGATAAGAATTAACGTCGAAACTCAAGATCTATTCGTCCATCCTAGCGAGAGTTACATAGTGGTGCAGGGACGTCTCACCAAGGAAGATGGGAGCAACTACGCCGACGACGACACGGTTACTCTAGCCAATAATGGCATCATGCATCTATTCAGTAATATAAAATACATGCTATCCAGACAAGAGATAGAATCTGTGTTTCATCCCGGTCAGGCCACCACGATGTTCGGACTCTTGACGTATCCGGATGATTTTTCGAAATCCAGAGGACTTAATCAGTTGTGGGTGAAAGACACCGTTGGCCCTGCTAACGCCGGTGCCGCCGTGATATTCGACTACGTCGTCAAGACATCAAGACATAAAGGAACGTTTTCGTTCAGGATACCTTTGAAACACATCTTCGGATTCGTGGATGATTACAACAAGATCATGTACAGATTCAAACACAATCTGACGTTGATTCGAAAAGGAAACGACGACGCAATAGTGAGACTCCCTGTGACTGATGCGGGTAAGTTAACTCTACACAAGATATCGTGGTTTGTTCTGCACGTGGAGCCTTCGATCGTGGAAAAAGCGCGTCTCTACAAGATCATAGAATCCAAGAGTAAATTACCTGTGGGATTTAGAATGAGACAGTGTGACACAGCTAGCATTCCACTCTCCACAAATCACTTCGATTGGAGATTGACGGTGAAATCCG
Organism: Pictodentalium vernedei; assembly: GCA_031216915.1. Taxonomy (NCBI): domain Eukaryota; kingdom Metazoa; phylum Mollusca; class Scaphopoda; order Dentaliida; family Dentaliidae; genus Pictodentalium; species Pictodentalium vernedei. Next base: position 317,071,420 of record CM062295.1, on the reverse strand, counting down.
CTTCTGAGAGACCGCATTTCATTGTGGTTGCATTTCAGACCGATAGGGACAGGTCTCAGGAAAAGAATGCATCGCTGTTCGATCACTGCCATTTGAGAAACATGCAAGTGTTTCTGAACGCCACGAGATATCCAGCAATCGATTACAATGCATCATTCAACAAGAACGATTTCTACAGATTGTATGGCGACGCCGCTGATTTTTGAAAGAAGTATCATGGTCTAGACGAATTGATGAGCAACCCTAATATATCTCCCGGCAAATACAAGTCGATGTATCCCATGTTCGTATTCGACATCAGTAAACAGAGTGAACGACTCAAGAGTAGCGTCTTAGACATTCAGATCAAGATGCAATTCGATAGGAACGTGCCGAGAAAAACCGAAGCCTTCACTCTAGTCCTGTCGGACAGAGAATTACAATTCGAATTGCATGGAAATAAGATGTCGATCATTTGATGAGAGACGTGTGTGAAAAAAATAAAAAACAAAATAAAAAAAAGTAATGAGTAATTATTAAAAACAAAAAAAAAAAATAAATAAAAGTAATGAGATCTAGAGAGATTGAACATCTTTCTAAATCTCATTACTTTTTTTTTTGTTTTTAATAATCACACATTATTTTTTTTTAATTATTTCCACGCGTTCACTGTTTGTTCAAAGGATCTAGTTCAATCAGTAGACTCACCACGGAAGTGGTGGCTTCAGGATTATTGGTTTTCGTAACGAAATTAATCCTGTCTCCGGCATTTACTTTGAGAGGTGTGCCAAACGTGCTAAAATTCGTGTGTTGATTCTCAGTCTTTTCAATGCTGTATCTCTTATTGCTCTCTACTCCATTCACCATGAGATTGACAACCGCTCTGTTATTCAAATCCGAAGAAGCCAGAGTCATTCGAATGATTTCACCTCCCAATGGCATGGGATATCCCACCTGACCACGTTTCGATCCACTACCTCCATTTCTGAAAGACCACTCAGCTTTTCCCTCCTCTAAGGTGCCGGCCTCCTCGGCCCACACGGTGATCAATTGTCTAGCATATTTGACTTTCTCCACCACCGAAATCAGGGTGCAGGCATCCGTCATGTTTATGGATCGGGTAGATTTGTGAGCGCGTGTCCACCCATGTCTAGTTTACCTTCCATGATGTCGCCCCTTTCTCTAGACCGAGTTGTCATCCACATACTTCCTACTGACTGCGCTGGAATCGAATTCGGGATCGTGATTGAGTCCGAATAAATTCTCACGGTTCATGTTGATACCACCCTCCATGGTTCCGCCAGATTGTTTGTTCAGGTAGAGATCGTCCACTTGTGATTCTACATATTCTTGTGATTGTATCCTGGCAGAATCTACGTAGCCCTTGTTGACTGCGGTTGAGTCCGCATCCGTGTCGTCGACCTTTGACAGATTCAATAACTTGTTGAATCCCGCATTCAGATCCGATTTCATTTCTCGTCCGTCAGACTTTCTCTGTTCCAGATCTACGTAGTGTTTGGTCGCCATGTCCTTGGGATTCGTGGGAGTGGCCACGTTCGTTATCTTGTTAGAATTGGCGTTCAATTCCGAGTGCATCGTTTTCTGAACGTATCTATTTCTCAGATGTTCACCGAATCTCGCTTGAGAGTCGTCCGCATATTTCTTGGTCACAGCATTGGTGGGATCTATGGGATTCACGACGTTCACCAAACGTTTAGATTTCAGATCGAGATCGTCGGTCATGGCTTTATCCACGTAATTATCTAGCATGATTCGTTCGAAATCTGCGTTCCCCCTGTCAACGTATTTTTTAGTCGCAGCATCGGTGAGATCTATCGGCTTGGGAAGATTGTAGAGCTTCTTATCGTTCATGTTCAAAGGTTCCTCTTGAGGTTTGTATCTCCGAACGTAATGTTCGTCCAAGTTGGCAACGTCGTAACCATCACCGACTTCAAGCATCTTCCTCTTCTTTTTGGGTTGACTTTTGTCGTCACTTCTACCAAATTTATCGACTGGCATGTTGTTTTGAGATTTTTGTTTTAAAAATATATTTCAAATGCAGTTTATTAAAAAGGAATTATTTTACTTATTTTATTTTTCGTTTTTATTCGATTAAAATTTTTTTAATAATTTTTTTTACCTTTATATACTATAAAAAAAAATCTCTCTCTAATGTAAATCACTGAGAATGTCTTGAAACCGATCTCCTTCAGACCATCTCTTGAGAACGTAAAGACACAGGTGACTGCAAAACACTTGATCTGGTGATTGCACTCATTCCGTGTTGTAACAAACAATCGATTTGTTGAAATAGTTCTTTATTTCTTTCGGTGGCGAGATTTCGTAGCTGTCGAAATAATAATTCTTCTCCCCGTTCTTGAACCACGCCACCCAGTGAGTGCCTTCACCCGATAAATCGTCTAGATTTAAAATTCTGCATTCTGATTGTCGAGGTCTTCTCTTCGGCAAGGCATCTCTGGAAAACACGGCTAGAAAATCTTTGATTTTCAAATCCTTCACTGCATTCAACAGATCGATGTTGGATAGGGGTTCATTAGGTAAGACGACACCTTCTACGGATATCTCTGTTTTCTTATTCATAAATGCATATATTTTTTTTTTATTTCTTTATTTTATTATAATTCACTAAAATGACGTTATTTTTTTAAAAAATTTTTTCTTTTTCTTTTTAAACTAACTCTAACAACTTCCATAATCTTGAATCCGTCTAATTCCTCGACTTCCATAATCTTGAATCCGTTTAATTCCTCTTGATTTTCTGGAATCCTATCATCCTTAATCATATCTGGAATTTTATCATCCTCAATCATATCTGAAATCCTATCGTCTAAAATTAGATCCAAACTCCAATGTCCGAGTGCCAAAGTGCTTATTTTATCGTCTAACAAGAATCTCTTATCGTCGTCGGCTGTCAGTGAAATCTTGTTGACTATTTCGGTATACAAGTCGTGATTTTCGCTTCGAATCGATTTCATAGTCTTATACACCAGACCACTTCCTAACAGACAATCTTTATACTCTCGGAAAGAGATGTTTTTCTTCACCACGCATGCTTTAACCCCTTTGCACTTCTTGATCTCTTCATCTTCTAGACGATAAGCATACAGTTTGGGTCTCAAGCCCACGAATTCGATGATTTGTTTACCACCGCTCTCATCCTTAAATTTACCTAACACCTTCTTGTTGTCATTCGACTGAATGTTGGACGGGTGATCGATGGGATAATTGCTCATGTCGAACCATGTGGCCACGTCCGGAGATATATCTTGGTAGACATCTTTCATCTCTATCTCGTAAACTAAACTGTCTGTGTCAGTGAACAGTAGTTTGGCTTTATCACCAAATTTTCGTTGGACGTAATCGTAGTGAAACTTGTACATCAATCGCTTGCTGATATCTAAGATGATCAGTCCGAGATAATACGGTTTGTCGAACTTCAGGTGCGTCTTTTGCATGTGAACGGCCACTAGATTTTCGTCAAATATGGTTCGGTGTTTGTAATTGGGTTTCGCCACTACTTTTTTAGCTCTTTTCTCAGATGTGACAAGTCGAACGTCGGTTCTCTTCCTGATGTTTTCCATCGATTTACCGTACACACAGTTGTTCATGAGTTTGAAGAAATCTTTTTCGAAATCATTCTCGGCTCGAATTCTGAGATTCGTGTTGAGATCGATGTACTTTTTCATCCAAGGCTCTTCGTTGATTCGAATGATGCGATGTATGTTGACTAATTTCATCCCGTAATCGACGTATTGTTTCAAATTCTCACTGTAGATGATGTAGTTACGTTAAATAAATTGGGAATGAGTTTTTCCTCGTCTCCTTCGTTCGGTTTCATTCGTTCAGGAGCCAGCGGATAATCGTTGTGTAGATCGTGTAATTCTTCCGGATAGCTCAAATCGACTTCTAAAATGCAAGGATAGTCTCTCCATTTTTGCATCTCTTCCTGTTCCGTTACCCATTCGAAATTTCCAATCGGTAAAGGATGACTCATAGCCCAACCGTACAAATTATTAGCATCCCAATACTGTATGTATTTATTCAACCGTTTCGAATCGAAACCTTCTTTCATGTAGAGATTGTTAGCTTCAGAATATCTGTGGGAGATCATCGAGACGCCACCTCTCGTAGCTCTTTCGAACATGAGCAACATGTCCACATCGGATAATAATTCCAATTGGACTTCGGTGGTCTTCAACAGAGCGTCCCGCGCCAGACCGGGTGCGGTGAAATACCAAGCGGGATCCAGATCGTAATTTCGATGACAAACGTCTCGAAAATTTTCGAACACGTCTGTCAAGAGCAGAACGTCAGTCTTCAGATAGAGATCATGATAATCTCTCATGGTTTTCATATCGAATGATTTCCACACATGTTTTGGCGTGTTCGTAATTCTCGTCGGAAATGTTGGATTCGTATAATTTCGAATAAAAATCTTCTTTCGAAGGTAGTGCGGTGTCGTCGAATCTCTTTAGATCGTTCATGTAATCGTAAGGATAGACTCCTTTCCTCAACATAACGTCTACCCGTTCTCCAAAATGTTTGCTCGTGATTTTAAATTTATCCTTGCTCATGTTATCGACTAATTTTTCCAGAGCGGTCGACATGAATTTAAAACTGTCAATGAAACGTATGCTTCTACGAATGAAATTCGTTTTTTCTTTCAATGTCTCTCCATCGATTACTCTTTTCTTCTCCACGACCTTCCATTTCGTGAAGGAAATGTATCTTTCTTCACTGTTCGCAATCTAAATTTAATTCTTCATGGGAGGTGCCGAGATTTTTCATGAACAGATGACTGTTGTAACCTGAGAGATTGTGAAATATCACCGGATAGAAAACGGCATCTCGATATTTTAAGTTACTTGCTGTGAGCCGGACCGCGATACAGACCCGTGTAATGATCATGGTCTCTAACCTTCTTATTTTCCTCCGAATTCTCGTCAAACGATTGTCTGCATATGTGACATTCGGTGGCTGTGTTATTTTCGTCCTGCTGCTCTCGCGTGATGATCATTTTCGCCGGAGTTTTGAATTTGTCGTATAACATTTGAATTTTCGATTCTAACTCTTCCACACATCTTTGAGCCACATCGTCGTCTTCGCACTGTTTCATATAGATGAAGGGACCCATGTCGTGTTGCGAGTTGAAAGCGCATTTCACGTAAATGCAATAGCCTGAAGGTATGTGTTTTTGATACCTTTCGACGTAACTTTGAAGAGCGTTAGGTTGGCAGGAACTCATTTTCACGGTGAAACATTCGAAATCGGCGTACATGACGAATGGTACTTTTAACCTTCTATTGCGATTTTCAAACTTCACGATGGTGTTGGGTTTGGGCATTTCGATGGTGACACCTTGATTTTCATTGCAATATTCCTGATGTTTCGCTAACGATTTTTCGCTCTGAAACATGTTCATGCAGTTGCAACATAAACATATCTTATGTTCGTGTTTATTATTTTGTCTCGACAGTAATCGACTCAGATGTTTAACCCAACAATAATGACGATTGTCACCATTCGAAATCAATAATAAAATAATCGTCTTTTCTCTTTCGAGATACGAAGTCTGTCTGAGAGGATAGATCTTTCGTTTTTCATCGTTGTATCCCAAGGATTTTGAGCCTCGAAACGTTCGATGTGTTTTAACTGCGTTGGAAAAGTCACCCCGGTCCAATCGAGATTTTTAGAAGTTCTATGATTTCTGAAATGTGGAATTTTTAATAGTTTACAAATCTCATTTAACTGAGGTACGGTTTTCTCATTTAAATTTTCCATTTTTTCATTTGTTTACTCCATTTGTAAGAATATTTTTTTTGTTTTCGAATTTTGTATTTAATAATAATTTGTTAAAAGTTTTAAAATTGTTTATATATATATGTTTTAATTCCTTCAAAAAAAAAAATTTTTTTTAATGAAATTAATCAATTTTTTTTTATGTTCCTTAACGTGAAAAAATTGAATTAATACGAGAAAAAAGGACGTTAAATTTAAACTTTTATTTATATAAAGAGAAAAACACTTTTACAAAAAAAAAATTTTTCACATTAAAAAAAATTAAAATTAAAAAAACTTTTCTTTTTTTTATACATATAAAGAGTAAAAAAAAAACTTTTTTAATAAATTATTATTTAAATACAAAATTTAAAACATATATTATTTGCAAGAATTCATAAAACAAAAAAACAAATAATCGATCATGACAATAACACCTAAAAGATGTGAATTGAAATTGAAACAAGTCGAAATATGTGAGAAATTCGGTTTTAAAATCTATAGATTACAACGACACGATTCCATCAAAATTGAATGAGGTCGAGATGAAGGGCTTAGAGTGCAAATACGACAAATATAACATGCCTTTGAAATTGGACGAAGCCATGCTTGATTTGTTTTATGACTACCAAAGCAATCTACAGAAAATCATCATCGCCAAAGATAGAGAATTCAACAAGGACGATTTGTCGTTGTCCTATGGAAGTTACATATATCCAAAAATCTCACTCGAACTTGTGGACAAATCGGGTGGTGAGAGCACGTTCACTGATGTAAAAAAAACTTAAAAAAGTAAAGATAAACATTCAACACATTTTCGAAAAAGGAGAATACACGAGTGTCAACATGCTAATAACAGACTTAGAAATATAAACAAGAAAGAGATTGATTTTTTAGCAAAGAAGAAGGAAAAAAAAGTAATGAGATCTAGAGAGGTTGATCATCTCTAGATCTCATTACTTTTTTTTGTTTTTTTTTGGTTTTCCTTCTTCACTATTGCCCATATATTATAATAACATTTCCTTTTTTCTCAAATTTCAGCATCGATTCTTCTTTTCTTTTTTTTGTGATATGTTCTGTTTTTTTTTATAAGAACACATTTGTTTATCCGAATCATAATTATGAACGAATGTTGTGCATCTCTCAGTAACACTCGCATCATTACCATTCTCTTCAGAAGGTAGTGGTGACGGTGGAAAACGTCTCATTCTTTTAAATTTCAACCATCTAACCCAATCTTTATTTAACTCTTTTATCAGTTCTTTCCTAAGATATCCATCATTAGCGTCTAACCGTTTTTCCACATTTTTTTCGCACTCTATCTCACGATATTCATCATTATCGTCTAATTGTTTTTCCACCTTTTTATCCATTTTATATTATTTATACTTTCTATGATTTATATTTTATATAATTATATAATTTTACATTATAATAACATACTCAAAATTGGTATATTCTTAAATGGTGAATTCTCACCAAACAACAAACCCTTGCCGAGTCGCTCAATGTTCCGACCACTCTTTAGATAGAGACCGTTTCCACTCAAAGAGTTGTCACCTCTAACGGGTTCCAGATACAATCCTTTACCGCTGTCATCTACGTGGATGCGACACACGGCTCCTCCCTTCTTCAAAAACAGTCCGCTGCCACCCATTAATTTCTCAACTGCCGAACTCGCGAGTCCCGAGAGAGCTCCCACGCCGATAGTCTTTCCGAGAAAGGGTATTGCTTTTGCGGCAAAGGGTAATGCTTTTGTGGCAAAGGGTAATGCTTTTGCAGCGATTCCTGCCAATAGTGGTAGGAAACCGCCTTTCATTCTCAAATTGTATCTCAGTTGAGCAGGACTCAATCTCACCATCAACCCTCTTCCATCACGAATCACTTTCTCCATCCTTTTGATTTGACTTCTAGTCCAGGCGATCGAATCCTGACCGCCACTTGACAGATCTTCGTGAGTGAATTTGAATCTCACTGCCTTGCCTCGAGTTGTTAACGCTCTCTTAAGTTTCTTCCTCTGTCCTGCGGGTATGTTCACGTTTTTAACCACGTATTGTGTCATAATTCTTTTTTTAAAATATATTTTGTTCAATTGTTTTTTTGTTTTAATGATAATTATATATATTAAATAATTTTTGTAAACTAATATTGCATTATTTTATTTTGTTATTTATATATACACAATATTTTTTTTTTTTTTTGCTTTTTATATTTCTCTTATGTGAAATCGTATCGTCACCCTTTCTCCGCGAAGATCTAACAGTTCACCATTTTGATCCATCAACGTGGTTTTGAGACTATACAATGTGTCTAAAATCACTGGTAGATAAACTAAATTTCGAGGTCGTTCCACGATCTTATAACCCGGCGACACATTTGGAAAGGAATAGATCGTCGGTTGAGCGCTACCATTCACGTAGCTTCCAGCAATCACATCCACGTTCACCAGAATGCTATTGACAGTGAGAATGTCAACCGTATTTTCAGATGCCGCGTGGCCTCGATACATCTTTTGGTCGAATCCCAGAATCTTGCCTATAGAATCGTCCGTGTTGAAATCCACTCGAAAATTATCTTCCAAATCCAACATCGTCTGTAAGGTATTAAGGTTGGGAGTGAGTCTGATCTTGTTGCTTCCCTTTCCATCCGTCTTCGTTTGCGTTTGAATGTAATTGTTCAAATCGTCTATGTCGTAACTTCCTTTGGGAATTCGAATCTCCAACCAATCCACTCCGTCGGAATACTTGAACGAGTTATTCTTTTTGGTGATGTTGGGAAAGGAATAATAAGTCTCCAGATTCACCAATGCCATCTCATATCTTTTCTCTCTATTCAATTCGATGGAAGGTTCGAATTTCGTCGCGAATCGAGTCGAATCGCCACTCACCACGATTTCAATGGATTGTTTTGCAGCAGTATTCTCGGCTATCCATTCTAACAATTCTCCTTGTTTGAACATTATATTTAATTTTATTTTTATTTTTTCAAAACTAATTATTTGAAGATTTATTATTTTCTAATTTTTATTTTCACGCTCTATCTTATTATCATCAGAAACATAAAACTTGTCGAATCCGCACCGATATTTTACACGATTAAATTCGCTTGTCAAATCGATCACGGCGAAATTGTAAAGTCCTCCATCCCAAACCCTCTTGCAGAATCTCCTGAATTCCGCCGCACTCATGTCGTTTGCGATGTGATTGAGATTCTTGAGATCTTGGCGACAGAGACATAAAAAATTAGTGTTCTCCTTATCGTCTGTCTGGGCAATCGAAAATAATTCTGCGACAGGTAGAAACAGTCCATGTTGCTGTGACGACCCCTAATGTAATATGATTCACATCGGTTCTGTCTCTCCAAAAGCAGATCGTCGAAAATCATGAGATTCTTATCTTCCTATTTCAATTCTCTAGGATCCGGAACGTCGCTAGCGTTCTCATAAAATCGACACTCGACGTTCGAAGATGCATTTCTCCTCATCAATTCCATCGCCGCACCATCCAAAATGGTCGAAAGAGAAACTTCACTTTTGTCAAATTCCTCCCTACTGTCAAAGATTCTGGCCTTAGGCAATCTACGATCCATGCATTCTCGAAGCAATCTGTATTCGGGTTGAAACAAGCTCTTGCCAAACACAAACAATCTGTCGTAATCCAACCAGTCGGGTCGGGTCGGGACAACAGATTCATCAACAGATTGATCTTTCCACAATTCGATTTTCCCACTATCAAGCCTCTTATGCTTTTGGGAAAGAACTCATTATTCAACCTCTTAGTCGTGGCATCATTCCAAGACATATCTTTAATGTTCATTTTTGTTTATTTTTTGTTGTTGTTATTTTAGATTTTTGCAAACACAATTTTATGTTTTATCAAACTCAGTTTTAATATTATTATTTATTTATATTACACCATCGCGAGTTCTCTTCAATCCAGATCCACTCATCATTTTGGCTAAATCTTGTATGAGTACCACAGCATCCTTAAAATCTTTCCAACTTTTTGGCGTTCGCTCTAACGTAGCTCGCTTCTCGGTGGACTGATCAACTTGTCGATCAATGCGTCGGCTGCCCTCTTGCCAGCCACAGAAGCTATCCTACCACTGGCTTCAGGAGCGGCTTTCTTACCAGCATCCAAAGCCATCTTCTTACCAACCTCAAACGCAGTCGATGCGAGTTTTCTGCCTGCATCACTCGTGAACGCTCGCATTATAGAATCGATGATGCCAGAACCGCCTTGAACGTAAGTTCTAACGTATCCCCTGTTCTTTATCACCAACATATTTTTATTTTATAATATATATTTTGTTTTCACTGGTAAATCGTTTGTTGTTTAAATACTTTTATTATTCTAGTGTAAAATTTACTATTTTTATTTTATATATTTTGTTTGTTTGTTTCTCTCTACTTATTATATACATCAATCCTTCAATTCGTTCATAAGCCTTTTATAATGGTTTTTATTCAAAACCTTCTGTCTTAACAATTCGTCACATATAGTAACTATTTCATTATCTAATCCTGTGTTACCAGCACGTCTACTTGCCATCAACAAAATCAATCTCTGAGACAGAGCGTCAGAATCGCTCGGAAGAAAAGTGGTTTTCACCCCTTTACCAGTCACTGATTCGATGAACTTCTTATTCATATCCCATATGGGTTTCACCACTTTCGTCCACTTGTAACCTCTGTTGGCTTTGGGTCTCGTCTCTCTGGCATCGTTATTTCTGTTCATGGCGTGGGTCTGAACCAGAATGTTGCCATAATTGTCGAAATCCTGTTCCGTGTAATCTCCAGGCTTGTCGAAAAGGAGCAATTTGCACAGTCCATCAGTTATTTTATACTTATTCGAACCGACGATTAAATCTTCATCATTCATTTCCACTTCTGTGTCACCCACAAAAGTTCTACCGTCCGAATCCTTATAAATTCCATACAACCGATCTCTCTTACCACCATCCTCGGATGATGCGAAGCTATCAGTGGTGATAGTCGAAGCTGTATCGTCGCTCTCGCCCACGGCGGTTTCGATTCTCATGGGAACGTAATCCGGTGTAGATTGAAAGGAATACTTTTTGAAAACCTACCGGGCAACGAACCCATTCTCAAAGAACTCTCTTTTATGGGTTTCAATTCTTCAACTATCTCCTTCCTGCTTCATTCCTGAACCTCCGTCACGGGTTTAAATATTTTTGTGGCTTCGCGTTTCAGTTCTATCTCTCTCCAAGACGTCTGCTTCTGTCAGCCGATTGAATGCTCTTCTTGGCACGTTCATATTCATTTAAAAGCTGATCTCAACATTTAGCATCCATCTGTAAAAACATTTTATTCGTTTTTAAATTATTAACATTTCCTTTGAGTATGCTAATGTGAGTTATTTATTATTTTCAAAATTAAATGTATAATTATTTTTATGTTTTAAGTAAATAAAAATCTTCTGTCTTAAATATAATAACTAAAAAACCCATTGAGGAAAAACATTTTACATGATAAAACCTCTATAAATGCGTTTTGCCTCTGAACGCGTTAAAAATCGCATCACAGATTATTCACTCAGTGACGAACTGGAGAACTTTGAAAAAGTTTGAAAGTTTTAGTACATAAGAAACCAGTTTCTGATTTAACGCGTTTGAGAATAATTACATCCGTTAAAATGGTTCATTCATATCTCAGATTATTCACTCAGTGACGAACTGGAGAACTTTGAAAACGTTTGAAAGTTTTAGTGTATAAGAAACCGGTCGATTCCCTTTATGTCACAGGTGTGGAATAAATTTTCATGATGCCTCAAAATGTCACGTCAGAAGTTACAGGTGCAATACTTGTAAAAGAATCGGTCACATTAGTGCTACATGTAAGTTTAACAGAGTACCGGTCCTGACTACTTCTGTAAGTGTTGAATTAACTGGAAATAAGGTAGATATTAGGCTAGAGAACGTATACACACGAATTGCTGCATTGATCAACACAGGAGCCAGTCGATCGTGTATATCCAAAAATACACTGCAATCAACTGACCTGTGGAACAAAGTGGAAATTCACCCTCCCAGCATTAAGCTATTGTCAGGTGTAAATGGAAACTTACTCAGAGTTTTAGGGGAAACTACTTTGCATCTCTCCCTGGGTAGATTAGATTTAATTCAAGATTTTCTGATTTTGGAAAAAATGCCTGCAAATATTATTCTAGGTATGGATTTTCTTACACAAAACAATGCCAATATTGATATTCCTCACAAAACTATCATACTGCAGGATGGTATGACACACGCTCCGGTAAACAATGTCGAAACACAAGCTAATTGTACATATAACATCAGAGTGCTAGAGGACATCACTCTGGCACCCCGTAGTGAAACAATTGTGCCAGTGTGTGTAGGTCCAGAAAGCATTGCTACTTCAATAGGTATTATAGAGCCTAATGTGAATTTGGTGAACAACTTGCATGTCATGAGTGCACGAACGCTCGTTGAAGTGATTAACAATAAGGCTGTTCCAAGGTGCTTAACCCAACTAATTCCCATGTTAAGTTGAAGTCTTCACATGTTCTCGGTTGTTTTCAGCACGTCGGCCCTGAGGATATTTTACACACTGTTGATGAAAGTAATGTCAGTCCTGAAGCTTCGGTGAATTATATAGGTCGAAATGGCCCTGGTAATTGAGAAAAATATCTTGCTGACGCTGAGTCTCTTGGCATCGACTTGTCACGTTCAGATTTATCAGAACTTCAAAAACAGGAACTAATGGTACTACGTGGTAGGAATAGGGATTGCTTCGCAAAGGATTTCTCAGAACTTGGTAAAACTAATATTTACAGTCATAAAATAGATACAGGTAATTCTCCCCCAGTGAGACGTCGATTTTATAGGGCATCTCCAGCCATGAAGGCTGAGATTAGCAAGCAGATTGACGAACTTGAAAAATATGGCATTATTGAACCCTCAGTTTCGGAATGGATGTTTCCAGTTGTAATGGTCAGGAAGAAGGATAATTCATTTAGGTTTACGGTCGATTACCGGCAACTGAATGCCTTGACTAAGCCAATCTCATACCCCCTCCCTCGCGTGGACGATGTCACAGACACAATTGGAAAATCAAAGGCTACAATCTTCTCTTGTCTTGACATGTTTTCAGGATATTTTCAAATAGATTTAGACCGGGATTCTAGGCACAAAACCACATTCGTTACTCATAGAGGTGTTCATCAGTTCAAAAGACTTCCCATGGGATTAATGAATAGCGCATCAAGCTTCCAGTTAGTTATGGCCGAGGTTCTTCGAGATTTACAATGGCATTCATGTTTATGTTACGTCGACGATCTTCTTGTGTTTTCTATGTCCTTTGAGGAACATCTCAAACACCTGTCGCAATTGTTTGAAGTCTTGCGCAACGCCAATCTCAAGTTGAAGCCTTCTAAATGTGAGTTTGCAGCAAAGAAAATACACTATTTGGGACATGTTCTTTCTAAGGATGGTATTTCAGTTGACACTTCTAAAACGGACGCTGTGTCCTCGTTTCCTGGACTGAAAAATGTCAAAGATGTCCGAGCTTTTCTGGGCCTCTGTAATTATTATCGGCGGTTTGTGTTCAATTTTGCCAAAAAAGCAGCACCCCTCACTAATCTTCTTAAAAAGAATGTTTCTTTTCAGTGGACTGCAGAATGTGAAAAGGCCTTCAACACTATGAAAGAAGCCTTGATGACCCCTCCCGTACTGGCATTTCCAGATTTCAACAAAGAATTTTTCCTATATACAGATGCATCAGGCTTTTTCTATTGGTTATATACTCGGTCAGTTGGACGAAAACGGTAAGGAAGTAGTAGTTTCATATGGCGGTAGATCGCTCACACAGGCAGAACAAAAATTTGGTATTACAGAACGCGAATGTCTCGCGATAATTGAAGGTATTAAACAATATCATGTTTATTGAGCAAATGGTAAATTTACTGTAATAACGGATCATGTTGCAAATTCTTATTTAAAACACCTTAAACAATGTAGTGGCAGGTTAGGCAGATGGTCACTTAAACTGCAAGGGAATAACTTAGAAATTATTCATAAGGCAGGTAAAAAGCATTTAAATGCCGATGCACTTTCGCGACGAGAATATCCGAAAACTAAATATATGGAAATTGAAGAAAATCCCCAGGCACCCATAATGACTGCAAGTAACGTAAACAAACAAACGACTTCCCAGACTCAGACGGAAGAGGTAATCCAACAGTGTGACCCTTTAGAATCAATAGTACGCATCGCAGCGGTATCTGAGGCCGACATCAGACTCGCACAAACAACGGACGCGGACGTTAATGTTTTTATTAAATATCTGGAAGATAGAAAATTGCTGGAAGACAACAAAGAAGCCAGAAGAATAATATTGGAAGCGAATGACTACATCCTAGAAGATGGTATTTTATACCACCTCTACTACCCATCAGGTAAGGGACATCGCCTTGATCGCTTAATAAAACAACTGGTGGTGCCATTCAGTTTGAGAAATGATATACTGTTGTCATATCATGACTCTTTACTGAGTGGACACCAAGGTATTGATAGAACTTATCACTCAATCAGATACAAATATTTCTGGCCAGGCATGTACACCGACATCCAGTTGTATGTAAAATCCTGTATTTCATGTCAGAAAAACAAAAATGCAACCCACCAACATCCAGCACCACTAAAACCATTACCAGTGGAAAGCTCGTTCTGTCGGCTACATATAAATATTTTAGGGCCTCTTAAAACATCCACAGAGGGATATAAATATGTTTGGTTAATTGTAGATGCTTTTTCAAAATGGCCAGAAGCATTCCCACTTAAGACAATGGAAGCATCAGAAATTGCTAAAATTTTATATTCGGAAATAATTTGTAGATATGGAGCCCCCAAAACACTTTTATCGGACAGAGGACAAACTTTTCTATCCAAACTAATCAAAGAACTGTGCAATCTTTTTCAGATCACAAAAGTCCCGACCAGCAGTTACCACCCACAAACGAATGCCGCATGTGAAAGAATGAATTCAACAATCACCAAAACACTTGGATGTACTGCGACGAAAAACAATCAAATTGGCCTGAACTGCTTCCAAGTGTAATGTTCGCGTACAGAGCGTCACCGTGTACCGAATCCACTCAATGCAGACCTTTTCGTGTGTTGTTTGGACAAGAATGTCAACTACCAATAGACAACGAATTACTTCCATCAAAACACGTGGGCGCCAAGGCAAGTAAACATCTCGAAAATATATTGAAAAATTTTGAAATAACAAGGAAGATAGTCAAACAGAATACTGATGACGCGCAACAAAAATACAAACAGCAGCACGACAAGAAAGCGGAAATTCCGAAATTCTCTGTTGGTGACAAGGTTTGGCTATACAACAACAAGACACCAGTTGGACTCTCACCCAAGTTATGCCATCGCTGGAACGGGCCATATTACATCACCAACGACAGCAACCCAACCTATCTCATCCGCCGATGCTCGGACGATATCCAAATGAAGTCGCTGGTACATGCGAACTGATTAAAACCGTTTATCAATCCCCAAAATCGCCCGACGAATATTCTCGAGGAAGAAACACCGCTACAAGACAATAAAAGCCAACCGAAAGATAGCATACCAAACGCATCACCCGAAAACGACAACGTGAGTTCCACAGCAGATGACAGCGTGGAAAACGAGGAAGACAAAAAATACTTAGTCGACAAAATCTTGGCTTGTAAACAAATAAACGGGAGAAAACATTATAAAGTTAAATGGCTTGAATCGAGAACAACCACGTGGGAACCGAAAGAAAATGTGCCCGAGGAATTAATCCAGGCGTTCCATATTTCTAAAACAGCAAAGGGAAGAAAAAAAAAAAGAAAACTGAAAACACAAGTCGTTACATTATCAGACTCAGTAAGTATTCCAGATTTAGATGAATGGGAAATTTTATAAAAATAGAAACGAAAACCTGTATGTAAGTTCTACATTAACAGTCATTAAATAGTTCTAGTTTATACTGCAGCGCTACTGGCCTGTAGAAACGTGAGTGCGCATGACGTAATCAAGTGCTTATTTTATAAACCCGCGTCGCTCGCATATATAAGTGTTATTATATCAATCGCCACGCAGCAGACCTGTCACCTGCTGCCAAACTACGTGCTTACACTTATCAACAAAGAGTCGCGCCTGTCAGTGCAATGGTCAAGTCTGACACAATTACTGTTGATAGTGAAATTTTAATCATGAATAATAATAAAAAAAAAATAATAATAATACATATAAAAAAAAAATAATAATCATAACAATACCACTAATAATAAAATAATAATAAAAATAATACTAAATAAAATGATAATAATAATCAATAAAAAAAAAATATAAAAAATAAAAAAAAAAATACTAAGAAAAATTAATTAATACTTAAATTTAGCCTATCTTCTATCTGTGAAGCCTGAATGCAACCTTGCCACTTGCATTCAAGCGGCATAGAACATACCATCGGAGTACTATGGCAAGGTTCTCCGAGGGTACACTCACCTCAAAGGGAAATATTTCAACAATTTTTTTTAATACTACTGTTTCTTGTCAATGCCCAAATCTTGTCTGGGTTTTCTAGCGCCTAATTCATGCATTTTCAATTTAGCGCCTAACTGTTTCCTTTCAGGGTGTATATTCTCTTTCTTTCAGCTTCTAATTTATGTTTCCTTTCAGTGGTTAATTTTTGTTTCCTTCCAGCGACTAATTTATATTTCCTCCCGGGACAGATAAAATGAAATAACATGATTAAACTAACATTTCTCAAAGGGTTTTCTAGTTTCTAATTTCAGGTATGATATGGTATGGTATGGTAATTGGTTCATTAGTAAGTGGTGAATGGCAAACGACGAAAATTGAAGAAAATTGGTACAACACACAGGACAATTGGAAGATGACAGAAACTAAATAAAGTACGCAAGATTGGTGACAACACACAGAGAACCCAGATAACAAAAATAAACTTGGAAGAAGAACATCGCGATAAATAATTAACTATGAGAAGAAAATACGGTCAACAATGAAACAAAAGAAACATTCAACAAGAACTCATCGAAGAAGAAACATACTGGAAAACAGCGGACCAACAGAAACATACAACAAAGGAATTCATCTAGAACAGTATAGTCATAACAGAGACACTCAACCCAAATTTTCGTAATTCCAATGACTTTAAAACGCTTTAGACAAACAACAACAGAAAATCTTACAACTTGTGAACCTGTGCATAAGTATTTAAAACTGACTATTTCATTAACCCATAAAAGAGAACACAGCGACAGAAGAAGATGACAGAAAACAAACATAGACATTTCATCTTTTCATTGTTACTTCATTGTTCATTGTAAATTAGATTATTTCTGTCCTGAATCCAGTATTCGTAGAAAATAGCGGAGCTATTTTATCGCGATGAGAGGCATATATAACCCGCGGTGCCTCCTTTACCCCTCTGAAATGATACACTCCGTTGAAGAAAAAACGTGATTCCCTCAGAGTAGGTATAAAAGGCAGATTCTCGACCATTTGTACACGATTTTGTACATGTACACATACATCGATGTACACCTCCATAGGATTTAATGTTAAAATCGTGTACAAGTACACGAAAATGTCGTTTTTTAGGGTGGTTCAGAATTCGCAAGCGGATTCTGAACCACTGGATTCTATATAGACATCGCTCAAGAGTGAAAAAAATGTATGAAATTTTAAGAAAAATGAGGTCGATTGTCTGGTCTAGAATCCGCAAATGGGTTTCCCCCATAGGATTCAGTGTTAAAATCGTGAGCAAAAAACGTGTTGCGGATTCTGGACCAGCATCAAAAAAACGGTTTGCAGATTCTAGACCATCCGTATCTGTACACGATTTTAACACTGAATCCCTATGGAGGCGTACACGGAAACCCATTTGTGGATTCTACATCAGAAATCGACTTATTACGGTACATGGAAAAGAGGTGGTACTGAACCCGCAAACCCACTGCCACGTTTCTCGATCGTGTTTGGGACGGTATAGGAGGAAATAAAAAAAAATGATTGATATATATATAGGAGAGAGAAAAAAAAATATAAATAAATAGTTATTTAAAAATAAATATATCAAATCGAACAGATAATAAAAAAAATACGTAAATCATGAGCGCTTCCCAGACTATTAGAGCAAGGTTTCTTTTAAAAATGCTGATGAGAGCCTATGCATTCTGCGTGAACGAACAACTAGGTCGCCTCTTGTTAGAACGATGTGTCGGATGTCGGGATCACCTAGACTTCGATCACGAGAATCATTCGTGTCTGACGATGGAAAGGGAAGATATAGTCATCAAGTATTTTGAACCGGCGTTCGAACGCATTCAAATCGATGCAGTGATCGCGTTTTGGAAGAGATTACTCTTCTGTAAGGATCGAGACAAGCCCACAGTTTTGGAAGAACTGAAATTGGCGCGTAGAAGTCTGACTTTAGAAGACAAGGGATGCATCATGAAATTATTGTTCAATGAAGCATACGTCTAAGTTTTCTCATTGATATAAAAATAAGGGAGGATAGAAAATAAAAATAAATACACACATAAATTTTTTATCTAATATTAGAAAGAAAAAAAAACACAAAAATGAGAACCAGAAATAAATTGTATCCGACGTTAGATGACGATGAGGATGAGAAGCCGAATGGCGTTTTGCCGACGGCACCATCGCTAGAAGAAAAAGAAAGAGGAGAGAGGTATCGCATCGATCAAATCAGTAGAATCCAAGCGTATCTAACTCGAGAGAGAGATTCTCGTCATTCTCTCCAGAAGAAGTATTCGTGTTCCGTGAAATTCATCAATGCGATCGACATGACACTCATCACGATTTCCATGGGTTTACATGTGGCCGGCATCAGATTGTTGTCGACCGCGGTCGGCATTCCGATCGTGTTGACCGTAGAAGGAGTGGCTCTCGCCGCCGGATTGTTTAGCACACTCGGAAACTTTTTGAGTAGGAAATTATATCTGAAGGCGAGGAAACACGACAAGATTCGCGTCTTGGCCAACTCCAAGATCGACACGATATCCGAAATGATTTCGATGGCATTGAAAGACGGTAGGATATCGGACGGAGAATACTTCGCGATATTGGGGGAGAAAACGAAATATGAAGCCATGAAAGAAGCCGTGAGAATCAAGACTCGTCAGATCATCAAAGAAGAGATGAAGGATTCTCTTGTGGAAAAGGGGAGGAAAGAGGCTAGGGAGGAATTCAGTAAGATGATAGAACTCAAGAGCAGCGATTGAAAAAAAAAATATATATATAATAAGAACAGAATTTTAAAAAAAAACGTTCGCTGGTCGGCAATCTGATCGGTGCGAAATGTCGATTTGGATGGGGCGTTCAAAAAAAAAGTGCATCTGAAAAGAAGAAGAAACGATTATTGATGAGCGAATTGGCCAAGGAGTTACACAAACCCATCGTGCGTAAATTTCGAAAGAGAAGGGTGTTCGTGAAGGATTTGGATGATATTTGGTCTGCCGACTTGGTCGACATGAGATCGTTTTCGAGGTGGAATGAGGGTGTCAAACATCTATTGACGATCTTCGATGTGTTTCCCAAATACGGTTGGATCAGAGCTTTGAAGAACAAATCGGGACCTTGCGTCACTGAGGCTCTGAAGAGTGTGTTCGACTCGTCTTCTCAAAAACCGAGTAAATTGTGGGTGGATAAGGGAAAGGAATTCTACAACAAGCATGTTCATCAATTGGTCGACCTCTACTCGATCGAAAACAAAGAGAAAGCCAGCGTGGTGGAATGTTGGAATCGAACGATGAAGGAAAAGATGCATAGATACTTCACGGCGAATTCGACCAAGAAATACATATACTGAATGGTCTGGTTAAAGATTACAACAACACGCGACACAGATCGATCAAGATGACTCCCATGGAAGCTAGCGATCCTCGAAATGAAAAATGGGTCTATGCGAATCTATATCCTGAAAGATCTAAGATTAGGAAGAAGTCTAGAACGCCGAAATTTGCGGTCGGTGATCGAGTGAGAATCTACGCTTATAAGAAGCACTTCAAAAAGGGTTATACTCCTCGATGGACCTTGAAAATCTTCGTGATAATCAAAATATTTCACACCGATCCGGTGACTTACGAAATCGAAGCTTTGGATGGAGAAGAGATCATCGGAAAGTTTTACGAACAACAATTACAGAAGACAAAGTTTTGATAAAGAAAACAAATTTCTTTTATTTACTCTCTTTAACATTTTCTTGTTTACACACATATATATATAGGAGAGAAAAATAATAATAAAAATAATTAAAACTATTTTTAGATAAAAAAAAAGCAAGCTAATTAATAAACAAAAAAACAAAAATCCTTTAAAAATGACAAATATACTAGATATAGCACAAAGCATAGTGAAAGATGAAAGTATTCAAGAATATGAGGTTCACGAATACGAACTGGTAACCGGAACGAGTTTGAACAATGCGGGAGAGATAAGAATCAATGTCGAAACTCAAGATCTATTCATACATCCTAGCGAGAGTTACATAGTGGTGCAGGGACGTCTCACCAAGGAAGATGAGAGCGACTACGTCGACGACGACACGGTTACTCTAGCCAATAATGGCATCATGCATCTATTCAGTAATATAAAATACATGCTATCCGGACAAGAGATAGAATCTGTGTTTCATCCCAGTCAGGCCACCACGATGTTTTGACTCTTGACGTATCCTGATGATTTTTCGAAATCCAGAGGACTTAATCACTTGCGGGTGAAAGACACCGTCGGCCCTGCTAGCGCCGGCGCCGCCGCGATATTCGACTATGTCGTCAAGACATCCAGACCTAAAGGAACGTTTTCGTTCAGGATACCTTTGAAACACATTTTCGGATTTGCGGACGATTACAACAAGATCATGTACGGATTCAAACACAATCTGATGTTGATTCGAAAAGGAAATGACGATGCAATAGTGAGACTCACTGCGACCGATGCGGGTAAGATAACTCTACACAAGATATCGTGGTTTGTTCCGCACATGGAGCCTTCGATCATGGAAAAAGCGTGTCTCTACAAGATCATAGAATCCAAGAGTAAATTACCCGTGTGATTTAGAATGAGACAGTGCGACATGGCTAGCATTCCTCTCTCCACGAATCACTTCGATTGGAGATTGATGGTGAAATCCGCTTCCGAGAGACCGCGTTTCATCGTGGTTGCATTTCAGACCAATAGGGACGGGTCTCAGGAAAAATGCATCGCTGTTCGATCACTGCCATTTGAGAAACATGCAAGTGTTTCTGAACGCCACGAGATATCCAGCAATCGATTACAATGCATCGTTCGACAAGAACGATTTCTGCAGACTGTACGGCGATGCCGCTGATTTTAGAAAGAAGTATCACGGTCTAGATGAATTGATGAGCAACCCTAACATATTTCCCGGTGAATACAAGTCGATGTATCCCATGTTCATATTCGACGTCAGTAAACAGAGTGAACGACTCAAGAGTAGTGTCTTAGATATTCAGATCAAGATGCAATTCGATAGGAATGTGCCAAGAAAAACCGAAGCCTTCGCCCTGGTCCTGTCGGACAGAGAATTACAATTCGAATCGGATGGAAATAAGATGTTGATCATTCGATGAGAGACGTGTGTGAAAAAAAAATAAAACAAAAATAAAAAAAAGTAATGATTAATTATTAAAAAACAAAAAAAAAATAAAAGTAATGAGATCTAGAGAGATTGAACAACTTTCTAAATCTCATTACTTTTTTTTTGTTTTTTTATAATCACACATTATTATTTTTTAATTAATTATTTCCACGCGTTCACTGTTTGTTCAAAGGAACTAGTTCAATCAGTAGACTCACCACAGAAGTGGCGGCTTTGGGATTATTGGTTTTCGTAACGAAATTAATCCTGTCTCCAGCATTCACTTTGAGAGGCATGCCGAATGTGCTAACATTGGCGTGTTGATTCTCAGTCTGTATCTCTTATCGCTCTCTACTCCATTCACCATTAGATTGACGACCGCTACGTTATTCAAATCCGAGGAAGCTAGACTCATTCGAAGGATTTCACCTCCCAACGGCATGGGATATCCCACCTGACCATGTTTCGATCCACTACCTCCATTTCCGAAAGACCACTCAGTTTTTCCCTCATCTAAGGTGCCGGCCTCCTCGGCCCACACGGTGATCAATTGTCTAGCATATTTGACTTTCTCCACCACCGAAATCAGGGTGCAGGCATCCGTCATGTTCACGGGATCCGGTAGATTCGTGAGCGCATGTTCACCCATGTCTAGTTTACCTTCCATGATGTCACCCTTTTTCCAGACCGAGTTGTCGTCCACGTACTTCCTGCTGACTGCGCTGTAATCGAATTCGGGATCATGACTGAGTCTGAATAAATTCTCACTGTTCATGTCGATACCACCCTCCATGGTTCTGCCAGATTGTTTGTTCAGGTAGAGATCGTCCACTTGTGATTCTAGGTATTCTTGTGATCATATCATGGCAGAATCTACGTAGCCCTTGTTGACCGCGGTTGAGTCCGCATCCGTGTCGTCGACAGATTCAATATCTTGTTGAACCCGCATTCAGATCCGATTTCATTTCTCGTCTGTCAGACTTTCTCTGTTCCAGATCTACGTAGTGTTTGGTCGCCACGTCCTTGGGATTCGTGGGAGTGGCCACGTTCGTTATCTTGTTAGAATTGGCAGTCAATTCCGAGTGCATCGTTTTCTGAATGTATCTATTTCTCAGGTGTTCGCTGAATCTCGCGTGAGAGTCGTCCGCGTATTTCTTGGTCGTGGCATCGGTGGGATCTATGGGATTTGTGATGTTCACTAACCGTTTAGATTTCAGATCGAGATCGTCGGTCTTTGTTCAAAATTGGCTTTCCGCCTGTCGACGTATTTTTTAGTCGCAGCATCTACGAGATCTATTGGCTCGGGAAGATTGTAGAGCTTCTTATCGTTCATGTTCAAAGGTTCCTTTCGAGGTTCGTATCTCTGAACGTAACGTTCGTCCAAGTTGGCAACGTCGTAACCATCGTTGACTTCGAGCGTCTTCCTCTTCTTTTTTAGGCTGACTTTTTCGTCATCACTTTTACCAAATTTATCGACTGGCATGTTGTTTTGAGATTTTTTGTTTTTAAAAAAATATATTTCAAACGCAGTTTATTAAAAATTAATTATTTTATTTTTATTTTTCGTTTTTATTCGATTAAAATTTTTTTAAATAATTTTTTATCTTTATATACTATAAAAAAAAAATCTCTCTCTAATGTAAATCATTGAGAATGTCTTGAAACCGATCTCCTTCAGACCATCTCTTGAGAACGTAGAGACACAGGTGACCGCAAAACACTTGATCTGGTGATTGCACTCTTTCTGTGTTGTAACGAACCATCGATTTGTTGAAATAGTTCTTTATTTCTTTCGGCAGCGAGATTCCGTAGCTGTCAAAATAATAATTCTTCTTCCCATTCTTGAACCACGCCACACAGTGAGTGCCTTCACCCGATAAATCGTCTAGATTTAAAATTCCGCATTCCGATTGTTGAGGTCTTCTCTTCGGCAAGGCATCTCTAGAAAACACGCCTAGAAAATCTTTGATTTTCAAATCCTTTGCCGCATTCGACAGATCGATGTTGGATAGGGGTTCGTTAGGTAAGACGACACCTTCTATGGATATCTCTATTTTCTTATTCATAAATGCATATATATATTTTTTTTATTTATTTATTTTATTATAATTCACTAAAATGACGTTATTTTTTCTTTATTATTTTTTTCTTTTTCTTTTTAAACTAACTCTCATGATGTCTCTATCGATTTCCATAATCTTCAATCCGTATAATTCCTCTTGATTTTCTGGAATCCTATCATCCTTACTCATATCTGGAATCCAATCATCCTCAATCATATCTGAAATCCTATCGTCTAAAATTAGATCCAAAGTCCAATGTCCGAGTGCCAAAGTGCTTATTTTATCATCTAAAGTGAATCTCTTATCGTCGTCGGCCATCAGCAAAATCTTGTTGACTATTTCGGTATACAAGTCGTGATTTTCGCTTCGAATCGATTTCATAGTCTTATACACCGGACCACTTCCTAACAGACAATCTTTATACTCTTAGAAAGAGATGTTTTTCTTCACCACGCACGCTTTAACCCCTTTGCACTTCTTGATCTCTTCATCTTCTAGACGATAAGGATACAGTTTGGGTCTCAAGCCCACGAATTCGAGGATTTGTTTACCGCCGCTCTCGTCCTTAAATTTACCCAACACCTTCTTGTTGTCATTCGATTGAATGTTGGACAGGTGATCGACGGGATAATTGCTCGTGTCGAACCACGCGGCCACGTCTGGACATATATCTCTGTAGATGTCTTTCGTCTCTATCTCGTAAACTAAACTGTCTGTATCGGTGAACAGTAGTTTGGCTTTATCACCAAATTTTTGTTTGACGTAATCGTATCGCTTGCTGATATCTAAGATGATCGGTCCGAGATAATACGGTTTGTCGAACTTCAGGTGCGTCTTTTGCATGTGAACGGCCACTAGATTTTCGTCGAATATGGTTCGGTGTTTGTAATTGGTTTTCGCCACTAATTGTTTTGCTTTTTTCTCAGACGTGACGGGTTGAACGTTGGTTCTCTTCCTGATGTTTTCCATCGATTTACCGTACACGCAGTTGTTCATGAGTTTGAAGAAATCTTTTTCGAAATCGTTTTCGGCTCGAATTCTGAGATTCGTGTTGAGATCTATGTATTTTTTCATCCAATGCTCTTCGTTGAATCGAATGATGTGATGTATGTTGACTAATTTCATCCCGTAATCGACGTATTGTTTCAAATTCTCACTGTAGACGACGTAGTTACGTTTGTTAAATAAATTGGGAATGAGTTTTTCCTCGTCTGCTTCGTTCAGTTCCATTCGTTGAGGAGCCAGCGGATAATCGTTGTGTAGATCGTGTAATTCTTCCGTATAGTTCAAACCGACTTCTAAAATGCAAGGATAGTCTCTCTATTTTTGCATCTCTTCCTGTTCCATCACCCATTCGAAATTTCCAATCGGTAAAGGATGCCCAACCGTACAGATTATTAGTGTCCCAATGTCCTCATGATAATCTCTCATGGTTTTCATATCGAATGATTTCCACACGTTTTTGGCGTGTTTGTAATTCTCATCGGAAATGTCGGATTCGTATAATTTCGAATAAAAATCTTCTTTCGAAGGTAGTGCAGTGTCGTCGAATCTCTTTAGATCGTTCATGTAATCGTAAGGATAGACTCCTTTCCTCAACATGACATCTACTCGTTCTCCGAAATGTTCGCTCATGATTTTAAATTTATCCTTGCTCATGTTAACGACTAATTTTTCTAGAGCGATTGACATGAATTTAAAACTGTCGATGAAACGTATGCCTCTACGAATGAATTTCGTTTTTTCTTTCAACGTCTCTCCGTCAATTACTCTTTTTTTCTCCATGAGCTTCCATTTTGTGAATGAAATGTATCTTTCTTCGCTGTTCGCGATGAAATTTAATTCTTCGTGGGAGCTGCCGAGATTTTTTACGAACAGATGACTGTCGTAACCTGAGAGATTGTGAAATATCACCGGATAGAAAACAGCGTCTCGATATTTTAAATTACACTTGCTGTGAGCCGGACCACGATACAGACCCGTGTAATGATCGTGGTCTCTAACCTTCTTATTTTCCTCCGAATTCTCGTCGAACGATTGTCTGCATATGTGACATTCGGTGGCTCTGTTATTTTCGTCCTGCTGCTCTCGTGTGATGATCATTTTCGCCAGAGTTTTGAATTTGTCGTATAACATTTGAATTTTCGATTCTAACTCTTCCACGAACCTTTGAGCCACGTCGTCGTCTTCGCACTGTTTCGTGTAGGTGAAGGGACCCATGTCGTGTTGCGAGTCGAAAGCACATTTCACGTAAATGCAATAACCCGAAGGCGTGTGTTTTTGATATCTTTCGACGTAACTTTGAAGAGCGTTGGGTTGGCAGGAACTCATTTTCGTGGTGAAGCATTCGAAATCGGCGTACACGACGAATGGTACTTTTAACCTTCTATTGCGATTTTCAAACTTCATGATGGTGTTGGGTTTGGGCATTTCGATGGCGACACCTTGATTTTCATTGCAATATTCCCGATGTTTCGCTAACGATTTTTCGCTCTGAAACATGTTCATGCAGTTATAACATAAACATATCTTTCCTTTATGTTTATTATTTTGTCTCGACAGTAATCGGCTCGGATGTTTAACCCAACAATAATGACGATTGTCACCATTTGAAATCAATAATAAAATAATCGTCTTTTCTCTTTCAAGATATGAAGTCTGTCTGAGAGGATAGATCGTTCGTTTTTCATCGTCGTATCCCAAGACGTTCACCGCTACAGTGGGATTTTGAGCCTCGAAACGTTCGATGTTTTTTAACTCTGTTGGAAAAGTCACTCCGGTCCAATCGAGATTGTTAGAAGTCTCCTCGTAACGAGAAACTCTATCGGAGTGCATTTTGACAGGGTATAAAACGGAAGTGACTGCCCATTTAAAACACTGATCATCTTTATTTCTCACATTGACCATGGAGTGTTTTTTAGCTAAGAAATACAGTAATTCCACGTAGGAAGACCCTTTCAACGAATTGTTTTTAGTTATATGAATTTCGAGTTTCAACACCTCATCGAACATCCAATTACTACCTTCATGTTGATAATTCGCGAGAGACGTTAACATCTTGCCTTTCATCTTTTTGAAAACGTCTGATAAATCTGAACCTCGAAATATGGGTTCGACGTTAGATCTGAAATATGCATTTTTCACGATGCTCTCACCAGACTTCATGTCGATTTTATTCATCATGCAATGGAGTATCATCGTAATTTTTTGTCCCTCGTTCATGTGTTCACGAAACAAATCCAATACTTTTTTCTTCACCTGTTCCATAACCAATTTCGGATCAATTTTCTTGAACGAGGGAACCACGTCGAAAGTTTTAAAAACACCTTTGATCGCACTCTCCCGTTCTACGGGCTTCGATTGGAATAGTTCCATGATGAGTCATGTTACATATTCTTCTCCTTTCCCTTAGCTGATTGCTAGTTGACTTTTGCTCGATATATCTCGTTTGTCTAGAATCTGAAGTGCATCACTCGTTTTCGTTTTAGTTTTTCTTTTCTTTTCTTTTGAAACTTGAAGTTCTTCAACGGCTTTTCGTTTAGTCGTCTTCTTATTTTTCACAATCGAAACGTTTTTGGTTTTTTTCGACATCGGCATTTCGATTCCTTTTACTATCTTTTTCTTCTTCTCATTTTTCACAACCGATGCATTTTTTGACGTCGTTGCTATCGACATTTCATTTGCCTTTCCATCGTTTCGCAAATATTCCTATATGACTTCAATTTTTTTTGATTTAGTTCTGTGATTTCTGAAATGTGGAATTTTTAATAGTTTACAAATCTCGTTTAACTGAGGTATGGTTTTCTCATTGAAATTTTCCATTTTTTTATTTGTTTGCTCCATTTGTAACAATTTTTTTTTTTGAATTTTGTATTTAAATAATTTGTTAAAAAAAGTCTTGTTTTTTTTACTCTTTATATATAAAAAAAAGATTTTTTTTTAATTTTAATTTTTTCTTTAATGTGAAAAATTTTTTTTTGATGAAATTAATCAATTTTTTATGTTCCTTAATGTAAAAAAAAATTGAATTAATACGAGAAAAAAAGGATGTTAAAATTTAAACTTTTTATTTTATATATAAAGAGAAAAAAACTTTTACCAAAAAATTTTTTACATTAAAGAAAATTAAAAAAAACTTTTTTTTTATATATATAAAGAGCAAAAAAAACCCTAACTTTTTAACAAATTATTATTTAAATACAAAATTTAAAAATATATAATATTTGCAATAATTCATAAAACAAAACAAAAACAAATAATCGATCATGACAACAACACCTAAAAGATGCGAATTGATATTGAAACGTATAAGAAACTCGGTTCAAAAATCTATAGATTACAACAACACGATCCCATCGAATTGATCGAGGTCGAGACGAAGGGTTTAGAGCACAAATACGACAAATATAGCATGCCTTTGAAATTGGACGAACCCACGCTTGATTTGTTTTATGACTAAAGCTATCTACAGAATATTGTCGTCACCAAAGATAGAGAATTCAACAAGGACGATTTGTCATTGCCCTATGGAAGTTACATATTTCCAAACATCTCACTTGAACTCGTGAACAAATCGGGTGGTGAGAGCGCGTTGACCGAAGTAAAAAAACTCAAAAAAAGTAAAGATAAACATTCAACACATTTGCGATAAAGGAGAAAACACGAGTGTCAACATGCTAATAACGGACTTGGAAATATAAACAATAGAGAGATTGATTTTTAGTAAAGAAGAAGGAAAAAAAAAGTAATGAGATCATCTTAAGATCTCATTACTTTTTTTTGGTTTTTTTTGCTTTCCTTCTTCACGATTACCCATATATTATAATAACGTTTCCTTTTTTCTTAAATTTCAGCGTCGATTCTTCTTTTCTTTTGTTTTTTTTGTGATATGCTACGTTTTTATAACAACACATTTGTTTATCCGAATCATAATTATGAACTAATGTTGTGCATCTCTCGGTAACACTCGCATCATTACCATTCTCTTCAGAAGATAGTGGTAATGGTGGAAAACATCTCATTCTTTTAAATTTCAACCGCATATCCCGATCTTTATTTAACTCTTTTGTCAGTTCTTTCCTAAGATATCCATCATTAGCGTCTAATCATTTTTCCACATTTTTTTCGCACTCTATCTCGCGATATTCATCATTATCAGCTAATTGTTTTTCCACCTTTTTATCCATTTTATATATTATTTTATACTTTCTATGATTTATATCTTATATAATTAGATAATTTTGTTATATTATAATAACATATTCAAAATCGGTATATTCTTAAATGGCGAATTCTCACCAAAACAACAAACCTTTGCAGAGTCGCTCAACGTTCCGTCCACTCTTCAGATAGAGACCATTTCCACTCAAAGAGTTGTCACCTCTAACTGGTTCTAGATACAATCCTTTACCACTGTCGTCTACGTGGATGTGACACATGGCTCCTCCCTTCTTCAAAAACAGTCCGCTGTCACCCATAAATTTCTCAACTCCTGAACTCGCGAGTCCCGTGAGAGCTCCCACGCCGAGAGTCTTTCCGAGAAAGGGTAATGCTTTTGCGGTGAAGGGTAATGCTTTTGTTGCAATTCCTGCCAATAGCGGTAGGAAACCGCCTTTCATTCTCAAATTGTATCTCAATTGAGCGGGACTCAATCTCACCATCAACCCTCTTCCGTCATGAATCGCTTTCTCCATCCTTTTGATTTGACTTCTGGTCCAGGCGATCGAATCCTGACCGCCACTCGTCAGATCTTCGTGAGTGAATTTGAATCTCACCGCCTTGCCTCGAGTTGTTAACGCTCTCTTAAGTTTCTTCCTCTGTCCTACGGATATGTTCATGTTTTTAACCACGTATTGTGTCAAAATTCTTTTTTTTAAATATATTGTCTTCAATTGTTTTTTGTTTTAATGATAATTATACATATTAAATAATGTTTGTAAAATTAATATTGCGTTTATTTTATTTTTGTTATTTATATATATACACAATATTTTTTTTTTTGCTTTTATATTTCTCTTATGTGAAATCGTATCGTCACCCTCTCTCCGCGAAGATCTAACAGTTCACCATTTTGATCCATCAACGTGGTTTTGAGACTATACAACGTGTCTAAAATCACTGGTAGATAAACTAAATTTCGAGGTCGCTCCACGATCTTATAACCCGGCGACACGTTTGGAAAGAAGGAATAGATCTCGGTTGAGCACTACCATTCACGTACCTTCCAGCAATCACATCCACGCTCACCAGAATGCTATTGACTGCGAGAATGTCGACCGTATTTTCAGATGCCGCGTGGCCTAGATACATCTTTCGATCGAATCCCAACATCTTGCCTATAGAATCGTCCGTATTGAAATCCACTCGAAAATTATCTTCCAAATCCAACATCGTCTGTAAGGTATTAGGATTGGGAGCGAGTCTGATCTTGTTGCTTCCCTTTCCATCCGTCTTCATTCGCGTCTGAATGTAATTGTTCAAATCGTCTATGTCGTAACTTCCTTTGGGAATTCGAATCTCCAACCAATCCACTCCGTCGGAATACTTGAACGAGTTATTCTTTTCGGTGATGTTGGGAAAGGAATAATAAGTCTCCAGATTCACCAACGCCATCTCGTATCTTTTCTCTCTATTCAATTCGATGGAAGGTTCGAATTTCGTCGCGAATCGAGTTGAATCACCACTCACCACGATTTGAATGGATTGTTTTGCAGCCGTATTCTCAGCTATCCGTTCTAACAATTCTCCTTGTTCGAACATTATATTTTAATTTATTTTTATTTTTTGAAAACTAATTATTTGAAGATTTATTATTTTCTAATTTTTTTTTATTTTCACGCTAATTCTTATTATCATCAGAAACATAAAACTTGTCGAATCCGCACCAATATTTTCCGCGATTAAATTTGCTAGTCAAATCGATCACGACGAAATTGTAAAGTCCTCCATCCCAAATCCTCTTGCAGAATCTCCTGAATTCCGCCACGCTCATGTCGTTTGCGACGTGATCGCCGTAGATGTGATTGAGATTCTTGAGATCTTGGCAAAAGAGACATAGAAAATTAGCGTTCTCCCTTATCGTCTGTCTGGGCAATCGAAAATAATTCTGCAACAGGTAGAAACAGTCCATGTTGCTGTGTCGACCCCTAACGTAATACGATTCGCATCGGTTCTGTCTCTTCAAAAGCAGATCGTCGAAAATCATGAGATTCTTATCTTCCGATTTCAATTCTCTAGGATCCGGAACGTCGCTAGTGTTCTCATAAAATCGACACTCAACGTTTGAAGATGCATTTCTCTCCATCAATTCCATCGCCGCACCGTCCAAAATGGTCGAAAGAGGAGCTTCACTTTTGTCGAATTCCTCCCTACTGTCAAAGATTCTGGCTATGACGTCCTTGGGCAATCTACGATTCATGCACTCTCGAAGCAATCTGTATTCGGGTTGAAACAAGCTCTTGCCAAACACAAACAATCTGTCGTAATCCAACCAGTCGGGTCGGGACAACAGATTCATCAACAGACTGGTCTTTCCACAATTCGATTTTCCCACTGTCAAGCCTCTTATGCTTTTGGGAAAGAACTCATTATTCGACCTCTTGGTCGCGGCGTCGTTCCAAGACATATCTTTAATGTTCATCTTTGTTTTATTTTTTTTGTTTGTTATTTTAGATTTTTTTCAAACACAATTTTTTATGTTTTTTCAAACTCAGTTTTAATATTATTATTTATATTACACCGTCGCGAGTTCTCTTCAATCCAGATCCACTCGTCATTTTGGCTAAATCTTGTATGGGTACCACAGCATCCTTAAAATCTTTCCAACTTTTCGGCGTTTGCTCTAATGCAGCTTGCTTCACCGGCAGACTAATCAACTTGTCGATCAATGCATCGGCTGCCCTCTTGCCAGCCACAGAAGCTATCCTACCACTGGCTTCAGAAGCGGCTTTCTTACCAGCATCCAAAGCCGTCTTCTTACCGACCTCAAACGTGGTCGATGTGAGTTTTCTACCCGCATCGCTCGTGAACGCTCGCATTATAGAATCGACGGTGCCAGAACTGCCTTGAACGTAAGTTCTGACGTACCCCTGTTCTTTATCACCAACATATTTTTTATCTTTATAATATATATTTGTTTTCACTGGTAAATCGTTTGTTGTTTAAACACTTTATTATTCTAATGTAAAATTTACTATTTTTTTATTTTATATATTTTATTTTGTTTCTCTCTACTTATTACATACATCAATCCTTCAATTCGTTCATCAGCCTTTTATAATGGTTTTTATTCAAAACCTTCTGTCTTAACAATTCGTCAGATATAGTAACTATCTGATTATCTAATCCTGTGTTACCAGCACGTCTGCTTGCCATCAACAAACTCAATCTCTGAGACAGAGCGTCAGAATCGCTCGGAAGAAAAGTGGTTTCCACCCCTTTGCCAGTCACCGATTCGACGAACTTTTTATGCGAATTCCATATAGGTTTCACCACTTTCGTCCACTTGTAACCTCTGTTGGCTTTAGGTCTCATCTCTCCGTCATCATTATGTCTCTTCATGGCGTTGGTCTGAACCAGAATGTCGCCATAATTGTTGTAATCCTGTTCCGTGTAATCACTAGGCTTGTCGTAAAGGAGCAATTTGCGCAGTCCGGAAGTTAATTCATACCTATTCGGGCCGACGGTTAATTCATCATCATCTATTTCCACTTCTGTGTCGCCCACAAAAGTTTTACCGTCCGAATCCTTATGAAATCCATAGAACAGATCTCTCTTACCACCATCCTCGGACGACGCGACGCTATCAGTGGTGATAGTCGAAACTGTATCGTCACTCTTGCTCACGTCGGTTTGAATCCCTGTGGGAACGTAATCCGGTGTAGATTGAAAGGAACACTGATTTCCAAAACTACCGGGCAACGAACCCATTCTCAAAGAACTCTCTTTTATGGGTCTCAATTCTTCAACTATCTCCTTCTTGCTTCGCACTTGAACCTCCGTCACAGGTTTAAATATTTTTACGGTTTCGCGTCTCTCCGAGACGTCTGCTTCTGTCAGCCAATTGAATTTTCTTCTTGGCACGTTCATATTCATTTAAAATATGATCTCGACGTTTAGCATCCATCTGTAAAAACATTTTTCGTTTTTAAATTATTAATATTCCTTTGAGTATGCTAATGTGAGTTATTTATTATTTTCAAAATTAAATGTTTAATTATTTTTTATGTTTTAAGTAAATAAAAATCTTCTGTCTTTAATATAATAACTAAAAAACCAGTTGAGAAAAAACATTTTACACGATAAAACCTATATAAATGCGTTTTGCCTCCGAACGCATTAAAATCGCATCACCGATTATTCACTCAGTGTCGAACTGGGAAAACTTGAAAAGTTTAAAAGTTTTAGCACATGAGAAACCGGTTTCTGATTTAACACGTTTGAGAATAATTACGTCTGTTAAAAGGATTTCATTCATATCTCAAAATCATTCACTTAGTGTTGAACTGAAAGAACTTTGAAAAAGTTTAAAAGTTTTAGCGCACGAGAAACCAGTTTCTGATTTAACGCGTTTGAGAATAATTACGTCTGTTAAAAGGATTCATTCACATCTCCGAACATTATCACGAATATATTAAAAATTTACCACTCAAACCTAATTGAGTGGAAAAATGCGTTTTATTATCTATTATTAAAACGACCCATTAAACAAAAACCTTCATTCACACCACAACAAAAACATGAGTGTCAATTACAAACTTCTTTTATTTGAAAGAAACATTCTATAAAGTGTTTTTTTTAAATTTATTTCACAAAATTAGCAGTGACAAAACGTGAACAAACGATTTTTTACCTCCGATTTTTTTCTAATTTTTCTAAACTCAATTTTTTTTCGTTTACATTGAAACAAAACATGAATGTCTATTTTTTTACAGATTATATTTTATAGTCGACTCTTTTGAACGAAAACCTTCATTCACACCAGAACAAAAACTGACACTCATGTTTTATAGTCGACTCTTTTGAACGAAAACCTTCATTCACACCACAACAAAAACTGACACTCATGTTTTATAGTCGACTCTTTTGAACGAAAACCTTCATTCACACCAGAACAAAAACTGACACTCATGTTTTATAGTTGACTCTTTTGAACGAAAACCTTCATTCACACCACAACAAAAACTGACACTCATGTTTTATAGTCGACTCTTTTGAACGAAAACCTTCATTCACACCAGAACAAAAACTGACACTCATGTTTTATAGTCGACTCTTTTGAATGAAAACCTTCATTCACACCAGAACAAAAACATGAGTGTCAGTTTTTACTCTCATCGCGGGTTTGCGGGTTCAGTACCACCTCTTTTCCATGTACCATACATAAGTCGATTTCTAATGTAGAATCCGCAAATGGGTTTCCGTGTACGCCTCCATAGGGATTCAGTGTTAAAATCGTGTACAGATACGGATGGTCGAGAATCTGCAAACCGTTTTTTTGATGCTGGTCCAGAATCCGCAACACGTTTTTTGCTCGCGATTTTAACACTGAATCCTATGGGGGAAACCCATTTGCGGATTCTAGACCAGACAATCGACCTCATTTTTCTTAAAATTCCATACATTTTTTTCACTCTTGAGCGATGTCTATATAGAATCCAGTGGTTCAGAATCCGCTTGCGAATTCTGAACCACCCTAAAAAACGACATTTTCGTGTACTTGTACACGATTTTAACACTAAATCCTATGGAGGTGTCCATCGATGTACGTGTACATGTACAAAATCGTGTACAAATGGTCGAGAATCCGCCTTTTATACCTACTCCTCGGTTAATTACAAGGCTGTTCATCGTCCCGTCTTCACGTCAAGCGGCGAAGATGAATAGTCTTAATTAACGCGTGTGCAGATAATACGTTTCAACATGTCGTAGTAATTCTAATCAACACCCTGTGCATCGAGTGAATAACAAGCTAATATTAATCTTTCAGTAATAATGGAAATAAACTATTCGCGTTCCTATAAATATGCAAATAGCTAATTTTAAGACAGGCGGAGAAACATAGGAGGATAGCCACACAGAAAGTTCTGTTTCATAGTTGTGTATTCCGGTGGGCTTGCTATTCTGGGCAGCATGTATACGGTTATAGGAACTGCATGAGTAGAAGACCGGCAGATTTAAGTTAAGTATCTTATGATTTGGAATATGTTTTATGAGAGAATATTATAATTGCTTATTATTGAGATTATTTATTTATTTATTGATGTTTAAGGTCACATATTTATGCACAATGGCTAATCATGACCATGACAGTTTTACGGGTGGAGGAAGCCGGAGTACCCGGAGAGAACCACCGAGCAACGACGAGCAGCTGCCAGCTCCCCAACATCGTAACTCCGCACTGCAGCACAGGCAGGGTTAGATTGGTTGAAGACGTGCGTACCAGCGACGTGCAGTACGCCTTAGTACACGGCGTCATCGTGCCCCCACGCGGGCAATGGATTATTATTGAGATTTAACGACACTTTTCACCGAGCAGCGTCATATAGGTATTATATATCAGTCGAAGTTCGTAATATTAAATTTTACTGAAGTCACGTTACATAAGTATATTAAGACGCGGATATTTAATAATTAAATGAAACAATAACCCGCGGATATTCATAAACGGACCCTATTTAATTCCGGCCCCGATATCTTCTCACGAATACGAATTTGGGAAGTATAAACTTACCATAGTTATTAATGTATATTTCTATTATTTACGGGGTATGACTAGTCATATGATTTGAGGGGTATTGTAATATTGGAATAATTTATAGAAATATTGAGTTGTAAATATATATATAAACCATAATCGTTGATCCGTCTTATCGTTAGTGTATAAGCCCTGAATGACCCACACAATGGCCTGTAAGTGAGATCTAAAGTCTATATCAGCTGAGGGTGATACTTTCCAATCAGGATTACCGTCATAGTGCGACCCCAGTCATGCCATCAACGTTAATGTACCCCATAACCCCCTGCAGATCAGCTTTCTCCCACTAATAGATATTTCTTTCCGAACATTACACGGTGTTCCATGAGCAATATTTCTTAACCGGAAAGAGTTGGTCTGATCCCGAGCTTGCCAAGCACCCCACCGTACGGGTAGGTACCCGCCGGTTATACTACCATAGACATGATCAAAATTTGTGACACCATTGCTTCCCATGGGAAGGGTTGTTTGACGCATATACATTACGTGTGCAGCACCCATATGAGACTGGTCAATTAATACCCCAGTTATTGATGCTAAATTTAGATTAGTGCTGTCTTTTTATAGAGGAACTATTTATGAGTGGGCGTGTACAATTAATTACTTATCTTCGTTGACAACAGAGCAACAATAACAAGAACATTGGCTTTGATATATTTTATTTCATTCAAGTGTTTCAACTTTTAACAAGCGATAAACTATAGAAACATAAGACATTACACAAAGATATTAACATAAATAAGTTTGTTTTTTGCACATTGATATTTACATAAATGAGTTGTCTTTTTTAATCTTTTAACATCATTTTGTTTCTTATAACTAACATTACAGTTCGTTCAACGTGGATTGAAACAAAAAAACGCCGCCGCGGTGTGTTCTCCACCGTGGAGTTCCAGTGGACCGCAGTGATTGATCAGTGGAAGACAGTTTTCAAAACACTGTGACCCGCCGTGGTCACGAGCGTTAAGGATTAGCTTAATTGCTTTTGCATGTCAGTTTCTCTGCTGATTAATAAATACTGTCTTGTGACGTCAACTGGCAAGACAACTGCGTTTGTTACTGGTAGTAGATCATTTATTTTAAATTAAAACTGGAATTTGGAGGAGGCAGACGGGGACTATTGCTGTGGTTTGAAATTGTAAATTGGGAATTGAACAGTCAGTTCCATCTGGTTAAGTACAAAGTCCTCGCCACTTTCGAAACTAAACTGTTGTGTTTGCGCGATCGATTTGATGGAGGAAATAAATAAACCGGACTTGAGAAAAACAACTAATATTCGCGAAGTTCTCAGTTTCACATTTTGTTTACAGCTGTAGGCCAACGCGTGATGGACCGTGTTTTTCTTGGGTGGGAAGTGGGGGCGAAAAATCCTCCTGCGTCACGAACGCGCCCACGGCGCACGGCTAATGATCGAAGTGATACCAGTTTACCACACTGAGTCAACTTGATCATCCCATCCCCTTTCCCGCCTTACTTTTGTCGGGCTACGTAATTAAAGATTCTCATAAAAAGGATATAGCAAAAAGAAAATATAGTGTTTTTGAATGGATACCAAAAAGTATCTCACTCGAGAATGAAACTAATAATTATTTCACGGGGGGGGGGGGGGGGGGGGAGGGGGCGGGGGGGGGGGATATTTGCATACCGAAACAAATATCTTTCATCCAATTATGTAGGGATTTGTACATACTTTCATACTCTTTGCATTTGCAGATTTTTCAACGTTCCTCTACATTGTTGTTATTTGTATTATCAATTGAAATAGCTAAGCCTGTGTGTATGTAAAAATACGTGGGTGAAAATAAGGAAGATACCGAATTAAAATATCTGCGAATGTGCCATTCTAAGAGAGAGTACACTTCAGTGG
The DNA here is from genome assembly GCA_031216915.1 of Pictodentalium vernedei. Lineage (NCBI taxonomy): Eukaryota > Metazoa > Mollusca > Scaphopoda > Dentaliida > Dentaliidae > Pictodentalium > Pictodentalium vernedei. The sequence continues at coordinate 317,034,284 of CM062295.1, read as the reverse complement.
GAAAGAGATAGAGACAGATATACGTGATGGGGGGGGGGGGGGGGGGGGAGTAAGAAAAAGTGAAAGAAAATTAGTACACGAAAGTATACGCAAGTGCATGTGGGCGTATGTCTGCATATTACTCTGTGTGTGTGTGTAGGGGGGGGGGGGGGGGGGTCCGCAAGGGTGTGTGTGTGTTGGTGTGCGTGCATGTGTTTTGGTTTTTCGGGTTTGGTTTTTTTGTTTTTTGGGGAGTTTTGGGGTTTTTTTATGACCTACTGTAAAAAAAAAAGACCTACCTCTGATGAAAATGTATCTCATAAGCCTTCGTAGGCTGGATTTCATATAAATATTTTGTAAATACTCTACGTATATTATGTATGTGTATTGAAATGTGCCACTTAAATAAAATATTCAACTACTACTACTGCATTAAAGTAGTCGGGATTGAAGTGATTAATTAAATATAGTAGATTAAACTACCACCTGCACAAGGTGTGAAATAACATCTGAGTGGCGCGACAAAGCACAGAGCTGTCCTTCAAACCAACATCTGTTTTAACACCTCTGCACAGGATAAGCCTGAGAAAAAATAAGAGACAAATCAACATTTTCAATTACTTTTTATTAATTCTGCAATCATAATTATAACCATATGTAAATAAAATCAATAGAAAATAATATATTTTTTTATTTTTCAATAATGACATGCCGATCGACAAGCCAGACCACCACACATCATAACCCAAGCTCAAACATGCCCCGAAATTTCGTATTATAATTTTTTGGTTTTGTCCCCCCCCCCCCCCTCACCCCCCTCTCCCACACGTGTCTTGAAACCCCAAAAATTAAAAGAGGTCTTTCAGGCAGGAGATTTTAGTTCCTCTATCGGAGATTTTCTGGCGCCACCCCTGATTTTTGCGTGCAGCCAGCACATCAAAAATTTCAGTGTCTTGGCAGTGTTAGATTCAGTCATCCATACCACTCCTATATGGTGAAGTAAATAGTTCCCCCCCCCCCCCCCCCCCTCCGTAAATCGGATTCCCTTCCTCCCCAACCCACAATTTATTCAAAATTCAGTTCCGGTAACATGATTCTTCTCCATCAATAGCTACAGTTAGGTAAAAGACCGTCGGGGGAATGTCCAGATATTGTGCTGATCAAGTTATAATTTTTTCAACTCTCATCCATGATTTCAGAACGGTATATTTATTTTTTCGTAATTCCCCGAGTTCTGAATCGATTTTGATGAACAACATTCGGAATAGCAATAGCTTTTAATAACTTTTTTCAAATATTGAACTATCTTTTTAATATTTCAAGTAAAAGTAAAAGTAATTTTTCACTGACTGTGAAAAAAAATGATCTAATTAAGAGCCGGTTACTGAGAGATCAAAAGATAAACCGCTGTCAGCCGAACATCCCATCACACAGTTTGACATATTCATGCGAGATTAACAACACGATTCAAACTCCATATTTTGATCGTTTTTTTTTTTTTGCCATATTAATGCTTTCTATTATCAAAAAACATGTAAGGAGCATACGTATTCAATTTATACTTAAGTGCTATTCCCAACAATCACTAAACAACAATGAACTGAAACTATTTTTGGTGGAAGAATAAACCTGATTACCGTACTTGCAAAAAACACAAATTAATTATAGACAAATTGAAGTCACGTGGTGGGGTTTTGAGACCATCTGCTTATCTTACTATACCTAGATTATGACTACGCGTCTTGACGAAAGTTTTAGGGAGGCGGGGCTCGCTATTATCTTTGGACTGGCTGTTAGAGACTACAGCGTATTTATTCTCTATGTGTGCTACACTCTGGACACCTTGCATTAAGGCAGCTCACTGACGACTGGTATGACTCAATACTGGATCTTGTAATAGTCGTTTTAAATTTGTATCGTCATGTGATTACTTTCAGTTTTCAACTGAGATCATTCCACATTTTCAGAAAGGATTGTTTAGGGAACTGTGCCAAAAACTCTGTCCTTGGTAAAGCCACTTGCAGCTGACCTGGTCGTCTCAAGTTTATTCTAGGCTGTCTTGTTTGAAAGAAATGAGAGAACCTTTGTGGAAGATTACCATTCACCAATCATACATGAATAACTTCACATTAACTTCACAGAAGTCTTTAAATTTTAAAATATTTTCTCTCTTAAATAATGGGTTGGTGTTATAGTTCTGTTGTTAATAATTATAATGGCTCTCTTCTGCAGAGATATAAGTTTCTTAGTTTCACTTGAATGTCCCCAGACCTGAACAGCCTATACTAAATGGATATGGACTAACGCGTATCAGTCAGAGCATTTTCAGTGCTTTATATTGGAGAATGTTTTTGGCTCTTTTGATATAAAGTACAAAGAACTAGCAATTTTCGATGCGATATGCAAAACATGTTGCTTAAATTTTAGCTTCTCATCAAATAGAACACCAAGAAATTTAACAGCATATACGTGTGAGTATAGTATCATTTAAAATAAGTCGAGTATCCCATTCCATATTTTCGTTACGAGAGGAGTTCAATAAGATATATTTTGTTTTCTAGGCATTTAAGGATATGCGATTAGCATTACACCAGTAACTTAATTTGATAATTTTCTTATCTATGTAATCTTCTCATATCGTTTCCAAACCTGAATATGGTAGTATCATCAGCAAATGACAAAAGATTAAGGTCCATTGAGCGACTTCTATCATTTCTATAAATCTGACACAATAATGGTCCAAGAACAGATCCCTGTGGTATCCTTGTGGGACCACACATGAGATGTATTCGAGATCTAACAATGTTTTGCGATACATGATATACTGTGATCATTTTGTTAGATAGCTATGGAACCAGAGGTTAGTTATCCCCCTAATACCATAAAACATCAGCTTCTCTAACAAGTTGTTAACCATATTGAAAGCTTTTGAAAAATCAAGAAAGAGGCTCAGAGTGCTATCTTTTGTTCATTTATTAGAATTTTCGACAGTATGTTGAAGCAAGTGCAACATAGGATGGTAAGTGGAGTGGCCTTTCTGAAACCCATATCGATGTTCACATTGTATACTGCATTCAGCAAGAAAGCAATACAATCTTTTGAACATGAGTTTTTCCAAGATTTTGAGAAGATTAGTAGAATACTTGTTGGTCTATAGTTGCCAAAACACTTAGGATCACCAGATTTGTAAACAGGTATAATTTTTTCAACCTTCATGTTTGTTGGTACGTCACCACTGGAGAATGAGCTATTTGTGATGTGCACCAGGACATCTGTAACTTTGTGTATTGTTTCTTTTAAGAGCTTTGTAGAGAGGCCATAGTTATCGAGGCTGGATTTGTTTTTGAACTTATGCATGGTAAGTATGATTTCTTGTCCATTGGTTGGAATAATATAAAAAAATTTCAGGGTAATTGCCACTTAGATACGCAGAGAAATGCTTGGAACTTGAAGGAATACTGTCATTGATACCTTGGCCAATATTGGCAAAATATGAGTTGAACTGATTGGAAATAAGAGATTGATCAGAAGTTTTCTTGCTGTTGACAACAAATGTATTTGGAAGGGCATGGATCACCTTCGATTTGTTGATGGCTTTACATAGTATTTCCCATGTCCTTTTTAAGTTGTATTTTTTCTGATTGAGCGTGATGTCGCAGTACAATGCTTTGGCTTTCCGCTTGACTGAGTTGAATACCACACCTGCAATATTATAGCAAAATATTTAATCATTTAAGGATGCTACATACCAAGTGGCAATTATTTGTATCATAATCTTGCACCATGGCCAGAACTACCTACTCCTGCTGCCCACTCCGTCATTTTGTGTCCATATAAGGCCCTACAAGTAGATCTTGTTTATCAGGACATTTTTTGTAAAATTGCATTTTATTTTTTATTTTTATAATTAGTTCTTTGCCATCAAATATTCATATTCTTGGTTTGTTTTATGTTTTAGGCCTCACCTCATTATTTACAAAATAGCATAGGTGGTGGTGTATTTCGACCGTTGAGTACAAGAAGGCTTTGTAATGCTAAAGCATTGCAAAGCCTTGTTCAACTCAAGGGACAAATTTATCAATTTTATTAACTTGGGTAAAATATCAGACATAAACCATTTAATTTTTACTTTTTAAGTTTGCATTGGTTATAAAAAGAGAGCATGCAGCAGCCAAAAGGACCGTGCGGGAGGACCTGAGAAACAGATTTTTAACTTATTTAGGCCTAATTTTTAGACATTGTGAAAGAAATACTTTTAGAGAATATTGGTAGAAAAAAAACAGCACTGATATATTGTTGTGGCAATATCTTGCAACTTATTTCAGTTACCATGTTAATAGGCCTACTTAAACTGATTTTTTTTTTTTAAACAGACTAGGCATTAAATTGGCTGTATCTCAAAACATCGAAAAAATGAAAATCTGTACCGGTGTGTTTTGACAAGAGAACAATAGGCTTAAGGCTATAGTCTATATCTCAGTACGTATTTTGTGGGAAGGGTCTGCGAACGACTAACGAAGGAATGAGTGATGATGTGTAGTTCAAATCATCACGGGTCTAAAACCGAATGTCTTCAACTGAGTTTATTGGGACCAATGGTAACGCTGCTGCTCTACAAATTAAAGTCTTCATGTCGTTGTTTTCTCTGTATAATGTCTTAAGCCCAGTTGCCTGAGCCTTTCGGCACCGAACATATAAATGATTTGTAAAGCTTGAGAAGAACGTCTTTGTTTGCTCTCCAATTTTTACCTCTAATCATCTTCTTAAAAATAATACATTTAGTAGCTCTGACCGTAATGGAGTTTATGTGACTGTTTGGCGGCATTGAGCTTGATGCTTCATAAGGCACACCAGTTCTCAAGATTGCCAATGGTACACTGCAGACAGTTTTTATTATGTTTCAGGACTTACTGGATATCCACATGCCTTTGTCGTCTGAGATCTGCGATAGTTCAACATGGTTTTCCTTACTTTGTCTCTGTCATTCACATATATTATGAAAAGAAGCGGGCTAGGATAGGGATACCGAATGAATGAATGAAAAGTTTCAGCACGGAGAAGGTGCACAGGGATGATGTGGGATTTTAAATTCCTTGCGACCTGTATAACTTTATTTGCTTATGAATCCACGAGAGACGGAAGCGATGGTCAATAATCTTATTTGGTTTGAGTGTCCGCACTGGCAGTAGGGTACTGGGTTCAGATCCCCGAGGACCTCAAACTGGAAGGTGACTAGGAATTGTGCGTAACTACAAGAATTCTACTATGTGTTTTACTAAGAAATGTGGGCATATTTATGGTAATATCGAAACCAAAGTTTGATGGTTGTTTTAGAAAAAAGAAAAAGAAACCCAAACAGTCACTGGTTTGGGAGCAGCACCAGCATTTATCCATAACGGTTATAAAAAAGAAAAAATCCACCAATGTGTGTTTTTGAAAGCTGAGAGTCATCCTTCAGCCTATAAGAGAGAGTGGATACTGAACATTGGATACCAATGACTTGTACGTGTATATCCACAACTCGGTAAACTATTCAGTGAACTCTGTTCACCGAAAACAGAAAACCCCACCGACTGTTTCTCTGATTGATCGCTGAAAGCAGAAACATCCCACGAGTGATCACTCCTTAGTAATTTAGGTATGGGGTGGGCCTGGTTAAATCAAAACATTGTTAATAAAAAACATTTCGACTTTAGTGTTAAGCAAAGATTAAAGGATATATTTATACAGGAATGGAGAGCAAGGCTGAGTAGCTCAAATAAATATAGATTTTATAATGTAATAAAAGAAGATTTTTGTTTCGAAAACTACCTTTGTAAACTCCCGATTTCCCTGGCTACAGCCCTTCTCAGATTCAGAGTAAGAAATCATAGGCTCCCAATCGAAACAGGCAGTTGGACGTCGGAAGAGGTTTCCGAAAGAAAATGTAGTCTCTGCCAATTGGACGTTGGAGATGAGTTCCATTATGTCTTTGTATGTAGGGATCTGAGAGACCTCAGAAGAAAGTTTATAAAACCCTATTATAGATGTAAGCCCAGTATGTTCAAAGCCCAAAGCCTTTTCACTTCTACAAATACAAAACAACTCCGTAACCTGGCCAAACTTGTTAAAGCCCTTAATTTAGTCATACCTTAAGTTTAACTACCACTCTCGGCTGACCTACAACCACAAAGGCCAAAGTCTCTATGCGTGAGCCATAAAGCTGTAGGCATGCTTGTGGGTGGGTGGGTGTGTGCGTTCGTCTCACTGGGAGTGGCGCCTCTGGAGTGATCTTTTTCTGACTTGGTATGACCACCTTTAAGTAGCAGAATATTATTAATAAAATATCACACTGTCGCTAGGACTATAGAACCTGGGTTTTCCCATCCGTTTGATTATTTAACGTTCCCACGCTTCTCCGCTTGCACCACAAACACACCCAAAATTTTCGCACAAGGGAATATTCCCTTGATATTTCGAAGAGTGTGCTGTGCAAGAGGGGGAGATTTGGGTAAACGTTACTTTCTGAAGTATACTTTGGTGCACAAATGGCATTCCGCAATAAAAGTACTATCACTACTAACCCTGTTCTCAACGCTTTGAGCAGACGACACTCGTGAAAAAATGTTGTAAAACTTGAATTTCCATTCCGAAATATGGGGGCGTCGCCCCTCATTCGAGCGGGCGTGTGGCGCTCGTTCGTGTGGGGGGCCACGACCTGTGTTTCGCGAGCAAGAATTGAAAGTCTAAAAATTAATACACTACCCGTTACTTTGGATAAAGGGTTAACAGATGTTGGAAACTGGAATACCACTTACTGCCCCGTTAAGTGAGAGTTTAGGGGAGGAAACACGAATTTACATTGAACACCGTCCTATGGCGTTACAGATTCCGGTTTTGGCATCTCTACCCAGTCGGAAAATTTGGCTGTATCTGGTGCCAACAGACGGGGGTACCGGCCACAACCTCACTATATCCTTCTCATAAATTTACCCTGTCATAATCTAGAATTAATTATAAACGTTACGGCTGGCTACCACCTCCATACTATGTAACTATTGACTCGACCAGTGTGGCGAGGGCGCACACACACTCCCTCACACATGTGCAATATGTATATATGTATGCATATATGTAATGTGTATAGGTGTGAGTGTGCGTGTGTGTGAGTATGTATGTGTATATACACACATACATGCATACACACACGTATGGGTGTATAGGTGTGCATATGCATGTGCATGGGGCTATTTACTTATTTATTTATTTACTGTTACTGACAGAGAAAAAAGGCAAGGGGGGATAGATACCTGTTATACATGTATATACAGCGGCGAGGGCAGGGGGGGGGGGGGGGGGAATGTTAAATTACGATTGTAGACCACCACCACGGACATGTTTGTAACATCTAGATAAATTATTGTTTGTAAATTGCTTACATCATGTATATGCAAAAGCATTTGAATAAATCATTTCTACTAATTAGATATAAACTATAATTACTATCAAAACATACTCACCGATGTAATAATAATAACTCTTTGGCCAGCCGCTGATTTGTCGCGGTCCTCATAAGAGAAGGCCATCATTCCCCCTGCACCCCACCCCCTCTTCCCCTCCTCTCCTCCCAGCATTCAGATATAAACTGCTTAATAGTGTCCCTCACTTCCTCTTTTTCAATTTCTTCAATAAGCATTCCTACCCTCTCCCTCGTGTCCCCCTTCAGCCATCTATCCTTTGTTTCTTCACCCCACTTCTGCATTATTCTTCCAGTAAATTTTATTCTATGAGGTATATACTGTGGGCATTCCAAGAGAAAATGTTCCAGGGTCTCCACTACTCCAGAGTGGCACATTTGGCATCCCTTTTCCCCATCTCTCCCAATTTTTCCCCGAAGCTCCAGTGATCTTGATCTCAGTTTGACCAGCAGTGACCCTCCAAAGGTGCCATCTAGGTACTTCTCAAAAGCTGGCTTTTCTTTATATTGTAACCCCTGCAGTGATCTTTTCACGCTAACCCCTGCTCGCCAGTTTCGATTGCAATCTTCCATGACTCTCTCTTTGACAAACCTTTTGCCTTCTTTCATTCCTACTTCTATGTTTGTGACCTCTATAGAGTAATTGTCCATTAGTTCCCTCACATGTTTTGACCACCCCGTTTCTATATTAGAATTCCAAATGGTATCGAGCATCAATTTGCACCACCGGTTGTCAGGCAGGTTTCTCAAGTAGTTAAAGTAACACAGTTTTCCCAAATCTACCCTGTCCTTGATTTTCATCCACCGATGTGTGAATTTTAGTTTTTCGATGTTTTAAGAACACACCATTGAATTAATCATCACCAATATCCACTCACTATGAAATGTGACTAGATTGAGAGACTACCCCATTGGGTTTTAAACAGATTTTAGGACTGATTAACTGCTGTTGATTGCCACTTATTAATTTTAATGCTCAAATATGAAAATATGATGGTTGGAACAATTTTATTTTGGTAAGAACTATTCCATGCCAGAAAATTTCTTCCACACAGAATACATCTGAAAATATGCATTGTCCTTTTGCTGTGAAAAATTGCTTTTGTTCACAAGTCACCCTAAACTAAAAGAGATGCTTTTGCAACACTAACACAACTCAGGGGTAAGTGTGTAGATGGACTAAAATTGCCAATAAATTATTCAAATAACCAACTATGTCTTTTTCTTCACTGATAAAAATGTTTGGCAATTCCAACCATAGTCATTTCACCTTGTTTTTTAAATTAATTTGCTCCAAAGAAATGCACAATAAAACATCACTGATAGTTTGGGTTAAAACTGCAGATGCATGGATGTGGTGGTGTGAGGGTGCAGGAGAAGTAGAAGAAAGCACAATGGACAAAACCATTAATCAAATGGAACAAGATATTTGATCACCTAGAAAAGAACCAAATATAAACCAAGTCCAAGAATGAATCTACATTAGCAATCAATCTCCATAGGATACATTGTCAATCCTTGAACCCCTCAGGAATGACTAAAATAGTCCAACCATCATGACTTTTCTTCATTTGATCATAATGTAAAAAGTGGAGATACCCTATGGAGCACTTTGATACAACCTATGTGGATTAATCTTAGTTACACACCTCTAGAGGGTACTTAATAAAAGAGACTGTAGCTCAACTTGTTTAAGACATGTACATGTATAGTGTGTGACACAGCAATGACAAACATCTAGGTAATGACCTGATAACAAAGGTACATGTAAAGTATTGTAACGGTATGTACATAAATGCTGACCGTAGCCTGTAACAAATATATAGGTAAAGTATTGTAAAAGTGGGGTGACAGTTAGATGCTAAACTAGAAAAGAAATCTTTGAGTCCCAGAGTGGGTCCGACTGAACCCCAAAATATTTGTTCTCATAGCACAGTGATAACAAAGGCACCCCAAAACACTCATTCTTGTCACAAGGTGATAACAAAGGTAGCCCAAGAAGTTTCGTGAAGATCAGTTCATAAATACAGACTCTAGCCCGAGCCGTATTGACATGTGCACTTACTGTGTATAAGTAGCACTGAACAAATCAAAGTTCATCTAATTTGCATAATTTCTGCACGAGAAAAAACCTGTATTATATGTGATCTATTCCATGTTACTAAACATTCCTACAAAAATTTATTCAAATCAGAACTTTCATACAGAAGTTCTGTACAAAAAACTGATTGCAGTAATTTTGGTACAAAAAGGCTGCTGGCGGCCATCTTGAATTTTGGACCGCACCCAAAAACACTTGTTCTCGTCCCACAGTGATAACAAAGGTACCCAAGAAGTTTCGTAAGGATCGGTTCATAAATACAGCCTCTAGCCTGAGCCATATAGAAGTTGTGTACAAAAACTGATTGGACCTAATTTCGGTACAAAATGGCCACTGGCAGCCATCTTGAATTTTGGACTGCACCCAGAAACACTCGTTCTCATCCCAAGGTGATAACAAATGTACCCAAGAAGTTTTGTGAAGATCGGTTCATAAATACAGCCTCTAGCCCAAGCCGTATTGACACATGCACTTACTGTGTATAAGTTGCACTGAATAAATCAAAGTTCATCCAATTTGCATAATTTCTGCTCGAGAAAAAAACCTGTATTATATGTGATGTATTCCATGTTACAAAACATTCATACAGAAATTTATTCAAATCAGAACTTTCATACAGAAGTTCTGTACAAAAAACTGATTGCACTAATTTTGGTACAAAATGGCCGCTGGCAGCCATCTTGAATTTTGGGCCGGACCCAAAAACACTCGTTCTCGTCCCACGGTGATAACAAAGGTACCCAAGAAGTTTTGTAAAGATCGGTTCATAAATACGGCCTCTAGCCCGAGCCGTATTGGCATTTGCAGTTACAGTGCTGAAAGTAACATTAAATAGATCAAAGTTAGTCTAATTGGCATAATTTATGCACGAGAAAAAACCCTGTATTATATGTGATGTATCCCTTGGTACTAAACATTCACATAAAAAATTATTCAAATCAGCACATTCATATGGAAGTTCTATGCAAAAATCTGATACTAACTAAAAAACCAGTTGAGAAAAAACATTTTACACGATAAAACCTATATAAATGCATTTTGCCTCCGAACGCATTAAAATCGCATCACCGATTATTCACTCAGTGTCGAACTGGGAAAACTTGAAAAGTTTAAAAGTTTTAGCACATGAGAAACCGGTTTCTGATTTAACACGTTTGAGAATAATTACGTCTGTTAAAAGGATTTCATTCATATCTCAAAATCATTCACTTAGTGTTGAACTGAAAGAACTTTGAAAAAGTTTAAAAGTTTTAGCGCATGAGAAACCAGTTTCTGATTTAACGCGTTTGAGAATAATTACGTCTGTTAAAAGGATTCATTCACATCTCCGAACATTATCACGAATATATTAAAAATTTACCACTCAAACCTAATTGAGTGGAAAAATGCGTTTTATTATCTATTATTAAAACGACCCATTAAACAAAAACCTTCATTCACACCACAACAAAAACATGAGTGTCAATTACAAACTTCTTTTATTTGAAAGAAACATTCTATAAAGTGTTTTTTTTAAATTTATTTCACAAAATTAGCAGTGACAAAACGTGAACAAACGATTTTTTACCTCCGATTTTTTTCTAATTTTTCTAAACTCAATTTTTTTTCGTTTACATTGAAACAAAACATGAATGTCTATTTTTTTACAGATTATATTTTATAGTCGACTCTTTTGAACGAAAACCTTCATTCACACCAGAACAAAAACTGACACTCATGTTTTATAGTCGACTCTTTTGAAAGAAAACCTTCATTCACACCACAACAAAAACTGACACTCATGTTTTATAGTCGACTCTTTTGAACGAAAACCTTCATTCACACCAGAACAAAAACTGACACTCATGTTTTATAGTCGACTCTTTTGAACGAAAACCTTCATTCACACCACAACAAAAACTGACACTCATGTTTTATAGTCGACTCTTTTGAACGAAAACCTTCATTCACACCAGAACAAAAACTGACACTCATGTTTTATAGTCGACTCTTTTGAATGAAAACCTTCATTCACACCAGAACAAAAACATGAGTGTCAGTTTTTACTCTCATCGCGGGTTTGCGGGTTCAGTACCACCTCTTTTCCATGTACCATACATAAGTCGATTTCTAATGTAGAATCCGCAAATGGGTTTCCGTGTACGCCTCCATAGGGATTCAGTGTTAAAATCGTGTACAGATACGGATGGTCGAGAATCTGCAAACCGTTTTTTTGATGCTGGTCCAGAATCCGCAACACGTTTTTTGCTCGCGATTTTAACACTGAATCCTATGGGGGAAACCCATTTGCGGATTCTAGACCAGACAATCGACCTCATTTTTCTTAAAATTCCATACATTTTTTTCACTCTTGAGCGATGTCTATATAGAATCCAGTGGTTCAGAATCCGCTTGCGAATTCTGAACCACCCTAAAAAACGACATTTTCGTGTACTTGTACACGATTTTAACACTAAATCCTATGGAGGTGTCCATCGATGTACGTGTACATGTACAAAATCGTGTACAAATGGTCGAGAATCCGCCTTTTATACCTACTCCTCGGTTAATTACAAGGCTGTTCATCGTCCCGTCTTCACGTCAAGCGGCGAAGATGAATAGTCTTAATTAACGCGTGTGCAGATAATACGTTTCAACATGTCGTAGTAATTCTAATCAACACCCTGTGCATCGAGTGAATAACAAGCTAATATTAATCTTTCAGTAATAATAGAAATAAACTATTCGCGTTCCTATAAATATGCAAATAGCTAATTTTAAGACAGGCGGAGAAACATAGGAGGATAGCCACACAGAAAGTTCTGTTTCATAGTTGTGTATTCCGGTGGGCTTGCTATTCTGGGCAGCATGTCTACGGTTATAGGAACTGCATGAGTAGAAGACCGGCAGATTTAAGTTAAGTATCTTATGATTTGGAATATGTTTTATGAGAGAATATTATAATTGCTTATTATTGAGATTATTTATTTATTTATTGATGTTTAAGGTCACATATTTATGCACAATGGCTAATCATGACCATGACAGTTTTACGGGTGGAGGAAGCCGGAGTACCCGGAGAGAACCACCGAGCAACGACGAGCAGCTGCCAGCTCCCCAACATCGTAACTCCGCACTGCAGCACAGGCAGGGTTAGATTGGTTGAAGACATGCGTACCAGCGACGTGCAGTACGCCTTAGTACACGGCGTCATCGTGCCCCCACGCGGGCAATGGATTATTATTGAGATTTAACGACACTTTTCACCGAGCAGCGTCATATAGGTATTATATATCAGTCGAAGTTCGTAATATTAAATTTTACTGAAGTCACGTTACATAAGTATATTAAGACGCGGATATTTAATAATTAAATGAAACAATAACCCGCGGATATTCATAAACGGACCCTATTTAATTCCGGCCCCGATATCTTCTCACGAATACGAATTTGGGAAGTATAAACTTACCATAGTTATTAATGTATATTTCTATTATTTACGGGGTATGACTAGTCATATGATTTGAGGGGTATTGTAATATTGGAATAATTTATAGAAATATTGAGTTGTAAATATATATATAAACCATAATCGTTGATCCGTCTTATCGTTAGTGTATAAGCCCTGAATGACCCACACAATGGCCTGTAAGTGAGATCTAAAGTCTATATCAGCTGAGGGTGATACTTTCCAATCAGGATTACCGTCATAGTGCGACCCCAGTCATGCCATCAACGTTAATGTACCCCATAACCCCCTGCAGATCAGCTTTCTCCCACTAATAGATATTTCTTTCCGAACATTACACGGTGTTCCATGAGCAATATTTCTTAACCGGAAAGAGTTGGTCTGATCCCGAGCTTGCCAAGCACCCCACCGTACGGGTAGGTACCCGCCGGTTATACTGCCATAGACATGATCAAAATTTGTGACACCATTGCTTCCCATGGGAAGGGTTGTTTGACGCATATACATTACGTGTGCAGCACCCATATGAGACTGGTCAATTAATACCCCAGTTATTGATGCTAAATTTAGATTAGTGCTGTCTTTTTATAGAGGAACTATTTATGAGTGGGCGTGTACAATTAATTACTTATCTTCGTTGACAACAGAGCAACAATAACAAGAACATTGGCTTTGATATATTTTATTTCATTCAAGTGTTTCAACTTTTAACAAGCGATAAACTATAGAAACATAAGACATTACACAAAGATATTAACATAAATAAGTTTGTTTTTTGCACATTGATATTTACATAAATGAGTTGTCTTTTTTAATCTTTTAACATCATTTTGTTTCTTATAACTAACATTACAGTTCGTTCAACGTGGATTGAAACAAAAAAACGCCGCCGCGGTGTGTTCTCCACCGTGGAGTTCCAGTGGACCGCAGTGATTGATCAGTGGAAGACAGTTTTCAAAACACTGTGACCCGCCGTGGTCACGAGCGTTAAGGATTAGCTTAATTGCTTTTGCATGTCAGTTTCTCTGCTGATTAATAAATACTGTCTTGTGACGTCAACTGGCAAGACAACTGCGTTTGTTACTGGTAGTAGATCATTTATTTTAAATTAAAACTGGAATTTGGAGGAGGCAGACGGGGACTATTGCTGTGGTTTGAAATTGTAAATTGGGAATTGAACAGTCAGTTCCATCTGGTTAAGTACAAAGTCCTCGCCACTTTCGAAACTAAACTGTTGTGTTTGCGCGATCGATTTGATGGAGGAAATAAATAAACCGGACTTGAGAAAAACAACTAATATTCGCGAAGTTCTCAGTTTCACATTTTGTTTACAGCTGTAGGCCAACGCGTGACGGACCGTGTTTTTCTTGGGTGGGAAGTGGGGGCGAAAAAGCCTCCTGCGTCACGAACGCGCCCACGGCGCACGGCTAATGATCGAAGTGATACCAGTTTACCACACTGAGTCAACTTGATCATCCCATCCCCTTTCCCGCCTTACTTTTGTCGGGCTACGTAATTAAAGATTCTCATAAAAAGGATATAGCAAAAAGAAAATATAGTGTTTTTGAATGGATACCAAAAAGTATCTCACTCGAGAATGAAACTAAAAATTATTTCACGGGGGGGGGGGGGGGGGGGGGGGGGGGGATATTTGCATACCGAAACAAATATCTTTCATCCAATTATGTAGGGATTTGTACATACTTTCATACTCTTTGCATTTGCAGATTTTTCAACGTTCCTCTACATTGTTGTTATTTGTATTATCAATTGAAATAGCTAAGCCTGTGTGTATGTAAAAATACGTGGGTGAAAATAAGGAAGATACCGAATTAAAATATCTGCGAATGTGCCATTCTAAGAGAGAGTACACTTCAGTGGGAAAGAGATAGAGACAGATATACGTGATGGGGGGGGGGGGGGGGGGGAGTAAGAAAAAGTGAAAGAAAATTAGTACACGAAAGTATACGCAAGTGCATGTGGGCGTATGTCTGCATATTACTCTGTGTGTGTGTGTGTAGGGGGGGGGGGGGGGTCCGCAAGGGTGTGTGTGTGTTGGTGTGCGTGCATGTGTTTTGGTTTTCGGGTTTGGTTTTTTTGTTTTTTGGGGAGTTTTGGGGTTTTTTATGACCTACTGTAAAAAAAAAGACCTACCTCTGATGAAAATGTATCTCATAAGCCTTCGTAGGCTGGATTTCATATAAATATTTTGTAAATACTCTACGTATATTATGTATGTGTATTGAAATGTGCCACTTAAATAAAATATTCAACTACTACTACTGCATTAAAGTAGTCGGGATTGAAGTGATTAATTAAATATAGTAGATTAAACTACCACCTGCACAAGGTGTGAAATAACATCTGAGTGGCGCGACAAAGCACAGAGCTGTCCTTCAAACCAACATCTGTTTTAACACCTCTGCACAGGACAATCCTGAGAAAAAATAAGAGACAAATCAACATTTTCAATTACTTTTTATTAGCTCACCTGAGCGAAGCTCAAGGGGAGCTTTACTAATCACTTTCCGTCCGTCGTCCGTCGTCGTCCGTCGTCGTCCGTCGTCGTCCGGCGTTAACTTTACATTATCGACTTCTCCTCCTAAACCACTAGCCCAATTTTATTCAAATGTTGGCTAAATGTTTATTACCTAATGCCAATTCAGATTTGTTCAAATGAAGTTGCCCCTCCTCCTGGGTGGTGCCACGCCCCCAAGGGGCACCAAAATCTTTGTAAATCTTCTTCTCATGAACCAGCAGTAGCAGAGACTTGATATTTGGTGTGCAGCTTCCTTTTGAGGTGTAGACTCAGATTTGTTCAAGAGAAGTTTGTGGGGCTATACTTGGCGTCGTTATGGGAGGGTCAAAATTTTTTGCCCCGCCCAAAATTTCTATTTTCCAAACCGAGAGGCTGATTTGAACGAAATTTTATGTGAGGGCTTATTGGGTCATGAGTACTTGATTTATGCAAAAAAAATTTTCCCGCAGCCCCGTGGGAACCGCAGGAGCTAAAAATAGAAAAAATTTAAAACGCCCATATCTCCAAAACTGCACGGCACTGAGAATTTTTATTTGGTTTGCAGCTTCCTTAGGACCAACAGAAAGGATTCGTAAAAAAAAATTGCCATCGGTTTTATCATAGGGTACAGTTTCGGGACTTTGAAAAAGTGCTGAGTCAGCACTTTTTAACACTGTAGGCAATGGGAAAAACATTAAAAAATCTTCTTCTCCAGATCCAGCAGGCAGAATCTTTTGATATTTGGTATGCAACATTGTAGGGTGGATCTGATTCAAGTTTGTTCAAATCGGCCCCCTGGGTTCATATTTGGGCTCAGTATAGGAGCCCGATTTCGAACTTAGTGCATTTCAGGCAAATTTCTTAAAAAATCTTCTTCTCCAGATCCAGCAGGCAGAATCTTTTGATATTTGGTATGCAACATTGTGGGGTGGATCTGATTCAAGTTTGTTCAAATCGGCCCTCTGGGTTTATATTTGGGCTCAGTATAGGAGCCCAAATTTGAACTTACTGCATTTCAGGCAAATTTCTTTGAAAATCTTCTTCTCCAGATCCAGCAGGCAGAATCTTTTGATATTTGGCATGCAACATTGTAGGGTGGATCTGATTCAAGTTTGTTCAAATCGGCTCCCTAGATTCATATTTGGGCTCACTATAGGAGCTTGAATTCGAACTTAGTGCATTTCAGGCACATTTCTTCAAAAATCTTCTTCTCCAGATCCAGCAGGCAGAATCTTTTGATATTTGGTATGCAACGTTGCGGGGTAGATCTGATTCAAGTTTGTTCAAATCGGCCCCCTGGATTCATATTTGGGCTTACTATAGAAGCCCGAATTCGAACTTAGTGCATTTCAGGCAAATTTCTTAAAAAATCTTCTTCTCCAGATCCAGCAGGCAGAATCTTTTCATATTTGGTAAGCAACATTGTGGGGTGGATCTGATTCAAGTTTGTTCAAATCGGATCCCTGGGTTAATATTTGGGCTCAGTATAGGAGCCCAATTTCGAACTTAGTGCATTTCAGGCAAATTTCTTAAAAAATCTTCTTCTCCAGATCCAGCAGGCAGAATCTTTTGATATTTGGTATGCAACATTGTAGGGTGGATCTGATTCAAGTTTGTTCAAATCGGCCCCCCTGGGTTCATATTTGGGCTCAGTATAGAAGCCCGATTTCGAACTTAGTGTATTTAGGCAAATTTCTTAAAAAATCTTCTTCTCCAGATCCAGCAGGCAGAATCTTTTGATATTTGGTATGCAACATTGTGGGGTGGATCTGATTCAAGTTTGTTCAAATCGGCTTCCTAGATTCATATTTGGGCTCACTATAGAAGCTCGAATTTGAACTTAGTACATTTCATGCAAATTTCTTAAAAAATCTTCTTCTCCAGATCCAGCAGGCAGAATCTTTTCATATTTGGTAAGCAACATTGTGGGGTGGATCTGATTCAAGTTTGTTCAAATCGGCCCCCTGGGTTTATATTTGGGCTCAGTATAGGAGCCCAAATTTGAACTTAGTGCATTTCAAGCAAATTTATTAAAAATCTTCTTCTCCAGATCCAGCAGGCAGAATCTTTTGATATTTGGTATGCAACATTGTGGGATGAATCTGATTCAAGTTTGTTCAAATCGGCTTCCTAGATTCATATTTGGGCTCACTATAGAAGCTCGAATTCGAACTTAGTGCATTTCAGGCAAATTTCTTAAAAAATTTTCTTCTCCAGATCCAGCAGGCAGAATCTTTTGATATTTGGTATGCAACATTGTTGGATGGATCTGATGCAAATTTGTTCAAATCGGCTCCTTAGATTCATATTTGGGCTTACTATAGAAGCTCGAATTCGAACTTAGTGCATTTCAGGCAAATTTCTTAAAAAATCATCTTCTCCAGATCCAGCAGGCAGAATCTTTTGATATTTGGTATGCAACATTGCGGGGTGGATCTGATTCAAGTTTGTTCAAATCGGCCCCCTGGATTCATATTTGGGCTCACTATAGAAGCTCGAATTCAAACTTAGTGCATTTCGGGCAAATTTCTTCAAAAATCTTCTTCTCCAGATCCAGCAGGCAGAATCTTTTGATATTTGGTATGCAACATTGCGGGGTGGATCTGATTCAAGTTTGTTCAAATCGGCCCCCTGGATTCATATTTGGGCTTAATATAGAAGCCTGAATTCGCACTTAGTGCATTTCGGGCAAATTTATTAAAAAATCTTCTTCTCCAGATTCAGCAGGCAGAATCTTTTGATATTTGGTATGCAACATTGTGGGGTGGATCTGATTCAAGTTTGTTCAAATCGGCTTCCTAGTTTCATATTTGGGCTCACTATAGAAGCTTGAATTCGAACTTAGTGCATTTCAGGCAAATTTCTTAAAAAATCTTCTTCTCCAGATCCAGCTTCAGAATCTTTTCATATTTGGTAAGCAACATTGTGGGGTGGATCTGATTCAAGTTTGTTCAAATCGGCCCCCTGGGTTTATATTTGGGCTCCGTATAGGAGCCCAAATTTTAACTTAGTGCATTTCAGGCATATTTCTTAAAAAATCTTCTTCTCCAGATCCAGCAGGCAGAATCTTTTGATATTTGGTATGCAACATTGTGGGGTGGATCTGATTGTGATTCATGAACGTATTTATTTGTAAAGTTGATAGAATCTTAGACAAAATTTGCAGAAAAGATCTACTATAGAAGGGGTGGTATCCAGGGTGAACCGTTTACCCAAATCTAGCAGTACTAATGCATTATTCACTCAAATCTCCGTTCAAATTTTATGACCCCTCATTGGAACACACGCATTCAGCTCATTCCAACAAAGGTCATATGCCATGTTTTCGAGACAAAAGAATAAAAATTTTAGTTATTCATGAAATTTTTAGGCAACTGTTGTCTGTTATTCACATTGCTTCATGAAATTTCAGTACTTTTAGAAGTTACCTCAGTAATCAAGGGTTAATTCCCCTTAATTAAATGTCGCCTCTAAAAAACAACCACTTTGCATATCTTACCTTTTTACCAGCATAACTGCCAAAACTTGTCAGCATTCTTCGCAAAAATCGCTATTCAAATTTTAATTTTGTCTCTTAAACATACATGTACTTATCGCTTGTAAATACCCCATTGGAATGAGCTTTTTGAGCTCATTCCAATGAGAGGTCGCACACCATGCTTTTTGAGTCAAAAAAGCAATTTTTTAGTTATTCCAGAATTTCGTACGTAAAACACAGCTTTATGACTTCACATTAAAATGAGCTCTCTAAGCTTGTTCCAATCAACATTCACGCACTATGTCTTTCACACAAAAAATAAAATTTTCCATTTATTCAGGAATTTTGTTTGCAAGAACACTCTTACCCCCCCCCCCCCCCCCCCCCCCACACACACACACACACACACAAACACAGACACACACATCTAAAAGTTCGGGCAGCAAAAAAACAGTTACTTCAATTTTTAAATGCATTATAGGAACAACTTGCCTAATTAAATTTAAATACTTTTGCATCATTCTGTATCTAGAACAAACCATTTACCATATCTTTACGCAAAATTCTCCAGCATCATTCACAAAAAAACACCATTATTTATATATTCACATTTCTGTCTCAAAATATACCTGATCTTCCCATACCCCTATTGGAATAAGCTATTTGAGCTTGTTCCAATGATGATAAAAAAAACTAATATTTTGGAAAATTTGTGAAAATTTTTGTTTTCTTGCATGCAAATATGTACATGTAACACATGGAAGATATCCACAGTTGGGGAGAGATGTCCAAGGCTATCTCTTCACATTCCTTGTTTGTGCTTCAAGCTAAACCAGTTTGTCTGCAGAGATAAATTTGCTTTATTAAAAATCATTGGAGATTGGCCACACACCAATGATTTTAAATAAAACTAATTTTAGGTAACAAATGTTGAACTTCAAACAAAATCTATCACTCAACCAGTTAATGCTGATGAGGCATGACATGGTGAAGGTGACCTAAAATACTTCTTAGAGTCACTTTGTCAGGTGAGCGATTAAGGCCACGTGGGGCCTCTTGTTAATTCTGCAATCATAATTATAACCATATGTAAATAAAATCAATAGAAAATAATATATTTTTTTATTTTTCAATAATGACATGCCGATCGACAAGCCAGACCACCACACATCATAACCCAAGCTCAAACATGCCCCGAAATTTCGTATTATAATTTTTTGGTTTTGTCCCCCCCCCCTCACCCCCCTCTCCCACACGTGTCTTGAAACCCCAAAAATTAAAAGAGGTCTTTCAGGCAGGAGATTTTAGTTCCTCTATCGGAGATTTTCTGGCGCCGCCCCTGATTTTTGCGTGCAGCCAGCACATCAAAAATTTCAGTGTCTTGGCAGTGTAACTGTAAGATTCAGTCATCCATACCACTCCTATATGGTGAAGTAAATAGTCCCCCCCCCCCTCCGTAAATCGGATTCCCTTCCTCCCCAAACCACAATTTATTCAAAATTCAGTTCCGGTAACATGATTCTTCTCCATCAATAGCTACAGTTAGGTAAAAGACCGTCGGGGGAATGTCCAGATATTGTGCTGATCAAGTTATAATTTTTTCAACTCACATCCATGATTTCAGAACGGTATATTTATTTTTTCGTAATTCCCCGAGTTCTGAATCGATTTTGATGAACAACATTCGGAATAGCAATAGCTTTTAATAACTTTTTTCAAATATTGAACTATCTTTTTAATATTTCAAGTAAAAGTAAAAGTAATTTTTCACTGACTGTGAAAAAAAATGATCTAATTAAGAGCCGGTTACTGAGAGATCAAAAGATAAACCGCTGTCAGCCGAACATCCCATCACACAGTTTGACATATTCATGCGAGATTAACAACACGATTCAAACTCCATATTTTGATCGTTTTTTTTTGCCATATTAATGCTTTCTATTATCAAAAAACATGTAAGGAGCATACGTATTCAATTTATACTTAAGTGCTATTCCCAACAATCACTAAACAACAATGAACTGAAACTATTTTTGGTGGAAGAATAAACCTGATTACCGTACTTGCAAAAAACACAAATTAATTATAGACAAATTGAAGTCACGTGGTGGGGTTTTGAGACCATCTGCTTATCTTACTATACCTAGATTATGACTACGCGTCTTGACGAAAGTTTTAGGGAGGCGGGGCTCGCTATTATCTTTGGACTGGCTGTTAGAGACTACAGCGTATTTATTCTCTATGTGTGCTACACTCTGGACACCTTGCATTAAGGCAGCTCACTGACGACTGGTATGACTCAATACTGAATCTTGTAATAGTCGTTTTAAATTTGTATCGTCATGTGATTACTTTCAGTTTTCAACTGAGATCATTCCACATTTTCAGAAAGGATTGTTTAGGGAACTGTGCCAAAAACTCTGTCCTTGGTAAAGCCACTTGCAGCTGACCTGGTCGTCTCAAGTTTGTTCTAGGCTGTCTTGTTTGAAAGAAATGAGAGAACCTTTGTGGAAGATTACCATTCACCAATCATACATGAATAACTTCACATTAACTTCACAGAAGTCTTTAAATTTTAAAATATTTTCTCTCTTAAATAATGGGTTGGTGTTATAGTTCTGTTGTTAATAATTATAATGGCTCTCTTCTGCAGAGATATAAGTTTCTTAGTTTCACTTGAATGTCCCCAGACCTGAACAGCCTATACTAAATGGATATGGACTAACGCGTATCAGTCAGAGCATTTTCAGTGCTTTATATTGGAGAATGTTTTTGGCTCTTTTGATATAAAGTACAAAGAACTAGCAATTTTCGATGCGATATGCAAAACATGTTGCTTAAATTTTAGCTTCTCATCAAATAGAACACCAAGAAATTTAACAGCATATACGTGTGAGTATAGTATCATTTAAAATAAGTCGAGTATCCCATTCCATATTTTCGTTACGAGAGGAGTTCAATAAGATATATTTTGTTTTCTAGGCATTTAAGGATATGCGATTAGCATTACACCAGTAACTTAATTTGATAATTTTCTTCTCTATGTAATCTTCTCATATCGTTTCCAAACCTGAATATGGTAGTATCATCAGCAAATGACAAAAGATTAAGGTCCATTGAGCGACTTCTATCATTTCTATAAATCTGACACAATAATGGTCCAAGAACAGATCCCTGTGGTATCCTTGTGGGACCACACAAGAGATGTATTCGAGATCTGACAATGTTTTGCGATACATGATATACTGTGATCATTTTGTTAGATAGCTATGGAACCAGAGGTTAGTTATTCCCCTAATACCATAAAACATCAGCTTCTCTAACAAGTTGTTAACCATATTGAAAGCTTTTGAAAAATCAAGAAAGAGGCTCAGAGTGCTATCTTTTGTTCATTTATTAGAATTTTCGACAGTATGTTGAAGCAAGTGCAACATAGGATGGTAAGTGGAGTGGCCTTTCTGAAACCCATATCGATGTTCACATTGTATACTGCATTCAGCGAGAAAGCAATACAATCTTTTGAACATGAGTTTTTCCAAGATTTTGAGAAGATTAGTAGAATACTTGTTGGTCTATAGTTGCCAAAACACTTAGGATCACCAGATTTGTAAACAGGTATAATTTTTTCAACCTTCATGTTTGTTGGTACGTCACCACTGGAGAATGAGCTATTTGTGATGTGCACCAGGACATCTGTAACTTTGTGTATTGTTTCTTTTAAGAGCTTTGTAGAGAGGCCATAGTTATCGAGGCTGGATTTGTTTTTGAACTTATGCATGGTAAGTATGATTTCTTGTCCATTGGTTGGAATAATATAAAAAAAATTTCAGGGTAATTGCCACTTAGATACGCAGAGAAATGCTTGGAACTTGAAGGAATACTGTCATTGATACCTTGGCCAATATTGGCAAAATATGAGTTGAACTGATTGGAAATAAGAGATGGATCAGAAGTTTTCTTGCTGTTGACAACAAATGTATTTGGAAGGGCATGGATCACCTTCGATTTGTTGATGGCTTTACATAGTATTTCCCATGTCCTTTTTAAGTTGTATTTTTTCTGATTGAGCGTGATGTCGCAGTACAATGCTTTGGCTTTCCGCTTGACTGAGTTGAATACCACACCTGCAATATTATAGCAAAAATATTTAATCATTTAAGGATGCTACATACCAAGTGGCAATTATTTGTATCATAATCTTGCACCATGGCCAGAACTACCTACTCCTGCTGCCCACTCCGTCACTTTGTGTCCATATAAGGCCCTACAAGTAGATCTTGTTTATCAGGACATTTTTTGTAAAATTGCATTTTATTTTTTATTTTTATAATTAGTTCTTTGCCATCAAATATTCATATTCTTGGTTTGTTTTATGTTTTAGGCCTCACCTCATTATTTACAAAATAGCATAGGTGGTGGTGTATTTCGACCGTTGAGTACAAGAAGGCTTTGTAATGCTAAAGCATTGCAAAGCCTTGTTCAACTCAAGGGACAAATTTATCAATTTTATTAACTTGGGTAAAATATCAGACATAAACCATTTAATTTTTACTTTTTAAGTTTGCATTGGTTATAAAAAGAGAGCATGCAGCAGCCAAAAGGACCGTGCGGGAGGACCTGAGAAACAGATTTTTAACTTATTTAGGCCTAATTTTTAGACATTGTGAAAGAAATACTTTTAGAGAATATTGGTAGAAAAAAAACAGCACTGATATATTGTTGTGGCAATATCTTGCAACTTATTTCAGTTACCATGTTAATAGGCCTACTTAAACTGATTTTTTTTTTAAACAGACTAGGCATTAAATTGGCTGTATCTCAAAACATCGAAAAAATGAAAATCTGTACCGGTGTGTTTTGACAAGAGAACAATAGGCTTAAGGCTATAGTCTATATCTCAGTACGTATTTTGTGGGAAGGGTCTGCGAACGACTAACGAAGGAATGAGTGATGATGTGTAGTTCAAATCATCACGGGTCTAAAACCGAATGTCTTCAACTGAGTTTATTGGGACCAATGGTAACGCTGCTGCTCTACAAATTAAAGTCTTCATGTCGTTGTTTTCTCTGTATAATGTCTTAAGCCCAGTTGCCTGAGCCTTTCGGCACCGAACATATAAATGATTTGTAAAGCTTGAGAAGAACGTCTTTGTTTGCTCTCCAATTTTTACCTCTAATCATCTTCTTAAAAATAATACATTTAGTAGCTCTGACCGTAATGGAGTTTATGTGACTGTTTGGCGGCATTGAGCTTGATGCTTCATAAGGCACACCAGTTCTCAAGATTGCCAATGGTACACTGCAGACAGTTTTTATTATGTTTCAGGACTTACTGGATATCCACATGCCTTTGTCGTCTGAGATCTGCGATAGTTCAACATGGTTTTCCTTACTTTGTCTCTGTCATTCACATATATTATGAAAAGAAGCGGGCTAGGATAGGGATACCGAATGAATGAATGAAAAGTTTCAGCACGGAGAAGGTGCACAGGGATGATGTGGGATTTTAAATTCCTTGCGACCTGTATAACTTTATTTGCTTATGAATCCACGAGAGACGGAAGCGATGGTCAATAATCTTATTTGGTTTGAGTGTCCGCACTGGCAGTAGGGTACTGGGTTCAGATCCCCGAGGACCTCAAACTGGAAGGTGACTAGGAATTGTGCGTAACTACAAGAATTCTACTATGTGTTTTACTAAGAAATGTGGGCATATTTATGGTAATATCGAAACCAAAGTTTGATGGTTGTTTTAGAAAAAAGAAAAAGAAACCCAAACAGTCACTGGTTTGGGAGCAGCACCAGCATTTATCCATAACGGTTATAAAAAAGAAAAAATCCACCAATGTGTGTTTTTGAAAGCTGAGAGTCATCCTTCAGCCTATAAGAGAGAGTGGATACTGAACATTGGATACCAATGACTTGTACGTGTATATCCACAACTCGGTAAACTATTCAGTGAACTCTGTTGACCGAAAACAGAAAACCCCACCGACTGTTTCTCTGATTGATCGCTGAAAGCAGAAACATCCCACGAGTGATCACTCCTTAGTAATTTAGGTATGGGGTGGGCCTGGTTAAATCAAAACATTGTTAATAAAAAACATTTCGACTTTAGTGTTAAGCAAAGATTAAAGGATATATTTATACAGGAATGGAGAGCAAGGCTGAGTAGCTCAAATAAATATAGATTTTATAATGTAATAAAAGAAGATTTTTGTTTCGAAAACTACCTTTGTAAACTCCCGATTTCCCTGGCTACAGCCCTTCTCAGATTCAGAGTAAGAAATCATAGGCTCCCAATCGAAACAGGCAGTTGGACGTCGGAAGAGGTTTCCGAAAGAAAATGTAGTCTCTACCAATTGGACGTTGGAGATGAGTTCCATTATGTCTTTGTATGTAGGGATCTGAGAGACCTCAGAAGAAAGTTTATAAAACCCTATTATAGATGTAAGCCCAGTATGTTCAAAGCCCAAAGCCTTTTCACTTCTACAAATACAAAACAACTCCGTAACCAGGCCAAACTTGTTAAAGCCCTTAATTTAGTCATACCTTAAGTTTAACTACCACTCTCGGCTGACCTACAACCACAAAGGCCAAAGTCTCTATGCGTGAGCCATAAAGCTGTAGGCATGCTTGTGGGTGGGTGGGTGTGTGCGTTCGTCTCACTGGGAGTGGCGCCTCTGGAGTGATCTTTTTCTGACTTGGTATGACCACCTTTAAGTAGCAGAATATTATTAATAAAATATCACACTGTCGCTAGGACTATAGAACCTGGGTTTTCCCATCCGTTTGATTATTTAACGTTCCCACGCTTCTCCGCTTGCACCACAAACACACCCAAAATTTTCGCACAAGGGAATATTCCCTTGATATTTCGAAGAGTGTGCTGTGCAAGAGGGGGAGATTTGGGTAAACGTTACTTTCTGAAGTATACTTTGGTGCACAAATGGCATTCCGCAATAAAAGTACTATCACTACTAACCCTGTTCTCAACGCTTTGAGCAGACGACACTCGTGAAAAAATGTTGTAAAACTTGAATTTCCATTCCGAAATATGGGGGCGTCGCCCCTCATTCGAGCGGGCGTGTGGCGCTCGTTCGTGTGGGGGGCCACGACCTGTGTTTCGCGAGCAAGAATTGAAAGTCTAAAAATTAATACACTACCCGTTACTTTGGATAAAGGGTTAACAGATGTTGGAAACTGGAATACCACTTACTGCCCCGTTAAGTGAGAGTTTAGGGGAGGAAACACGAATTTACATTGAACACCGTCCTATGGCGTTACAGATTCCGGTTTTGGCATCTCTACCCAGTCGGAAAATTTGGCTGTATCTGGTGCCAACAGACGGGGGTACCGGCCACAACCTCACTATATCCTTCTCATAAATTTACCCTGTCATAATCTAGAATTAATTATAAACGTTACGGCTGGCTACCACCTCCATACTATGTAACTATTGACTCGACCAGTGTGGCGAGGGCGCACACACACTCCCTCACACATGTGCAATATGTATATATGTATGCATATATGTAATGTGTATAGGTGTGAGTGTGCGTGTGTGTGAGTATGTATGTGTATATACACACATACATGCATACACACACGCATGGGTGTATAGGTGTGCATATGCATGTGCATGGGGCTATTTACTTATTTATTTATTTACTGTTACTGACAGAGAAAAAAGGCAAGGGGGGATAGATACCTGTTATACATGTATATACAGCGGCGAGGGCAGGGGGGGGGGGGAATGTTAAATTACGATTGTAGACCACCACCACGGACATGTTTGTAACATCTAGATAAATTATTGTTTGTAAATTGCTTACATCATGTATATGCAAAAGCATTTGAATAAATCATTTCTACTAATTAGATATAAACTATAATTACTATCAAAACATACTCACCGATGTAATAATAATAACTCTTTGGCCAGCCGCTGATTTGTCGCGGTCCTCATAAGAGAAGGCCATCATTCCCCCTGCACCCCACCCCCTCTTCCCCTCCTCTCCTCCCAGCATTCAGATATAAACTGCTTAATAGTGTCCCTCACTTCCTCTTTTTCAATTTCTTCAATAAGCATTCCTACCCTCTCCCTCGTGTCCCCCTTCAGCCATCTATCCTTTGTTTCTTCACCCCACTTCTGCATTATTCTTCCAGTAAATTTTATTCTATGAGGTATATACTGTGGGCATTCCAAGAGAAAATGTTCCAGGGTCTCCACTACTCCAGAGTGGCACATTTGGCATCCCTTTTCCCCATCTCTCCCAATTTTTCCCCGAAGCTCCAGTGATCTTGATCTCAGTTTGAACAGCAGTGACCCTCCAAAGGTGCCATCTAGGTACTTCTCAAAAGCTGGCTTTTCTTTATATTGTAACCCCTGCAGTGATCTTTTCACGCTAACCCCTGCTCGCCAGTTTCGATTGCAATCTTCCATGACTCTCTCTTTGACAAACCTTTTGCCTTCTTTCATTCCTACTTCTATGTTTGTGACCTCTATAGAGTAATTGTCCATTAGTTCCCTCACATGTTTTGACCACCCCGTTTCTATATTAGAATTCCAAATGGTATCGAGCATCAATTTGCACCACCGGTTGTCAGGCAGGTTTCTCAAGTAGTTAAAGTAACACAGTTTTCCCAAATCTACCCTGTCCTTGATTTTCATCCACCGATGTGTGAATTTTAGTTTTTCGATGTTTTAAGAACACACCATTGAATTAATCATCACCAATATCCACTCACTATGAAATGTGACTGGATTGAGAGACTACCCCATTGGGTTTTAAACAGATTTTAGGACTGATTAACTGCTGTTGATTGCCACTTATTAATTTTAATGCTCAAATATGAAAATATGATGGTTGGAACAATTTTATTTAGGTAAGAACTATTCCATGCCAGAAAATTTCTTCCACACAGAATACATCTGAAAATATGCATTGTCCTTTTGCTGTGAAAAATTGCTTTTGTTCACAAGTCACCCTAAACTAAAAGAGATGCTTTTGCAACACTAACACAACTCAGGGGTAAGTGTGTAGATGGACTAAAATTGCCAATAAATTATTCAAATAACCAACTATGTCTTTTTCTTCACTGATAAAAATGTTTGGCAATTCCAACCATAGTCATTTCACCTTGTTTTTTAAATTAATTTGCTCCAAAGAAATGCACAATAAAACATCACTGATAGTTTGGGTTAAAACTGCAGATACATGGATGTGGTGGTGTGAGGGTGCAGGAGAAGTAGAAGAAAGCACAATGGACAAAACCATTAATCAAATGGAACAAGATATTTGATCACCTTGAAAAGAACCAAATATAAACCAAGTCCAAGAATGAATCTACATTAGCAATCAATCTCCATAGGATACATTGTCAATCCTTGAACCCCTCAGGAATGACTAAAATAGTCCAACCATCATGACTTTTCTTCATTTGATCATAATGTAAAAAGTGGAGATACCCTATGGAGCACTTTGATACAACCTATGTGGATTAATCTTAGTTACACACCTCTAGAGGGTACTTAATAAAAGAGACTGTAGCTCAACTTGTTTAAGACATGTACATGTATAGTGTGTGACACAGCAATGACAAACATCTAGGTAATGACCTGATAACAAAGGTACATGTAAAGTATTGTAACGGTCTGTACATAAATGCTGACCGTAGCCTGTAACAAATATATAGGTAAAGTATTGTAAAAGTGGGGTGACAGTTAGATGCTAAACTAGAAAAGAAATCTTTGAGTCCCAGAGTGGGTCTGACTGAACCCCAAAATATTTGTTCTCATAGCACAGTGATAACAAAGGCACCCCAAAACACTCATTCTTGTCACAAGGTGATAACAAAGGTAGCCCAAGAAGTTTCGTGAAGATCAGTTCATAAATACAGACTCTAGCCCGAGCCGTATTGACATGTGCACTTACTGTGTATAAGTAGCACTGAACAAATCAAAGTTCATCTAATTTGCATAATTTCTGCACGAGAAAAAACCTGTATTATATGTGATCTATTCCATGTTACTAAACATTCCTACAAAAATTTATTCAAATCAGAACTTTCATACAGAAGTTCTGTACAAAAAACTGATTGCAGTAATTTTGGTACAAAAAGGCTGCTGGCGGCCATCTTGAATTTTGGACCGCACCCAAAAACACTTGTTCTCGTCCCACAGTGATAACAAAGGTACCCAAGAAGTTTCGTAAAGATCGGTTCATAAATACAGCCTCTAGCCTGAGCCATATAGAAGTTGTGTACAAAAACTGATTGGACCTAATTTCGGTACAAAATGGCCACTGGCAGCCATCTTGAATTTTGGACCGCACCCAGAAACACTCGTTCTCATCCCAAGGTGATAACAAATGTACCCAAGAAGTTTTGTGAAGATCGGTTCATAAATACAGCCTCTAGCCCAAGCCGTATTGACACATGCACTTACTGTGTATAAGTTGCACTGAATAAATCAAAGTTCATCCAATTTGCATAATTTCTGCTTGAGAAAAAAACCTGTATTATATGTGATGTATTCCATGTTACTAAACATCCATTCAGAAATTTATTCAAATCAGAACTTTCATACAGAAGTTCTGTACAAAAAACTGATTGCACTAATTTTGGTACAAAATGGCCGCTGGCAGCCATCTTGAATTTTGGGCCAGACCCAAAAACACTCGTTCTCGTCCCACGGTGATAACAAAGGTACCCAAGAAGTTTTGTAAAGATCGGTTCATAAATACGGCCTCTAGCCCGAGCCGTATTGGCATTTGCAGTTACAGTGCTGAAAGTAACATTAAATAGATCAAAGTTAGTCTAATTGGCATAATTTATGCACGAGAAAAAAACCTGTATTATATGTGATGTATCCCTTGGTACTAAACATTCACATAAAAAATTATTCAAATCAGCACATTCATATGGAAGTTCTGTGCAAAAATCTGATTGCACCTAATTTTGTACAAAATGGCTGCCAGCGGCCATCATGAATTTCAGACCGAACCCCGAAACACTCGTTCTCGTCCCACGGTGATAACAAAGGTACCCAAGAAGTTTCGTAAAGATCGGTTCATAAAAACGGCCTCTAGCCTGAACCGTATTGGCATTTGCAGTTACAGTGCTGAAAGTAACACTAAATAAATCAAAGTTAGTCTAATTTGCATAATTTACGCACGAGAAAAAACCCCGTATTATATGTGATGTATCCCATGGTACTAAACATTCATACAAAAACTTATTCAAATCAGAGCTTTCAGTTGGAAGTTCTGCGCAAAAATCGGATTGCACCTAATTTTGTACAAAATGGCTGCCAGCGCCCGTCTTGAATTTGGGACTGGACCCAAAAACACTCGTTCTCATCTCACAATGATAACAAAGGTACCCAAGAAGTTTCGCAAAGATCCATTCATACATACGGCCTCTAGCCCGGGCCGTGTGTACGATGGACAGACAGACAGATGGCCAGACGGACGACAAGCCATGACAATACCTCAAATTTGGCTTTGCCAAAGTTGAGCTAAAAATTATAATTCTTCAGCTACATGGCCAATTCCAGCTCCTACAGGGAGACCAAATATTAACCCAGGCATTCGATTTGAATAAACTTGAATCTAATATCAAAAGATTCTAACCAATGGTTCTTGAGAAAATATTTTTTTTAATTTTTGAAAATATGCTGACTCAACATTTTTTCTAAGCCCCCCCCCCCCCATCCCCTCCCCTACAGAACATCCTGATACAAATGATGGCAATTTTTTTTACCATTCAGTTCTATTTGTCCTAAGGATTCTTCATACCAAATAACAGGTCTCTGTTCTGTGTGGTTTGGGAAATATGGGTTTTGAAAATATTTCTATTCTTAGCTCCTGGGGTTCCCACGGGGACACAGGCAATTTTTGGGGGCATGAGTCAAGTACTTATGACCCAATAATACCACCTACTAAATTTGGTTCAAATCGGACCATCAGTTCAGAAAATATAAATTTTGTGCGTGGCCAAAAATCTTGTCCCTCCAATTACTTACGCAAATATTGCTTCATGAACTTTGTTTGAGCAAACTTGATTCTACACCTCAAAAGGAAGCTCCATACCAAATATCAAGTCACTGTACCCACTGGTTCATGAGAAGATTTAAAAAATATTTTGGAGCATTTTCCCCCACCCCCTCCCTATGGGGCTGGGCATGTTGAGTTGAACATAAATGCAATGCCCCTCCAGGACCATAACTCACAAAAACTTTCACTTGAATTGGCCCAGTGGTCTTGGAGGAGAAGACTAAAACAAGGTATTGACGGACGCAGGATGACAGACGGAGAGCGATTCGATAAGCTCAGCTTGACTTTGTCAAAGTGAGCTAAAAATATAAAGGTGAACAAAATCCCTTTTGATATCCATGTCTTATTTTTCAGAAACACATGCTTATTTACTTTTGAAGGGCATTAAATGTTTATCACTCATTTTTATTTATTTATTTTTTAATTTTCCTTTAATTTTCCCAAAACAATGAGTAATCATAACAACACAAAAATGGAGTAGAACAAGAAGAGGTGTATTCAAACATGTTTGATGATTATTTATTTCATCCCATATCAACCTTGTTCATTTTCCACAGATATTTTTTTCTTTCATTTTTTCAATTTCTTATATGGGAAGTGTTATGTGTATTGTTACTGAAACACTTGGATGGTGGATTTTCCACCCTGATAAAATATACATTTTGATGAAGTACATAAGAACCACATGCAACTTTCAGTTAATGTTCTACTGTGTTCGACTCTGTTGCCCATTCACTGAAAGTGTGCTAGTTGTTGTGGAGTATTTTCTCATCATTTTATTTTTGTTGGGTAGATTTTCCACACCATGAGTGTTATAGTAACAATGCACTCTGCATGTACTCGTTATATAGCTTATGAGTTGATATTATTTCATTGCCACAGGACAACTAAATACAATGTTCTGTGACAAGTTTCTACGTGCCAGAAGGTTTACTAAAAATCAGCCACTTTACCCTTTGGAACCTGACAGTATATTCCAAAGATATTAATAGTCCATATTTGTTACTTGGGGAAGACCAATTAATATTTTCAATGTGCTGCCTTGTGCCTACCAAACACATTCACAGAGTAACTGTCTACTTTATGAGTTCAGGTCATATCACAATCTTGGCCTAGAAAAGTTGCCTTTCATGTTCAAAGGGTTATGTAATTAATCTGTATACTTTAGAACCCTGTTAACTGAATAGCCAATTTGTCCGTGAGAATTATTCAATTAACCGGAGAATACTATTAAGAGGGATTTGTCACTCTGCTGTATTCTAGAGATAAACTGAGCATTTATCTATTATATCGTGTTTGACAGAGCTCATGAAGCTCTGTCAAACAAGATATAATACATTAAATGCCTGCAATGGATGTACTGAGGCCAAGCATGTCTATAAAACAAGGAGAATTTGGTCATTTTCAGGTTATTTCCATGACATATTGCAAGATTTTTTATTCAATTAACAGGAGTGTTCTCTATAACCCATATGCATTTAACAGGGCAAATTTGCACTGAAAGTATGGTAAATGGTTTGGTGTTTGGAAATTATATTCATTTAACAGGGTTATTCAATTAAGAGATATACAATTAAGAGGGCTTCACTGCATTACTCATGTCAACTTTGACAAATCCACCCTTGCAAATAACTCACTGTCTAACAGCAATATTTTAATATTAAGAAGATCAATTTTCCAATGCACCTCATCCATAGCTGTATTGAAAATTTGGCATTGGACACTGGTAGTAATACAAGTGAATTGGAGTTCGATCTTTCTTTGATATCAGGATTTTCCTGTGGTCCATATTTAGCATCACATGTGCATTTCAAAACACATCCTTCATAAAGTGCACTTGATGAAATGCAGTTTTAAATGGGATATACATAGCATGATAAGAAATATAAATTTTATAGTAAATTTCCTTTCTTATTATACCTACCGCAATTGTTTACTACAGGCTTGCACTTCAGTGGAAGACCCTAACTCAGATAAAATACTCTCTATTTTAATCTTTCCCAAAGAGATGTGGGAAAGAAAAGTGATGTAAAAAACACCACGAAAAAATAAGCCAAAACTGTGTCGAGCGCCACCGGCGCACACCCAGTATGGGACGCTCTTCCCTTAGTACAAATCCACGACTTCCGTTAACCAATGTGCAGTGCGTCATCAATTCAGCATTCTTTTGAGTCCGCCAACATAGGAGTTATGTGATCAGCGGGGAGGAAGGATTCTTACCTGAATAAGAAGACGGGAGGGCCTCCATGTAAACAATTGCGGTAGGTATAATAAGAAAGGAAATTTACTATAAAATTTATATTTCTTATCAACTACCTTACAATTGTTTACTACAGGCTGAATAGACAAAAGGATGGAGGGAATCACATAGCCAACCCACACATAACTCAATTGCACTGGAACCGTGGACAGAGGAAGAGATCCCTAGGCCTATCAAACCATAGCATCACAAACATTAGTAAAAGACAATGAAAGATGAGGCGTATGGTGAAGTGCGATGCACAGACAGAAAGGGCAGTAACAGCACGGAGCTGGAACTGACCCTGTAAAAAAAGCTGAATGGCTGGGATAGACAACAGCCTGAGCCGAAGAAAGAGGGCCCATAGGACAAAGGTCCTCTGTCGGCTCCTGCAACTGTCGCAGATAAAAGGAGAAGGTAGCATTTCTCCACTAGGCTGCCAGTATAACATCCGACAACATGACGGAGTTAGTAAAAGAGGAAGACAATGCACCTCATGGCAGAAAAAAACGATTGGTAATACAATCACCCGTAGCTAGACGGGCGGAAGCTGCATGAATAGCAAGACAAATCCATCGAGAAATGGATGCAGGAGAGATCTGGCATGTGAGAAAAGGCATATCCATCCAGGATAAAGGCGCGAATGCCCCCCCCCCCCCCCTCCCCAAGCAGAGCAGTGCCCAAGAAAGTGTCCATCTTGGAGTAAACTGCAAAGTCCTACGCCTTTTCAAGGAAAAGAGCTGAACAAGCTTGGAGAGGCAAGAATGAGTGTCGAACAAATGCGGTACCACATATGAAAAAGGTCTCCAAAGCATGGACTTGTACCCATTGCTGGAGACCCCCAGAAACAAACATATACCAGAAACTCCGCAAGCGGTGTGATCGAAGGAGTGACAGAAGCAACAGAGTGATCGCACACCATCGACAGAAGAACCTTCAACTTAGCCACAGAGGCTAAACAGTGGAGTGAGTGCCTCCTTGAAGAAGAAAAGCAACTCCACTGCTTGTCTCTAAAAACCACTACGGAGGAGACAGGACCCGATAAATACATCCGCGAAGGCACAATGAAGTCGGGTCAACTTGAAACCTCCTCAGGCGACTTTGGCAAAGAAAGTCGCGACGTAGAGGGAGACATGCTGGAACCGCCGCTAACAGAGAGCAGATTGATCCACACCCACCGAGGCGACAGGGGTGTGATCGAAAGGATTCGACGACTGCAGGTTCATATCTGGGCTAGAACCTGAGGCAGAATCGGAACCGGCAGGAAGGCGTAGCCAACAAGACTGTCCCAAAGAAGGGACAGAGCATCCATGGCAAAAGCCAGAGCATCTGGACATGAAAGTGTCCACCTGATGGTTCCAACGAGTCGCAAAGAGATTGATGGAACACCGCCATGTGGAGCATCCACTCGGTGGAAAAGAACCTGCCCCGTCGGGACAGGGAGTCGGATAGGACGTTCAGACGACCGGAAATGTGACGAACAACCACCCCAGCATTGACATCCTGAGCGAGCAGTAGAAGATCCCGAGCCAATTCGTACATTGGAACCGAGTGCGTGCCGCCCTGGTTCCGAATGAAGCAACCACTGTCGAATTGTCGAACAACAGAAGGACCTGACGATTCGACAGGTGAGTGATCCACTGCCTGAAACTCAGAAGAGGAGCAAGAAGCACCTTCTGGTTGATGTGTAGAGATGCCCGATCCCACATCCCGTGAAGGGAAAGACCTAGATGATCCAATGTAGCACCCCATCAAAGATCGCTGACATCTGCCGTCAGAACGCGATCGGACGTGGGTAAGTCCAACGGGACACCCTGCGTGATCCACTGAACATTCGTCCAGTGGAGAAGGTGAGGATGAAGAGATTCTGGTAACTGAAACATCAGATCCAGAGAATCGACATTCGGCCTCCAACGACTGAGCAGAAAGTGTTGGAGAGGTCTTACATGCAGCCGACCTAGAGGAATGAGATCCATCTCCGAACCACAGAGACCAAGCAGCCGGAGAATACCCCGTGCTGTCGTGGATGTGGACTGGGACAGAGTCAGAGCAAAAGCTTGAAGAATCACAGCCCTGGCCTGGGGAACCGCCACCGTATTAAACTGAGTGCGGAAGGCCATCCCCAGATGACAAAATTATGGAGAAGGGACCATATCCGACTTCTCCTCGTTGACTCTGAATCCTAGCGACGTGAGCAAGCTCAACAGAGTGTCGACATCCAACTCCAGTAAGGCAGCATTGGAATGCCTCAGGAGGATATTGTCTAGATATGCCGAAGTAGTCACCCTGGACTGTGTGCGATGGAAGGCTATCACATGCGACATCAGTCGGGTGAAGGTCCAAGGAGCCAGGTTGAGGCCGAAAGGAATGGCTTTCAACTGGTAAACTCGCCCCAGAAAAGCGAACCCGAGATACTTCCGCGACACCCGATGAAACGGGACGTGAAAGTAAGCGACTCACAGGTCGATGCTGGAAGCGAAATCTCCCTGGTGAATGGAACGGCGGACCGACCTGAAAGTCTCCATGCTGAACTTGGGAGCAATGATAGACTGGCTCAGGATACTCAGATTGATAACCGGTCGGAGTCGGCTGTCCTTCGGCACCAAGAACAGGCGGGAATAAAACCCCACTGACCGAATGTTCTTGACGACCTTGAACGCCCTCTTGGCCAGGAGATTGTCTATCTCCATGGACAAAAGCTCCCGACGTAAAACGTCTGAAGGAACTGTGGTTGGAAGAGGCACTCTGCACAGAGTGGGGTGCCTTTGGAAGGATATTCGCAGCCCGGACCGAACAACATCTAACACCCAAGGATCAGATGTGATGGTGGCCCAACGGTCCATGAACTCTGCTATCCTTCCTCCAACCTGGGACGAATTGAGGTGAGGACCTTCAGTTCGATCCCTGACGAAGCCTACAAGAGGAGAAATTACCTCCTCTACTGAATGAAGAATCCTGAGACTTCCCTCTAGCCTGCCGATGCTTACCCTTACCCCGTGAGTAAGAAGTAGAAACGGTGGCAGAAAGATCAGCCCTTTGTTTCGCAGAGGAAGCAGAAGGGCACTTGTTAGGCTTTGAACGGTCCCTGCCTCCCCTAGAAGGCTGATCAAGCTGACGAAGCAGCAGCTGATCTTTGGAATGACGTAGGACGTCATCCTGGACCATCGACACGGAACCCATGGAACAGTAGCGGACCTGCCAAAGAAGCAGATCGAAGAGCAGCGCGCTGCCCTCAGGAAGGGATCAGCCTGTGTCCAGCACAGAGTCCCTTCGAACTAGTTCCAAAATAGCCATGTCACAGGCATTCGTGTGAGTAAGATGCATGAGCGCCTTGGACAGCACACGCAAAGGAACCTGTAGATCGTCAAACCTATCTGGAGGCAGATAGGCAGCTAAGGCAGAGACGACGTGATCGGAGAGAGAAAGCATACCCAGCATTCCTCTAGATAAGCCCAACATGGACTCCAGAGTCGTCATAGGAATGACGGCAGACTTGGGCTTGGAAAGCCCGAGGGAATTGGAGTCCTGATCCAAAACCATGAAAGTCTGGCAGACTGACGGATTGGCGAAATCGTAGTAACGATAATGCACCGGAGGCAAAAAGGTGTCAACCCTGGTGAAGAACGGAGCCTTCATAGCCTTGGAACTCAGCTTAGAGCCCAAGGCTGAAAATGCTTCAATCACCTGGCACGGTTGAAGATGCCCAGAAGCAGGTTGCTCCACAGGCTGTAGGCGCACGACTGATGATCGCGGCGTGGCTGACAATGTCAGCTGGTTTGATGGATGGAGATCCGGAAGGAACCCAAACACAAAGTCAAGAGCTGCCCGCAAGTCAGAAGACTGCAGGCTCTCGACATCAAACATGTCTGACTCCTCCCCGGAGTCGGAAGACACATAGACCATCGTGGGCAAACCAGCCGACGCCTCCCATGGTGTAGGCACCAGGGGGAACAAAAAGCAGCCTGTTTCCAATCCCGCGAGGCAGCGCCATAGGGGGCGCCTGGAAACCACTCGCTGGAAGCAACGAGAAGGCTCTTGGTCAGAACCTGAGTGAGTAAGGAGAGGGCCTCCCTAAGCTCACTGCCCGTACCAGCCGGTTCGACATGGGGACGAACCAGCAAAGTGGCTTCACACCTGACCCTCTTAACCAGTGAAGGGTCACAATCCTCCAATACACCCGAAGTGGGGCGACGGTCGGCAGCCGAAACATCTGAGGGCAGACATGTATTGGGGTGCGACACACCCTGAGGATCAACATATCAGGAACTCAGGAGAGTTGCCGCAGACCTCTGTGGGCAGAAGGTCCAGGCTGCACAGTAGGTGTTGGTCCTGCAGAACTGGCCGTGTGACCAGAATGAGTGGACGGAAAACGCCAATGACAAAACTGTGGTACTCGACGGCGCAGAGACCACAGTAGAGGGTCCGGCCAGCAGCCACTACCAACTTCGCCGAGTTGAAGTCGGGGAAGGCTGAGGCCGATACCCCCACGTCTACACTACCAGACACCGCTGCAGACCACTGCAGGTATAAAACTGCTGTGCTCAACGGCTGAGGGGACACAGCAGGGGGTTCAGTCGGCAGCCACGTCCGACTTCGCCGAGTTGAAGTCAGGGAAGGCTGAGGCCGATACCCCACAACAGACATCCCTGCAGACCCTTGCAGGGATAAGCCGAGGCCGGCTAAAAACGGTGCCCGATGACGTTGTAGACGGAACAGCAGTAGCAGCAGATACGACAGGAGCTGTTGGAACTGGCGGAAAAGGGGAGAGAGCCACCTAGCTCGGCCTCCAAAGGAGGAGTCACAACCCTAGTGACAGCCTCAGATGTCGACTGGAGAGAGTGCATAGTCCGGGAACCAGGCATCTTTTCACCAGAAATCCAACAGCTCCCGCAGTATCCACCACGGTAAAAAAAACTGCACATCCCCCACGGAACGGGAATAACTTTCACCAGATGTGACCAAGTCGGGAGGACCCGAAACGACAGCATTCCCCACCCCCCACTGGTGCGAGAGGAGCTGCACATCCTCCACGGAGGGGGAGTAATTCTCACCAGACGTGGTCGAGTCTGGAGGCCCCGAAACAACAGCATTCCCCACACCCCGTGGGCGCGGGAGAAACTGCACATCCCCCACGGAGGGGGCATAACTCACACCAGATGTGGTCGAGTCGGGAGGCCCTGAAACGACGCGTTGCACACCACCTGCGGGTGCGGAAGAAACAGCCACGGGAATGCACCAAGGCGAGGGCAAAAGGAATTGCCCTAAAGGAACCGAACTAGAAATAACAGAGGTGAGAGCAGTAGAAGAAAAGGGTGAACTCAACAGATACAGAAAGTAGAAGAACACCCTCAACTACGAGAGAAGGTGGCAGAAAAAAAACGGTGGGTACACGACAGAACCCAGACGGCCGACAGGGAATGAAAAAACAGAAATTCAGCCCTCAACAGAGTGAAGAAATCCTGTCCAGAGAGTCCCTCATTGACACCTAACTCCAATAATTTAAATTTATCAACCGAAAGATTTCATTGTCGAACTGCGTTGACACGATGTCGAAAAAAACATTCGCAAAAACGGAATAATATACAATGAGAATGTGGTTGAAAATATTAACGAGAATATGTAAAACACAGTCCTGTCATTATACGATCTTCAGATCCATAATCCAGTCACAGGAAAACCATTATCGACGAGTTGAATTATCAATGTTACGTAGAGCAAAATGGCCACACATCCTTCACGTGTGCGGATAAAAAAAACAATGATGAATTGATGACGCACTGCGCATTGGTTAATGGAAGTCGTGGATTTGTACTAAGGGAAGAGCTTCCCATACTGGGTGTGCGCCAATGGCGCTCGGCCAAGTTTTGGCTTATTTTTTCGTAGTGTTTTTTACACCACTTTTCTTTCCCACATCTCTTGGGAAAGATTAAAATAGAGAGTATTTTATCTGAGTTAGGGTCTTCCACTGTAGTGCAAGCCTGTAGTAAACAATTGTAAGGTAGGTTGATAAGAAACCATTTTGTTTTCCCCATTATCAAAAGTGTTGATATGGTGGATCCCAAATGGTGTCACAAATGGCAACTGATAGTATTTATTTTTTGTTGTTGCCAATTTGATTCTATGACCGTCTTGTAACTGGCATCCGGAAAATATATATTAATAAATCAGATCAAATGTCTTTAAAGAAATTTATTTATTCATTGGAATTAAAGTCACATTCAGCATCCATCCGTAGATAGATCATTACTGCAAAACACAAGTAAATGGTCAAGTTTACCCAATACTTTGTACTTTTACTAAAAATTTTAGAGGAATTCCACCTCAGGCATTGGCCACAGGTCTTTTTATGACTAAAATAGAATTTGGTTATAACAGTATAGAAGCACTGCTCTTTTTTCTGGGTCCTGAAAGGTTCGGGGGGAGAGAGGAGAGGGGGGGGGGTCTTTCAAGTGACAGAACAGTCAACTTTTTAAAACACTCAGCAGTGAAAGAGTCAAGCCATTTCGGAGTAGGCTTGTGAACTGGCACATGAAAAACAACAGATGTGTCCCATGCTTCTAAGTGCTTATGAAAATGCATGTAAACCATGCAGCTAAGTAGAGATTTAATTTCTTACACCCCAGTCTCCCCACTCCCCCACCTCAGCTGAAAGCCATATATGAAAACTAAGATTTCCTGGCCGTCACAAATGAGATAATTCTGTTACCTACACAAAAGCTGTAGGTATTCTTTTTATTAATGTGCATTGGGATGTGTTCTTTGCATATATTCATCCCACCACAGTGTTAAAATCTAAGACTCACATAAAACCTCTGAATATCTAAATATAAACTACCCCCCAACCAACCTAATTTGAACACACTGCAAGTCATCCTTACTAAGACATCAAACCTTTAGTCTTAAAACCTGGAGCACTGTGACACCTCACAATTTGATGCCAGGATTATGATTTGAACCAACTTGTAAATCATCCTTACAAAGATGTTACAATAACAAAGACTAACCCTTTGTTAATCTGGTGAGGATATCGAAATTTATTATTTTAAATATTATTTTTTTCCATTTTTAAAAAACATTTCAACAAAACCATATCATGTGACCCCTTCATTGGAACAAGTCTGATGATCTCATTCCAATGAGAGGGTTACATGATATGGTTCTGTTGAAATATTTTGAATAATACTCTTATTTCCAATTGCTCAATTTGTAAATTATGCAGGCAGATTTGGCCAATTTGTTAGGTAAAGGGTTAAAGCATTTTAATTAATAGCTTGGGAGAAGGGTATTTTTAGGAGTTTCTGCATTACTCACAGTGTTAAAATCTGATATCTACCATGGCACCCCTAAATAAGACCCCATGTCACCCATAAATAAGACCCCACAGCACTCCTAAATGTGACACCATGAGTGAGCTTGAGTTGAACAAATAAGTAAATCAACTTTACCAAGACATTATATGTCTAACATGGGAGCATTTGGGGCAGTTGTTAAGGAAAAGAAGACTTTTATAATGTTTTTTTCTATTAACCACAATGTTAAAAACCTGGGTTTCCATGACATCCCTTCATTTATGTCAGAGGCTCTATTTGAACAAATTTGTAAATCATCCTTACGAAGATGTTACATA
The DNA here is from genome assembly GCA_031216915.1 of Pictodentalium vernedei. Classification (NCBI taxonomy): domain Eukaryota; kingdom Metazoa; phylum Mollusca; class Scaphopoda; order Dentaliida; family Dentaliidae; genus Pictodentalium; species Pictodentalium vernedei. Next base: position 316,993,380 of record CM062295.1, on the reverse strand, counting down.
TCAAACATTGAAGCATTTGGAACCAAAATTTGGGAGATTTTTTTACATTTTTGTCATTACCCAAAATCTGAGGGCCCATGTTGTGCCTAAATGACACTCCAGGAGTGTGATTTGAGAAAACGTGTACATCATCCTATGTTATATATAAAAACTGGAAGCATTTGGAACAGTGGTTTTGGAGAAGATTTTTATCTTGTTTTCCCCATTATCCACAGTGTTAACTCTTTGCCCAATGCACAGTATATCAAAATTGATTATTTTAATTATTGTTTTTTTTAAATTTTTCAAAACATTTCACCAAAACCATATCTTGTTCCAATGAGGGGACACATGAATGGTTTTATTGAATTCTTTTTTAAATATATAGAGGATATCTACACTATTTTAGAGAATATCAGAAGTTATCTCATGTGGACCTGAAATTGTAATTGTTCACTCGCACAAGCGCACATGAAAAATAAAACACACTCATGAGATAATTCCCTATATTCACTAAAATAGCATAGATTTTCTTTTTATGACATTTTACTGTGCAATATTAGCCCAATTCGACTCCAAATGCACATGTTTCAAAACAATAACAAAGATCAGCTGATCATCCCTTCAAGGTGACGTCATGTGCCGAAGTGTAAACATAACATCATTTAGTAAGCTACTGAGGGATATTCCTCGATATCCAACGTGTCAGTGGATATTGAGAAATATCTTTTAGATAATTTGCAATAATTCACAGGCTTGCATATAATAAAAACAAATTTCAACTATAAAATTTGGAAATTACGTGGACACTTGCAGCTTACTCACTAGGTAAAGAGTTAAAATCTGGGATACCGACAACCCCCTAACTAACCTCCCAGGGGCTTGACATGAACAAACTTGAAAAATCATCCTTGCAAAAATATTAAATATCAAACATGAAAGCATTTTGAGCAGTTCAGAAAAAAATGACAACTATGTTTTCCTTCATAAATCAAGAACTCATAATGCATGCAAAATTTTGTTCAAATGGGTCCACGGGTTACAAACACATAAAATTGGGGGCATAGTCCAAAATTTTGCCCCAGCCATTGCGATAAGTATTGCCAAGTCCACCCACACCTCCTACAACCCCCCCCCCCACCCCCACCCCCAACATCCCTTGAACAAATTTCATTTTACTCCTCAAAAAAAGCTCAATATCTAATATAAAAACATTGCATCAATCAATTTGTGAGAAGATTTTTGTTAAAAAATGGGATGTCCCCCCCCCCCCCCCACCCCTTATTGGGGGGTAGAAGGTGGTGAGGCAGCACACTGATTTTAACAGAAAAATGAATCGTCATGCCCAAATCATCACTCACAGGAAATTTTTATTGGATCAGGCCTGTGGTTTAAGAGAAGACTCATATATCACCTTTAACATAGATGGATGACAAATGATAAGCATAGGTGTTATGTAGTTATCAAACCACCACTGGTTGTTCGGTCCAGGAAATAGCTGGTACAGACCGTTACATGGTAGGTGGTATGAGGTTCTTTTTTGCATTGGACAGGTTCAGAGGAGTCCACTACAGTATTTTTTGTTTTTTAACTAATACTTGACATTTTTTACGCCTTCCATGTATGTATTCAATACTGGAGGGTGACTGCAGGTTTTCAGCAGTTTTCAAACATGATCGATAAACTGCCAGGAAAAGTTAAAAAATTTATAGTAATTTATATATTTTTTATACTTACCAATGACCCAGACTTAGCTGGTGCTAACTCTAAAATATTTAGGGCCAAACACAAATTTTACCCCCCAATCCCCAAAATTTGCATCTAAAACCAAAAATTACATGTCCTATATGGTCCTCCATACTTTCACTCCACTGTGCATGCGCAGCATCAAGGAGGTCTCGAAACTGCCGCCAAAAGTCATTCTTACAATCAGTGCCTGGTAAGCATTATGTACGCAGCAGGGAGGCAAGAGTTCCCAACTCCTGGGAGGGCCATCCCCGTCTGGGTCATTGGTAAGTATAAAAAATATATAAATTACTATAAATTTTTTAACATTTTTATACTGTACCAATGATGCAGACTTAGCTGAATAGTAAAAAGGTTGGAGGGCCTAGGACATAAGGAAAATCCAATATATTTGAAAGGAAAGCCAATAAATACGGGAGTCTAGTGAAATGAGACTCTATATACTCATTTAAAAGTGTTCGAAGAATGTATATTAATGCCCAATTAATCACGATATATACAGATACTTCACACCAATCAACACTTAAAAAATATTACACAGATGAGTAAACATAGGCTTTACCCTTTAAAAAACATCTCGGAACCGAATCAGAATTACTGACTCCAAGGGATGTATTCCCTTGCTTTACACAATAAAGCAGGTGACCCAAGGGAACACCCCCCCCCCCCCCCCCACTTCCCCTTGCCCTGGATCAAATACTCCAGAGCAAAGAGGGCAGCAGGACAGAGTCACTGCTGGAACCGAAAGCCTATACACATATAGTTGCCACTGTTTAGTAGACGACATTCTGAGTAAAAAATAACGGACCTAAATAATGTAGATCTGCAGAAAGGACTCAATATTCTCAGATACAAAATCGTGAAAATGGAGGGCTAAGACCAATATGCAGCCCTCATTAGATCTGTAATATCAACATAATTAGCTTAAGCCTATGATGTAGAAGAACTCTTACTTCATGAGCTTAAAACTAACACACAGACTGCTGAATGAAGATATAATCTTTAGCAGAACTGATAGTAGATTGAATCCATCTGACCATAGAATGGACCAAAATGTGGAGGAAGCTTCCACGGCATGTCCCACAACAGACGCCTGAGTAAATTAATCCTCAGTCTTTGTGGATCTAGAGAAGCTACCAACAGAATTTGCATTGAAATAATTACATTGAGCAATATCTGTTAAATCAATGGCATTGGAAGATACGTATATCTTATTATTCCGTTCCCAAGATCAATAGAGCGATTACTGCAAACGCTCAAAGATCCAAACATTGTGACACATATGCCTGCAACTAATTGTTGAGATCTGTCGCGAAAAAGTTGATCATTGGCCACTCTTTTTGGTAGCAATCTGATTGAATACTGGTTTGTTGAAAGTCCATTCTGGTGGCAACAAACGGCCAGTCCGTGAAGGGAGTCTGCTAATACATTCAGACGACCCGGAATATGACGGACCAATAGAAGAACTTGATGTTCTAGTACCAACCAAAAGATTCCTTCCTTTAACATGAATCTGCACATCGTTCTATGCTCTGGTTAACGGCAGACGAACGAGAATGTTATGCGTCTCGAAGCTCATCCCCCGGTGGGTAAATGACTTGGACGAAACCAGATCCGACTTCTCCTCGTTTACTTATGAAACCGAGACGTCGGATCAATAGAAGCAGAATTTGCACATCATTCTGAAGCGTTAACTCGTTGTGAAGAATGTCGTCCAGGTAGGCCGATGTTACCGCAGACGAATGAGCTCGGAAATGAGTCATTACCGAGTTTGTTATTCGAGTGAAAGCCCAGGAACTAGATTCAGACCGAAAAACATTGGTCGGTGCTGAAACACAATTCCTATGATAAAGAAGCAAAGATACTTTCTGAACGCCTGATGTACCCTACGTGAAAGTATGCAACTAGAAATCTATGCATATATCATAGTTGTACACCCGAATACTCGCTCTGACTGATCGGATGGACTCCATGTAGAAACTTGGAGCCACGATCAGCTTGTTATCCAGCTCAGAATATGAGTGGACGGAACGAGCCGTCTGGTTTTGGAACCAGAAAAGGATGGTTGTAGAAGCCTGGAAATTCCTAGATTTCTACGATCTCTATCGCGATCATTCCAGAAGAGACTGGACTTCTGATGGAAGTGAGCGTCTATCGTACTGACTGACGGAAGCTGAGTCCAACTTGGACTCCGAGTTAACAGAGGATTTCGTTTGAGGAACAATTTAATCCTTCCGAAATCACCCCTTGAATCCATGTTACGTCCGTAATCTAATCCCAAATCATTGAGAAACTCAACAGTCTTCCGCTCACTAGTACACGATAGAGGTTAAAACCATTACCTCCTGGTCCTGCGAGGCTTGCGAAAGGAGAAGCCATGTCCTCCACTGCCCACACCTCGCCTTGTCGACCTCGGGGCGTCTGACCGAATGTCTCGGTCAGAATTACGGCCCCTATCTGAGTCGCTACCTTGACGGTCTCTAGAATAAGACCTAGAGGATGCATAGGAACCTCTATAGGAACTTCCCTTGGATGTATTCGTCCCAGAAGTGCCTGTCCTACTCTTCTCTGCTGAATCCGACTATATGGAAGCGAATTTTAATAGCAGAGTCTAAAGCTTTCTTAGTTAACTGAACATAAACTGCAGAAAGCTTGCCGTCGGAAGAAAACTCTCCGGAGACTGGAGCGACTCTGAGAGAGTTTTTCACCTTACTATCTACACGCGTGGATGTAGCCAGGGCCGCGTCACGTCTAACAAATTCCATATTGCCACTAAAGGACAGAGTTTTATGTGAGACCCTTGAAAGAAGTCTTAAGAATATTATCATCCTAGAATTCTTTTCCCTTTGAGACGTAATGATAACGTTCTGGTAAGGTGATCTGCGTACGATGATGCATCTAAGCTGTCCCTGCTAGACGATATTGTTATTTCCAACATCGTGGTTGGAATAGACATAGACGACAGTAAAACAATACTAGTTCCTGACCTGGTCGTCTAGATGCAGAGAATTCTCAGAATGCTCTGTCCTACCGTTTCAAAATATTCAATGAAATGATGAAAGGCAGATGTAGAGCATATTGCCGATAAGAAACCTGACCTGCCCATTTAGGTAGCAAGTTATATAAATATAGCATCATTCAACAGATCAAATGTCCGTGAAACATTTCTGGACTATGTCGGAAACTGAGGGATGATGTCACTAAACCGATTAAGAATTCTATATTCAGTGGCGCTATCCGTTTCTTATCCGGCAATGCAGCATTTTGATCCGGAGGAACAACGTCCGATGATAATGCCGGATGCACTCTACGGCAATCATGTTGTTTCGAAAAGGGAAAATACAACTCATCCGTATCCCTTTCACCATCCTGTCGGACCACTTGAAATTCTTGGTCGTCCGTGCCTGAACCTGCAGCAGAACGTACCAACCCAGCATCGTCGGAAAATTCCTGATCTGACAGAGTTACTGTCGGTTGCTGGGATGCTGCGATAATTTGTGCTATCTGCGATAGCATATCCGCAACAGAGGCCTGTGGAGCTGCGGTCTTATAGAATATAGCCGCTGGAAGCTCCTTGGACGTTCACTCCTGCATACCTCTAATATGCAAACGTCTGGAGAATGAAGGCCTCGTATCCTTGGCTATCGGATGGCATGACCTGGTCACCGTAGAATCCCTGATCGGCGATGTTGGTTGAATATCACAGGTCACATAGCCAAGGTGCGGTCGCGTGTGCTGCCGTGAGGATGAGGAAGCCGAAAGAGCAGTCTCTCCGGACTGTCTATATAACGGGGCGTCCCGAGTGGTAGACGTATACTCCGACTGAGGAAAGTTTTGTACCACAACATCTGAGCCCAGATGTTTTAATACGAGAGAGGGACCTGGACGAGCTAGGAACCGGACTAATAGGCTTCCTCCGTACCATCCTCGTATCCGTCGTCACTGGGTGTGCACATTGTATTTTATAGTGCTCGCATCACCCAAATCTCCTTCCTGGACCGCAACAGATGAACCAGGTTGCTGAGCCATTCGGTGAATGGTCACAACACCGGGCGAGCTAGCGGACGTCGACGCCATCTATCGTACTAAGGAACTCCAGGCAACTGACGTATCTACATGAGCACTTTTGCTGCTAACTCTTCATTTGACTGTGACAACGGAAGCACACTTTCCGAAGACATCACGGTAACCATATCTAGTTCATGTTACCCTATGAGACCTGTGGAGCCGCAGTCCTATGTGAAATATCCACTGGAAGCTCCCGGGACGTTCGTTCCAGCATTTATATAATATGCGAATGTCCCAACTGGAAAGGTCTCGTATCCTTGGCTAGCAGATGGAGTGACCTGGTCGACATGTATTCCTTGGTCGGCGAAGCAAGAGCACTAGAGACGTTCAATCCTGCATTACATAATATGTGAACGTCCCCTGGAAATCTGTGATAACATAGCCAAGGTGCGGTCGTGTGTGTTGACGAGGATGAGGAAGCCAATATAACAGCCGCGTCGGACTGTCATGCGACGGAGTGTCCCAAACAGGAGGAGTGGACGTAAGCTCCGACTAAGCGAACAACAACATCATAGCGCAGATTTTGATGCAAGAGAGAGGGGGCCTCTCTCGCTCGTGGTCCGGGGGACCTGGACGAGCTAGCAATCGGACTGACAGGCTTCCTCCGTACTATCCTCGGATCCGTCGTTGCTGGGTGTGCACATCTGAAGTTTTATAGTGCTCGCAACACCCAATCTGCTTCCCTGGACCGCAACGGACTAACCCGGGTGCTGTACCATTCTTATTTCCTGGTGAATGGACGCGACACCGGGCGGACTAGCGGGCAACAATGCCTTCGATAGAACTAGCTAACTCCCAGCAATTGTCGTAATACCTTGAGCACTTCCCGCTGGCCCTAATATTGCAACGACGGAGACACAGTTATTGAAGACATCACAGAAACATCACTCTGAGTTCTGAAAAAGAAACTGATAATATATAGTGACCCTACTGAGAGAGGACTGTAATGGACCTCTAACCGCAACAAAATACCATGACACACGTCTCCAATGTTGTCATATCAATCAACACACACAAAGCAAGAATTAATGCGACTACATTGACTATAAGAAACACAATGAACTTGTGAATTAGAGGAAGATATCCTCACATTATGACTGAAGAATATTTTTTCAAGCAGAAAAAATATACACCGTCATATTACTCGCACTAACTCTTGAAATAAATATACATAATATATTATAATTCATTATAACATTTCAAAAGAAAATAATTTTCAAAAAAAAAAAAAATTTTCAGAAGGGCCCAAGTTCCCAATGGGAACCCTGAGCCCAAAAAAGCCTAAGTGTGGACAAAAATTTTAATCATTTTGAAAAAATTAATGTAACACTTACGGGCAATATTAATGTATCTTGCTATGAACTAAATTAAGCAGAAGACAAGTGTCAGAAGTAACAGTTGTCAACATAAGCAAAAGTGTCAACAAACCGGAAACATGACTCCAGGCACTGAAAGAAACATGGCCCGAAATCAGTTACCAATTTGAACACTATCTGATGCAAAACAGAGGCTTCCAGAGAAGAAACTGTAGAACATCAGATGGTAGATGCAGACCAAAATGCCTAAACACCCCTAGGGTGAGGACGTAAACATGGGGAAAAAACAGAAAACAATTGTTTCCAAGCAAAAACTCCCAAGAAATTTTAGTAATAAACATTACACAAAATAAGCCAAAAGAATGGGAGAATAGCTAGGGGGGAATAAAGGAAAGGGAGAGAGGAAACACTGATTAACTGGTAAGGTGCTGAGTTTTTTCTGACAACAAATCAAAGCTCATCACATACTGCTCTATTAAATTTAATTGGTTAGTGCCTTATAGGCACTATCCAATTAAATGTCAGAGAGCAAAGTATTGTATAAAAAATCTGGTTTATATCAGGGACAATAAAGGCTTCCTCAGGCAGAATGTAGCTACAGACAGTTATTGCCTGTCACTTTTAGTAAAGCTCAAAATAGGGCTTCCAGCACTCTACCAGTTAAACAATGGAACATTCATAGCAAGAATGACCACAATAAGATCATGCCATGAAAATAGGTAACATGTAACAATTTCATAAAATAATTATAAGTTACAGCCCTGAACATTTGTTTCCACTGTTTTCTCCTCTCCACCTTCTATTTCCACCATATATCCACCATTTCTCAGTGAAGTGTAACTGTATTGAGGGCCAAACAAAGAATGACTTTTGGCGGCAGTTTTGAGACCTCCTTGACACTGCACATGCGCAGTGGAGTGAAAGTATGGAGGACCATATAGGACATGTAATTTTCAGTTTTAGATGCAAATTTTGGGGATTGGGGGGTAAAATTTGCGTTTGGCCCTAAATATTTTAAAGTTAGCACCAGCTAAGTCTGGGTCATTGGTACAGTATAAAAATATGGAGAATTCTGTCAAGCAGCATGGTTTGTAACAAGGAAATTTTATATCTTTTCATGCTGGCATTTGAGGAATAAGTCTGATACTCGCTTAAAATGACAGGATATAATCTATAGTAGTTACTGCATGTGATTTGAACAATATAGAAATTTTCTGGTATGCTCTACATCCTGGAAAAGACTTCTAACAATCTGGAGTGAAAGCACCATAATAGTCTCAGAGTCCCAGTTCCTCGACTGTTACTTGTATACTGGTAGTAACATTTGTAGAAAATTTACAACTTCTCAGATTAAATGTCAGGTTGCATAAAGCTATAAAGCTGAAATCACACAGACCTATGTAACATCACTGCTGAAAGTCTTTTGAATTATTTGGAAAATGCGGTTCTTGTTGGAAATGCTGTTTTTCAAAAATATAATTGAAATTCAGCCTTTCGCCTTTATCAGTGATGAGAATTGTAAAATTCCGGTAGTCTTTATGAACTGTCTGTAGAATTGTAAATGGTGATCTATTCATTGTCACTGAAGTCTGGGTGGCCAAACACTTGGGAATAGTGTTTATCCCATGAAACATGAAATCACCATCCCAACAACCACCTGGAAAGAAGTTCACTGTATGGTACACTTAGAGCCTTGCAAAGCTTTGAGTTTTGATTTGATTTCAAAAATCTTAAGTTGGTATTCAATTCAACTCAAAATTGGCCGCCCAATTTGTTTCCTCTCGAATCTTCTTCACATGAACACAGCTTGGGATCAGTCCTCTTCATCCTCTAACAAAACATATAGTTCAGATGGAAATTGTACATAAAAATGTTGAAATAGAAGAGTGAGTGTAACTTCTGCTACATGAACGTAAATAACATCTGAACTCATGCCACCAACCATGCTAATTCCAGTATCACTAGTCCCTACCACTGTAACACGCAAATTTAAAGTTTAGAACAATGTCGACACAGAACTATAATCCTTACAGGGGAAGATTTCAACCACATCGTCAAGGCATGCCTTCGATGAAGGCATGCCTTGATGATGTAGCTGGATTATTTTATCAGCCAGGACTTGAGCCATCACAGTCAGAACAAATCAGGTTTATAGCACCCCCCCCCCCCACCCCCTCACACAACTCAACCCCCATTGTTCATCTTCAAGATGCGTCTGATTTGATTTGAGGTTCGATTTGATTTTGAATACCAGACATGATTCGATTTAAGATTCTATTCAAGTTTCGAATTAAAATGAAAATGTGTGATTCGCTGAGCCCTAGGTACACTGTCATTGTTTTCGATACATTGAATTCATATCAACTGTATATACATATCTGTAATGATTTAGATCTACAATAGGGAAATGTGTCCCCAAACTAATCTACCAGTTATTTAAGAGGTTGAAGTCCAAGAAAATGAGCATTGTGTCCTGAACTGATGATAATTTGACACAGAACAATGCCCTTCTGGGCTGTCCAGCTCATTTGTTTACTGATTCACCAGGGGTGGTCCGGTCTGTACAGCAGTGCATTCTTCTGCTCTCCAATCTGCATCACTACAATCTGCAGTACAGCCACTGTGAACTGGTCCTTTTCCATGGATGGGCAATATTTCCATGGATGCAGTAAAATTAGATTCCAAGTTCAACCAGGTGCTTCATTAATTAAAATTTTGCTAATGATGATTTTTATTACCTGGTCAACATATGCGTGTATATCACTGCCCACGCATGGATTATGACCAGTCCATGGTGGCTTTTCTGTAGATCCTCAGTCAGGTGAGCTAATAAGAAAAAGATAATAAAAAACAGTGACCTCTGTAATGTCAACATTGTAACCTCACTCTTCGTGAAATATTACAAAAATAGTCATTAGTCTGGACAGTGTTCCTCTCTCTGCATGGGGGAAAACTGCCATTGTACATCCTCACCTGATGGGACTGTCTGCTATTATGGCATCAAGTCCACAACTGATGCCACCAGTGTATGGACTCCCCTTCAATGTCCCAACAGGACCTCTGGCATAGATCACTCATCCACTAGACACTGTGACACTTAATGCATCAGGTCAAATGTCACATGCTATTATGTGAAACACTATTCAAAAGGACTCTGGGTACTCTTCCCAACAGAGTATCACAAAACAACAATTCTGCAGCAAAGTGAAGATAAACACTAATGCTGTTCCCATTCTGGAATAGGTCAAAGTAGTAACACAATTAATGACAGTTGTTACAGTTTGGATGACATTTCTGACCACCAACTCGACACCTGCATCCACCAGATATATCGCCTTCACCCTGGAAAAGACAAAAAATAATCAGTTTTTACTATCTTAGTTATTCAGTGCTGGATGCCTGTGTAAGCATCCTTAGAGAGAGCTGAAAGCCCATTTTCAGACTTTAAAGCATCTTAGCCTAATTTGATATTTTCTTAACACTTTTTCTAGTGTAACCAAGCCAGAAAATTATTTTTTTTGGTGCCTATTATCGCATAGGTACACAGTTTTGTGTCTATCACCTCAAAGTTTGTACCTGTCATAAGGACTAAAACCCAATAGTGCAGTGAACACTACACCCTATGAAAAGCAGGTTCAGATTCAGTTATTCATTCCCAGAAATATTTTTTAAAGATCTGTCACCATGGGAGGTAAAGAATAGCTTTAATGTTTGTCAAATTTAGCTTATCATTTTCTTTTCTAAATTCCAAGAGTAAATTTTATAGGATAAGTTATAATGGTCTAGGGTGTCAGCTTTTAAACACAGGAATCTCAATTAATGGAAGATCAGTGAAGATGGAACTGCTCTAATTTAATTTAATAGCACCTACATAAAGCAAGAATTCCACCATGCACAGTGATGGGTCCAAACCACTAAACTGAAATCTGTAAATTTTTTTGGGAGTTGGCTCTGACGGGAGTCGATCCTGGGTCTCCAGCACCCAATCACCCAGCCATAAATGCTCTTCTACCATACCATACTGAGCTAATGGCACCAATAAAAGGCTGCAGTTAACTCGACCAGTATGTCAGTTCACAATTACAATCCAGCCCCAGACCAATATTGAGAATTGGCAATTAACTGTGAATTGTTAAGTTATAATATGTACATCTATGTTAATTGTATATATAGCTAGGACAATAATTCAAGCTTGTTATCATTTATTGCAAAACTCTCTGCAAGAGAGCTTTCCAGTGAATGATAATCAGTCAAGAATTTTGTGTTGGGAAATTCTATTACAGCAGGTTATATTTTTAAGCTACACACTCCTATTCAATTCCAAGAAAATGTACTAGTTATTACTATCGTAGTCTTTAGCGAATTGGACCCTGTAAGTAAGTAATTTGTGCCTGTCAATGACCATGACAGCGTCTTATCTGCTGGCCATATCCAGTCAGCACTATTTCAAAACAAGAGGCCCTAGGGGGCCTGAGGGTGTTCACCTAACATGATAGCCTAAATATAAAACCCAGGGAATTGATTTCAACAAGTTGCATCTGCCCCTCCTTAGAAAAGCTTATACCAAATATCCAAAGATTCGGACCAGTGGATCTGAAAAAAAAATTTTTTTAAAGAATATTCCTCATATTGAACTAAATTATTATGAAGCCCAAATATGAACCCAGGGACTTGACTTGTGTAGAAACCAGTTTTGAAAAAAAAACAGCTTTTGAAAAAATAAAAATTCTTTTTAAAAAATCACCAGTTTTGAAAAAAAAAATCACCGTTTTTGAAAAAAAACCCAGCTTTTAAAAATAAATTTACCACTTTTGAAAAACAAATTCTAACCACATTTGAAAAAAAAATTACCACTTTTGAAATAAATTGTCATTTTTTCAAAAGTGGAACTTTTTTTCAAAACTGGTTATTTTTTTTTTTAAAAACTGGTTATTTTTTCAAAACTGGAAATTTTTTTTATCAAAATTGGTTATTTTTTTTCAAAACTGGAGAAAATTAATGGAAAATAGTTCTTTTTTAGTTTCAAACTTTTTACCAATCTTCAACCATCAAAACCGAATGTCGCCTGGTGCCGACTTGAATCTGTCTGACCTGTGCAGGATGCTGGGTGTCAACAATACAGTTGACAGAAGATATCTGCCTTGTTTTGTACGACATCGAAGAACCGCCACCTCTTCTAATACTAACTCGCTAAAACAAGAGCAATGCGAAGCGTGGCATATGCCCCCTCCCAAAATGCCAAGTGTATCAAACGCCAAATTTATAGAAGTAGCTGTAACCTAAAAAGAACTAGAGGGGGCCGCCAAGGGTGGCTAATTCTCCCGAATTAATTCCTTGATACTGTAATGCCTCGATACTGTAATGCTGTGATACTATTACTAATAATACAGTCTAGCAGAATTTTTAAACCTCTTACTTGCCAAAAAATCAGTAATTTGACCTTGAGGTCAAGGGTCAGTGTTATATGTGGGTCATGATGATACGCGACACATAATCTCATGGTGATACACCCACATGCCAAATACCATAAGCCTAGGTCAAAATATAAAACAGTTTTGAGCCGGACACGAATTCCGTCTACAGACAGACGGAATTGGGTTTATGTGTTTAAATTTATGTGTTTATTCTAAAAAACATGTCCAAATAGTCAAAAAAGTGATTTTTAGGAAATTTTTCGGGTGGAACCCTACCCTAATACTGACCCTAACCCCTACCCCCCCCCCCCCCCCCCCCCCCCCCCTTCCCAGGATCATAAATTTGCACTATGTGACTGAAGGTGAAAAAAAGACACATAACCCCCTCCTATACTTGAAAATAAGTCACATAAGCCAAAAATAGCCACATAAACTGAAAAACAGTCGGGGCAGACATAAACCCCTTCCGTACTTACGACTAAACACTTAAACCCATCTCCCCGTGGGAACCCCGGGAAGTAAGCAGCACTTGTTTACAGTGGTAAACCAGTTCCGCTTTACTAGTAAAATAGGACCCAGTCACCAATGCTTGGGGTGAAAGTCCTCTAAAATGGGCAACATGTTGATCAACGATTGACTAAACTTGACTTCATCTCCATGTTGTGTCACGATTAGCCATGGTGCATACATATGTGACGTTAACCACCAACAAACAAACAAACTTAAACCCATTTTGTTAGCTTGGACGTACTGACTGACAGATAGATGACACCACGACTACATTCCCCCAAAATTATTTTTCGGGGAAATAATTATTTAAATCCAACATATGATGGCAGCAAATATGTTGGACGGACACATTTTGCAATCATCTCCTAAGTTAAACAAGGGCAAATAACTATGGGGGGGGGGGGGGGGTAGGGGTTAGGGTCAGTAGTAGGGTAGGGTTAGGGTTAGCTACCACCTGAAAAATTTCCTAAAAACCACTTTTTTGACTATTTGACATGTTTTTTAGAATGAACACATAAATTTAAATACATAAACCCAATTCCGTCCATCTGAAGATGGAATTCATGTCCGGCTCAGAACTGTTTTATCTTTTGACCTAGGCTTATAGTATTTGGCATGTGGGTGTATCACCATGAGATTATGTGTCGCGTATCATCATGACCCACATATAACACTGACCTTTGACCTCAAGGTCAAATTACTGATTTTTTGGCAAGTAAGAGGTTTAAAATTCTGCTAGACTGTATTATTAGTTATAGTATCACAGCATTACAGTATCAAGGCATTACAGTATCAAGGAATTAATTTGGGAGAATTAGCCACCCTTGGCGGCCCTCTCTAGTTCTTTTTAGGTTACAGCTACTTCTATAAATTTGGTGTTTGATACACTTGGCATTTTGGGAGGGGGCATATACCACGCTTCGCATTGCTCTTGTTTTAACGAGTTAGTATTAGAAGAGATGGCGGTTCTTCGATGTCGTACAAAACAATGCAGATATCTTCTGTCAACTCTATAGTTGACACCCAGCATCCTGCACAGGTCAGACAGATTCAAGTCGGCATCGGTTTTGAAGGCTGAAGATTGGTAAAAAGTTTGAAACTAAAAAAGAACTATTTTCCATTAATTTTCTCCAGTTTTGAAAAAAAAAATAACCACTTTTGATAACAAAAATTTCCAGTTTTGAAAAAATAACCAGTTTTGAAAAAAAATAACAACCAGTTTTGAAAAAAAGTTCCAGTTTTGAAAAAACGACAATTTATTTCAAAAGTGGTAATTTTTTTTCAAATGTGGTTAGAATTTGTTTTTCAAAAGTGGTAAATTTATTTTCAAAAGCTGTTTTTTTTTTTCAAAAACGGTGATTTTTTTTTCAAAACTGGTGATTTTTTAAAACTTTTTTTTATTTTTTCAAAAGCTGTTTTTTTTTCAAAACTGGTTTCTACAACTTGAACAAACTTGAATCTCATCTCTAGTGGGATGCCATTTTCCAAATATCAAAATATTCTGACTGGTGGATGTGAAGAAGAAGATTTTTGAAGAATATTCCTCATATTGAACTAAGTTATAATTCAGGCTCCCACAGGGAGCCCAAATATCAACCCAGGGACTTGGGTTGAACAAACTTGAATCTCACCCCCCTAAGGATGCTGCATGCCAAATATCAAAACATTACGACTGCTGAATCTGAAGAAGAAGATTTTTAAAGAAAAATTCCTCATATTGAACTAAGTTATATATATGAACCCAGGGACTTGACTTCAACAAACTTGAATCTCACCCCCTAAGGATGCTCCATACCAAATATCAAAATATTCCGACTGCTGGATCTGAAGAAGATTTTTAATGGAAATTCCACATTTTGAACTAAGTTACAATTCGAGCTCCCACAGGGAGCCCAAATATGAACCCAGGGACTTGGATTAACAAACTTGAATCACACCCTCCTAAGGATGCTGCACACCAAATATCAAAACATTCCGACAGCGGGATCTGAAGAAGAAGATTTTTAAAGAAAATTCCTCATTTTGAACTAAGTTATAATTCGGGCTCCCACAGTGAGCCCAAATATGAACCCAGGGACTTGGCTTGAACAAACTTGAATCTCACTCCCCTAAGCATGCTGTATGCCAAATATCAAAATATTCTTATTGGTAGATCTGAAGAAGAAGATTTTTAAAGAATATTCCTCATACTGCACTAATTTAAACATTTGGGCTCCCATAGAGAGCCCAAATATGGACCCAGGGAATTAATTTCAATAAACAAGTGAAACAATCTTCCAAAGATGTTATATGTGAAATTTGAAAGCTTTTGGA
This sequence comes from Pictodentalium vernedei, assembly GCA_031216915.1. Lineage (NCBI taxonomy): Eukaryota > Metazoa > Mollusca > Scaphopoda > Dentaliida > Dentaliidae > Pictodentalium > Pictodentalium vernedei. The sequence goes on along the minus strand of CM062295.1, from coordinate 316,978,034 downwards.
GCAGTGGTTTGGGAGAAAAATAGACTTAAATGTTTTTCCCATTACCCATAGTGTTAAAAAATGCTGACTCCGCACTTTTTGAAAGTCCCAAAAAAGTACCCCATGATAAAACCGATAGCAATTTTTTTTTTACCATTCCATTCTGTTGGTCCTAAGGAAGCTTCACACCAAATAAGAATTCTCAGTGCCATGTAGTTTTGGAGATATAGGCATTTTAATTTTTTTCTATTTTTAGCTCCTGCATTTTGGGCATAAATTAAGTACTTATGACCCAATAAGCCCTCATATCAAATTTGGTTCAAATCTGCCTCTCGGTTTGGAAAATAGAAATTTTGGCCGGGACAAAAATTCTTGCCTCTCCCATAACGATGGCAGATATAGTCCCTAGAATTTCTCTCTAACAAATCTGAGTCTACACCCCAAAAGGAAGCTGCACACCTAATATCAAGTCTCTGCTACTGCTGGTTCATGAGAAGAAGATTTTTTAAGATTTAGGCTCACTTTTTGGGGGTGGCCCTACCAAGGGGCGGTCAATTTGATTTGAACAAATTTGAACTGACATGTGATAGGGAATATGCACTCCAGATTTGGTTCAATTTGGTTGAGTAGTTTGTGAGAAGAAGTCAATAATGTAAAGTTAACGCTGGACAGACGCCGGATGGATGGATGGACGGACGGATGGACAACGGACGGAAAGTAATTAATAAAGCTCCCCTTGAGCTTCACTCAGGTGAGCTAACAAGAGCTATTGCTGAAGGCAATCTATACCCCCATTGTAGTGCTGGTTCAATGAAGCATAAATGAATTAAAAACAAAGTAAGGACCATAACTCTGAAAAAATGGAGGCAACTTTTTTATAACATGTGCATGAGTGGCTTGTCACAAGAACCTCTCATACCAAATTTCATTGCAATCCATCCATTCACTGCTGAGATATCGCTGCAGGTGGAAAAACGTCATGAAAAATTGACAAAGTAAAGACTGTAACTCTGGTAAAACATATGAGCAACTTTTTTACAACATGTGCAGGACCGGCTTGTCACAAGGATCCTTCATACCAAATTTCATTGAAATCCACCCATTCATTGCTGAGATATCGCTGCAGAGGGAAAAAAATTATGAAAAATTGACAAAGTAAGGACCATAACTCTTGTGAACAAGAGGCCCCAAGGGGCCTTAATCGCTCACCTGACAAAGTGATTCAAAGAAGTATTTGGGATCACATTCAGTTAGACATGGTTAATCAACACTACAAAGGAATGAAGTGATGAAAGGCAAATTTTTATGGAAAAACACAAAGGAATGGATTTGACCAGCGTGAACCTAACCTGCTCCCCTCCTCCTGCCCCCCCCCCCCCCCCACCCCACCCTCAAAGAGAACCCAAATATTAAGCCTCAAGGGACTCAAATTGAACAAACTTGAATCCGATCCCCCTTAAGATGTTATATACCAAATATGAAAGAACTCTGACAGGTGGATCTGAAGAAGAAGGTTTTTTAAAGAAATGTCCTCACATTGCTCCAAGTTAATATTTGGTCCCCATAGAAACCTAAATGAAAAGTGTCAATGACACTGTAGCTTAACTTGACTGTGTGTAGTGTTTGATGAAAAGGATGATGTTCAATGTTTATGAAATGATTATGAAATAGGACAAGAATTGTGATAACTGAGAATAAGTTAATTTCTGTTCCATGACAAATTCCACGCACATATATTGGACTTGATAAATATCTATAATTAGCTAACCTAAAACACAGCTCCTTGATGGTGGGAAGAAATAACCTGTCATCTGACACTTGGCCACTTGATGCAGACCAGATGTGTAATGCAGACTTGAGATTTAATGTTGATAGTAATATTGGTTCACATATATTAAAGTTAAGCAATGTTGTGCCTGGTTATTCATCGGATGGGTGACCGTCTGAGCGATCGATTCGGAATCCCGCGTTGTGTCCTTGGGCAAGGCACTTAACTGGTAGAGTGCTGGAAGCCCATATTTGGGCTTTACTCGGAAGTACAGGAACCACAACTTAAAGACCTCATATTCTATGGATGCGCTTCACTTTACCTTTGAAGTGATATTACTAAGTCCGTCAGGATTTGCCTTTTCACAATTTATGGGAGAGTGCCTATTGGCACTCTCCCACAAATTGTAACAAGGCAAAGATATGTTAACAAATTTTGATGACCAAAAATAATTCAGCACTCTACCAGTTAACCCCGATTGTCCACATGGGGGCACGATGACGCCATGTACTAAGGCGTACTGCACGTCGATGGCACGTATGTCTTCAGCCAATCTAACCCTGTCTGTGCTGCAGTGCGGAGTTACAATGTTGAGGAGCTGGCAGCTGCTCGTCATTGCTCGGTGGTTCTCTCCGGGTACTCCGGCTTCCTCCACCTGTAAAACTGTCACGGTCATGATTAACCATTGTGCATAAGTATGTCACCTTAAACACCAATAAAAATAAATTAAAAAAAATGAATTCAGTGATGTTTATTTTTTCTTGAAATGATAAAAGCAATGCTATCAACATCTATTGAGTATGAAAATAATTTGTCAGACATAATCCGGTTTGGATTACCTCTGCTGTTGACGGCAAGTTGTTTCAATGAGTTTGATGACATCAGTAGCAACTTGGACAGAGCTGTGACAATGAGGTGTTGATGAACTGACATGACAAACCAGAAGGTCTGTAGTCACTGTTCCTTTACAAGATTCACTTATACCTAAGTGAAGAATGAACAGCTTACACAGAATTTAGATTCTGACTAGTGGATCTGAAGAAGAATTTTAAAGAAATTTTCTCATATTGCACTAAGTTAAAATAGGAGCCCAAATATAAGCCCAGGGACTTGATTTGAACAAACAGGAATCTGACCTGCCTAGAGATGCTATATATCAAATATGAAAGGATTCTGACTGGCAGATTTGAAGAAGATTTTCAAAGAAATTTCCTCATATTGCACTAAGTTAAAATTCAGGCTCCCATAGGGAGCCTAAACATAAACCCAGGGACTCTATTTGAATAAACATGAATCTGACCCCCTAGAGATGTTGTATACCAAATATGAAAGGATTCTGACTGGTGGATCTGAAGAAGAATTCTAAAGAAATTTCCTCATATTGCACTCAGTTAAAATTTGGGCCCCCATAGGAAGCCCAATTTTTAAAGCTTATTTTCCATATTGCCCTAAGTTAAGATTTGGATTCCTGTATTTAGCCCAAATAAGAACCGAGGTGCTTAAATTAAACACACTTGTATCTGAAACCACCCCCCCCCCCCCCCCCGCCCCCCCCCCCCCCCCCCCCCCCCCCCCCTATGGATGCTGTATGCCAAATATAAGAAGATTCTGATCTCTGGTTCTGGAGAAGAAATTTTTTTTAATATTTGCAAAAAATGCTGACTCAGCATTTTTTTGATGCCCTCAACAGAGCACCCTAACACACCCGATGACAATTTTTTTTTTATCAATAGATTCTACTGGTCCTAAGGATGCTTCATACCAAATAAGAGTTCACTGTTCCCTGCGGTTTGAGAAATATAGGCGTTTGAAAAAATATTTTCTATTTTTAGCTCCTGGGGTTCCCAAAGGAACATGGGATTTTTTGTTAACATGAATCAAGTACTTATGACTCAATAATACCACACACCGAAATTTGTTCAAATTGGACCATCGGTTCAGAAAATAGAAATTTTGGGTGGGGCCAAAAACCTTGTCCCTCCCATTACGAAGGCAAATATTACTCCATAAACTTCGTTTCACCAAATTTGATACTACACCTCAGAAGGAAGCTCCATACCAAATATCCAGTCATTGTCCCCACTGGTTCATGAGAAGAAGATTTTTCTGGAGTTTTGGAGCATTTTCCCCCACCCCCTCTCTATTGAGTACGGCAACTTTATTTGAACAAATTTGAATGGACATATGATAGGACCATGCGCGTCAAATTTGGTTCAATTTGGCCAGGTGGACAGATGCATATCATCCAGTATACCTCCCATTTTCTTCAAAAGTGAGGGTATAAAAATCACCATTGAGTCTGACTTTTCTTTTCAAATGTTGCTTCAAAAATATGGCTTATGACCCTTCATTGGAATGAGCTTATTCCAATGAGGTGGCATAAGTTATGATTTTTAGGAAAAATAAAATTTCTTTGTCATTCAAGAAGTTTTTTTATCAAGTGGCATCTGCTGATCATGTCAGGGAGCACACTTTCACTCCACAGGGAATCAACGAGAATTTCTCTTTCCCAAAACTAAATTTCCATGACTGATTTTACTCCAGAAAGACACCATGTATTCCGTATTTATCAAATTGAAATGTTGATAGTTGAACCCCAAACAATGAAGAGTTTTAACCTATCAACCACCTATCAAAACTGTTCTCAGCATGTAGACTTCTTAAAAACTCTGAACAGGGAATGCAACCAAGGGTATAAATGACAAGTTCAGAATACACAAAATTGCTTGATGTAATTCATTTTCTTTACATCTCAAAGTATAGGATTGGATAGTTCAGATCCCAGTCATTCCCTTTGAAGTATACAAAATATTCAGCTCCTTACTTGACTCCACAATCCCAAATGTTTTGCTGAATGATACAATCTAATGTAATACATGCAGATGCCCCAAAAGGTCAAAATCCCCCACCCACAAAGAGAGAAGTGGGTTAAAATATTTCTGAAAAATTAAATTTTCGAACAAATTTTGCTTTTTTACAAGACCTTATTTAGTAGCAACCACATACTAAATTTCAACCAAATCTGTCAATGTAAGTTAAAATTATCATGCTGATAGAGAAAAATTGAGCGAGGTATGATAAACTAAGAACCAAACCTCCAGAAATAAAAGACCTCGGAGAAAGCTGTTTTTCAAATCTGATCAAGACATCGTTTAAAAGAAATCATATCCTGAATTCAATCTAATCTGCCAACATATGTTATAAGTTATCTCACTAACAGGAAAAAATAAACGAAAAATGACAAACTGAAGAAACGAACTCCAGTAAAAAATTTCAGAAAAGACTGGTCTGACGAACACACAAAACCCATTTGTATATTCTCTGCCAACCTCATTGGCATGGGGGATAAATAATAATAGCATTGAGTAACTCTTGTGTTCTGTGCTTGCCCTGTATACCATTGGTTAACCTTCTATTCCTGTTTGTGAATCTACCAGTGGCAGAGACATCTATGCAGTTACATAGACAGATGGTGCAGGATGTTGCTCACTCAGCAGTAGTTCATATCCCACCAATATCATTTTAGGTATTTTCTCACACCTTTTTGGAGAACTCTAGGCAGTACATTCTAATGAAGTGTAAGAAAATAATTTTTATAAAGAAAATAAAATCTGGAATTAAGGTAACCCCTGCAGTAGCAATGTAATATATACAGTAGAATCCTCTTAATTGAATATCCATTTTGCCAGTGAAAATTATTCAATTAACAGGAGTATACAATTAACAGGGATTTGGTCAGTTTCCTGTGTTCTGGAGGTAAACTGAGCATTTACTCTATTATATCTTGTTTGACAGAGCTCATAGAGCTCTGTCAAACAAGATATAATAGAATAAATGCCTGTATTGGATGTAGTGAGGCCAAAAAGGTTGATAAATAATTGGAATTTGGGGTGTGTCACAGTACTTTTTTCAACACATTACAAAAAGTTATGTACAATTAACAGGAGTTTACTCTACAACCCATATGCAATTAACAGATCAAATTTGTACTGAAGGTATGGTAAATGGTTTTGTATTTGAAAATTATATTCAATTAACAGGGATATACAATTAAGATATATCCAGTTAAGTGGGCTCCACTGTACTACTCAAAGTTTGCTGAGCACAAAGTATATCCAACTATCTGTTTCACGTTTTAGTTGAAATATTGTAATGAAAAGTGTATATATTTTTTTATTTAATTATATCTTTAATGATTTAAGTACAGAAATTAAGATTTTATTTGTGTTTGACATTACTTTTTAGCTTTTGAAAACAATAACCATGGAAAATGGATATCATTGGTAAAAGAGGAAATTTTTCAATTTGGCAAAGTTGACGGAGCGAACTGGTATGGGTTCAATATCAAGAATGAGACTCATTACTGTTAATTACAGCTTGACAACGCCTTCTCATGCTCCCAGTCAGGTTCCAGATGGTCCTTTGTGGGATGTTCTTCCATTCTTGGACCAGCATGGCATCAAGCTCCTGGACACTTCTTGGCTGGACTGGATGGGCTGAAATTGCAAGCTGCAACTCATTCCAGACATGTTCGATTGGATTGAGGTCAGGGGATCTTGCTGGCCAGTCCATACGCTCAATCCCCTTCCTCTGTCGGTACTCCCCGACAGCATGGGCAACATGAGGATGGGCATTATCGACCATCAGAATGAATCTATCACCCACTGCACCTGCACACAATCTGACATGAACATCCAGGATCTCATCAATATACTGCTGTGCAGTCAATGTACCACGTTCAAGGACACAGAGGTCTGTATGTCCATCCCAGCTGATGCCGCCCCTGACCATGATTGACCCTCCACCATATCAGTCATGTTCAGCAATGTTGGCTGCATGGAATCATTCTTCCGGACTTCTCCATACGCTAGAACGCCTATCTGTGTGGTCTAGGCAGTACCTTGACTCATCTGTAAAAAGGACAGGTCACCAATCTTCTCTGGACCATCCAACGTAGTCCATGGCCCATTCATATCGTGCCTGGCAGTGGATCTGGGACAGCGGAATGCAAATACATGATCTTCTCGGTCAGAGACCACCTTCATGCAACCTTGCCCGGATGGTCTGCGTCAAAATATTTACCCCATGTGTATTCTGAAGCTCACTGCGAGGCTGGGTTGCTGTGGCAAAGCTGTTCCTGTGGGCCTGAATGATCAAAAACAGTCTTCAGCTGCAGATGTTGCCCTGTCTCTGCCACCATCATGCCATCTTACTGGTGTGTCATACTGCTGAAATCTTGCCCCTTGCTCCACCATCCCTACAGCCCGCCACATTTCTGCTTCAGACAAATGTCTTCTTACATTTGCATTTGCCATATTTAATTATTAAATCACAAGGGTTTGTGTTGAAATGAAGATTGAATACCCTACACATGTCATGGACATGTAGACAGTACACGAAAACATCATGAAAATCAAGGGGTACATGCCTGTCAAAAGAGAGCTAATGTAAACACTGGGGACAATCTCAATACGTTCCCCAATCATATCCACCAAAAATATCGCAAATATGTCACAAGCAAATTTCACATTGATGTGACAAATATTTGGTGCTTAGCAAACTTTGAGTAGTATATTAAAATGCATGTACTACATTCAGAGACGGCAAAGCTCAATGAAAATGTGTGTGTTCACAAATATCGAAGTTGCACTGAACCTTGCATGGTTTGGCTGTGAGGAAGGAAAGTTTAAAAAAATGGATCCACATAATGGGAGTGGAGTGGGGAACCAACTTTATTACACTTTTGAAGCCACTAACAAAGTTCTTCCATGCCTTTGTGTCATACCATATCTTTTTAGTGTTCTTGCCATGCAAGCCTGAAAATAAGCAGACTGTCATCTATCTGCAGTGAGGTTCCCTGAGGGTGAATTTGGTGATGCTACCCTGCACAGCAGGGTAGCATCACCCTCTGGGAACCTCAATCTGAATCAAGGTCTGAGGCCAAACAAGAAAGAGGTACTCAGAGGATAAATTGGGGGATTGTAGACCACCGTATGGGTTAGGGTCAGCAAATTCAACCTCTGAGGACCTTATTTTACAAATGACAGATTGCTTATTTTCAGACTTGTTGCCATGGTCTGGTCATGGGTGAGTCTACTTTTTCTGCTTCAACCATCCTTCAGCCAGAATGCTTGCCTTCAGTTTGAAAGATGGTTGCAATATGTCATAGAGGAAACAGACCAAAAGGGCTGATGGTGGAATTTACTGGTCAAATGCAACATCTCATTTTGTTAACATCTGTGGATAATAAGACAGAACACAATGAGGGTGGAGTATCGGCGAGTGGAATTAACAACCTAATTTGGAGTTCATCTTGTATTTCACATGAATGGTGCTGATATTTTTAAAGAATAATATCACCTTAAGCAGTCTGTTTACTTTACCACACACCTATTAATGTAAGACGTGATTTTCACTGTTCTACCTGTACAGTAAAAATAAAGTTGCATCACACATGTGGTGATAAAAAAACACATTTGATTTCATTTCCAATGTAAACAGAGAAGGAACCTGTCTAAATAAATCATGTCAATCAATAGTCAAAGGCACCAGAGTTGAAATCGCTTGGAAATTCCAAGTTTCTCAATTAGATTTGTTACCCGGGATATTTAAACAATCAGATTCGAGTCAAAAATTTACAAAATAAAAATAGGCCGATGAAATCATCAGATGTGTACCCATATGCACAACTAGTAGAAAGCTGTATGACGGAGGGCCACCTTGGATGCCGACATTATGTACACCATACATGGTATGGGTACATATAGAAATGGATTGGAGGAGTGCCAAATTTGATGGATAAAGGGTTAATATCTCCGGATCAAATTATTAGAGTTATATAAAAAACTATACAGCACAGCACATCAGTATCCTGAATACATATATAAAGTAACCTGATTTTCGGATTAATATTTATTGAGTTATTGCATGCCGAAGAAATGGATTGGAGGAGTTCTCAATTTGAAGGATAAAGGGTTAATATCACAGGATAAAATTATCAGATTTACACCAAAAACTAGACAGCTCGGCACATCAGTAACCTGAACACATATATGAAGTAACATGACAATCAGACTGATATTTTTTGAGTTATCTCATGCCTAAGGGATTGGAGGAATTTTCAATTTGAAGGATAAAGGGTTAATATCTCAGGATCAAATTATCAGATTTACACCAAAAACTATACAGATTGGCATATCAGTAACCTGAATACAAATATAAAGTAACTTGACAATCCAAGTAACATTTTTCAAGTTATTGAATGCCAAAGGGATTGGAGGAATTTTCAATTTGAAGGATAAAGGGTTAATATCTCAGGATCAAATTATCAGATTTACACCAAAAACTATACAGCTCGGCACATCAGTATCTTGAACACAAATATAAAGTAACTTGACAATCCAAGCAATATTTTTCAAGTTATCGAATGCCAAAGGGATTGGATGAATTTTCACTTTGAAGAATAAAGGATTAATATCTCAGGATCAAATCATCAGATTTACACCAAAAACTATACAGCTCGGCAAATCAGTAATCTGAATACAAATATAAAGTAATTAGACAATCCAAGCAATATTTTTAAAGTTATCGAATGCCAAAGGATTTTTCAAGTTATCGAATGCCGAAGGGATTGGAGGAATTTTCAATTTGAAGGATAAAGGGTTAATATCTCAGGATCAAATTATCAGATTTACACCAAAAACTATACAGCTCAGCACATCAGTAACCTGAACACAAATATAAAGTAACTTGACAATTCAAGCAATATTTTTTAAGTTATCGAATGCCAAATGGATTGGAGGAATTTTCAATTTGAATGATAAAGGGTTAATATCTCAGGATCAAAATAACAGATTTACACCAAAAACTATACAGCTCGGCATATCAGTAACCTGAACACAAATATAAAGTAACTTGACAATCCAAGTAATATTTTTCAAGTTATCGAATGCCAAAGGGATTGGAGGAATTTTCAATTTGAAGGATAAAGGGTTAATATCTTGGGATCAAACTATCCAATTTACACCAAAAACTATACAGCTCGGAACATCAGTAACCTGAAGATATATATAAAGTAACATGACAATTGGATTGATATTTTTTGAGTTATCTCATGCCAAGGGGATTAGAAGAATTCTCAATTTGAAGGATAAAGAGTTAATATCTCAGGATCAAATTATCAGATTTACACCAAAAACTATACAGCTTGGCACATCAGTAACCTGAACACAAATGTAAAGTAACTTGACAATCCAAGCAATATTTTTCAAGTTATCGAATGCCAAAGAAATGGATACGGATGCTGGACGGATGGATGAACGACGGATGGCCACCCCGGATGCTGGCATTATGTATACCATGCATAGTATGGGTACACATAATGAAAGTGTCAATGACAATGTTGCTTAACTTGGATAATGTTCAATGTTTATGAAAGGATTATGAAATAAGACAAGAACTGTGATAAGTGGGAATATGTTCATTTCTGTTCCCTGTATGCTATGTTTATGATACAAATAATATGAGGAGTACACTGTACTAAAGAGCTGAGGGGTGGGTTAATATGACCTCACAGTTAATGTATGTGGCCCTCACAGTTAACGTATATCAACAAAAGTTACCAAGTTACAGTGAAATTATTCCAAAACGAGTCATCCTATCAAGTTACATTAAAATCCCTTCATAAATATGGCCTGTAGACTGTGCTAAAGGTTTTCAGGCTTCGGGCCCCTGTAGCCGTCAGTTTCCCAATTGCGTCCAAAGGGGACGTTCTCATCTAGACATTATATGAAGTCAACCTACCAAGTTACAATGAAATCCCTTAATAAATATGACCTGTAGACTGTGCTAAAGGTTTTTGGGCTTTGGGCTCTGGCAGCCATCATGGTTGAATGATCGCAACCAAAAGGGGACATTCTCATCTGGGCATCATCTGGAGTGATCCTACAAAGTTACAATGAAATCAATTCATAAATATGACCTGTAGACTGTGCTCAAGGTTTTTGGGCTTCGGGCCCCTGAAGCCATCACAGTTGACCAATCACGAAAAAAAGGGGATGTCATCATCTAGTCATTATATGGAGTCAAACTTACGGGTTACAATGAAGTCCTTCCATAAATATGACCAATAGACTATGCTAAAGGTTTTGGGGTTTTGGGTTCGGGCAGCCATCAAGGCTGAATGATCGCGACCAAAAGGGGACGTTCTCATCTAGACATTATTTAGAGTCATCCTACCAAGGTACAGTGAAATCCCTTCATAAATATCACCTATAGACTGTGCTAAAGATTTTCGGGCTTTGGGCTCCTGTAGCCAACACAGTTGCCTAATGGTGTCCAAAAGGGGCTGTTCTCATCTAGACATTACATGAAATCAACCTACCAAGTTACAATGAAATCCCTTCATAAATATGATGTGAAGACTGTGCTAAAGGTTTTCAGACTTTAGGCTTGAGCAGCTATCATGGTTGAATGATCACAACCAAAAGGGGACATTCTCATCTGGACATCATCTGGAGTGATCCTATGAAGTTACAATGAAATCCCTTCATAAATATGACCTGTAGACTGTGCTCAAGATTTTCGGGCTTCAGGCACCTGTAGCCATCACAGTTGACCAACCACGACCAAAAGGGGATGTCATCATCTAGGGATTATATGGAGTCAACCTAACAAGTTACAATGAAATCCTTCCATAAATACGACCTACAGACATGCTAAAGGTTTTTGGGCTCGGGCAGCCATCAAGGCTGAATGATCGTGACCAAAAGGTGACATTCTCATCTGGACACTATTTGGAGTCATCCTACAAAGCTACAATGAAATCCCTTCATAATTATGACCTGTAGACTGTTCTAAAGGTTTTCGGGCTTTGGGCCCCTGAAGCCATCACAGTTGCCCAATCGTGTCCAAAAGGGGACGTTCTCATCTAGACATTATATGAAGTCAACCTACCAAGTTACAATGAAACCCTTCATAAATATGACCTGTAGACTGTGCTAAAGGTTTTTGGGCTTTGGGCATGGGCAGCCATCATGGTTGAATGATCGCAATCAAAGGGGACAATCTCATCTGGGCATCATCTGGAGTGATCCTGCGAAGTTACAATGAAATCCCTTCATAAATATGACCTGTAGACTGTGCTCAAGATTTTCGGGCTTCGGGCACCTGTAGCCATCACAGTTGACCAATCACGACCAAAAGGGGATGTCATCATCTAGGCATTATATGGAGTCAACCTAACAGGTTACAATGAAATCCTTCTATAAATATAACCTTTGCCTATGCTAAAGGCTTTTTGGGCTCGGGCACCCATCAAGGCTGAATGATCATGGCCAAAATGGGACGTTCTCATCTAGACATTATTTGGAGTCATCCTACCAAGTTACAATGAAATCCGTTCATAAATATGACCTGCAGACAGTGCTAAAGGTTTTCGGGCTTCGGGCACCTTTAGCCATCAAAGTTGCCCAATCATGTCCAAAAGGGGACGTTCTCATCTAGACATTATATGAAGTCAACCTACCAAGTTACAATGACATCCCTTCATAAATATGACCTGTAGACTGTGCTTAAGGTTTTCGGGCTTCGGGCTCGGGCAGCCATCATGGTTGAATGATCGCAACCAAAGGGTACAATCTCATCTGGGCATCATCTGGAGTGATCCTACGAAGTTACAAGGACATCCATTCATAAATATGACCTGTAGACTGTGCTCAAGGTTTTTGGGCTTCGGGCACTTGTAGCCATCACAGCTGACCAATCATGACCAAAAGGGATGTCGTCATCTAGGCATTATATGGAGTCAACCTAATAGGTTACAATGAAATCCTTCCATAAATATGACCTTTTACCTATGCTAAAGGTTTTTGGGCTCGGGCACCCATCAAAGCTGAATGATTGCGATCAAAATGGGACGTTCTCATCTAGACGTTATTTGGAGTCATCCTACCAAGTTACAATGAAATCCCCTCATAAATATGACCTGTAGACTGTGTGCTAAAGGTTTTTGGGCTTCGGGCACCTTTAGCCGTTACAGCTGCCCAATCACGTCCAAAAGGGGACTTTCTCATCTAGACATTGTATAAAGTCAACCCACCAAGTTACAATGAAATTCCTCAATAAATATGACCTGTAGACTGTGCTAAAGGTTTTTGGGTTCTGGGCTCGGGCAGTCGCCATGGTTGGCAGATCATGCCCAAATGGGGAAATTCTCATCTAGACATCATAAGGAGTCATCCTACCAAGTGACAATGAAATCCCTCCACATTAAACATGACTTGCAGACTGTGCTAAAAGTTTTTGGGTTTCGGGCTTGGGCAGCCATCACGGTTGATAGATCATGCCCAAAAAGGGAAGTTCTCATCTAGGCATTATACAGAGGCATCCTACCAAGTTACAATGAAATCCCTTCATAAATACGACCTGTAGACTGTGCTAATGGTTTTTGGGCTTGGGCAGCCATACCGGTTGCCCGTTCACGATCAAATGGAGACGTTCTCATCTAGACATGACCCCCAAACCTGCATGTGAAATTTTGTGATGATCAGACAAGAACTGCAGGGTGTAGCCCGTGCTAAAGGAAAATGTGAACAGACATCACAGACTCACAGACTAACAGACTCACAGACTTCCGCATGTGTGATGGCAATAGCTTATCTTGACTATGTCAAGTTAAGCTAAAAATAACATTCTGAATGCAAAATTGACTACACAATACTTTCCACAACTAATTATATAATGATGGAGTGTGCTAAACTTATTAGCTATTTAAAAATTTTTGTTGCGTTATTCCCCGCAGTTTAATCAATATCTGAAGTTCGATCATTGTGACCGTGGCACAGATCGGTGTCAATTGGTTTCGACAAATTGAATGCCATAAAAATTAAAAAGTAAATTAGGGTTCGAACCCTGCCAACCAACAGTGATGTTTTGTTGGCAAAGAAGGAAACATGGCAATTATCCAGCTGAATGAAAGTGTCAATGACACTGTAGCTCAACTTGTTTAAGACATGTACATGTATAGTGTGTGACACAGTAATGACAAACATCTAGGTAATGACCTGATAACAAAGGTACATGTAAAGTATTGTAACGGTCTGTACATAAATGCTGACCGTAGCCTGTAACAAATATATAGGTAAAGTATTGTAAAAATGGGGTGACTGTTAGATGCTAAACTAGAAAAGAAATCTTTGTGTCCCAGAGTGGGTCTGACTGAACCCAAAAATATTTGTTCTCATAGCACAGTGATAACAAAGACACCCAAAAAGAACTCATTCCTGTCACAAGGTGATAACAAAGGTACCCCAAGAAGTTTCGTGAAGATCAGTTCATAAATAAAGACTCTAGCCCGAGCCGTATTGACATGTGCACATACTGTGTATAAGTAGCACTGAACAAATCAAAGTTCATCTAATTTGCATGATTTCTGCACGAGAAAAAAACCTGTATTACATGTGATGTATTCCATGTTACTAAACATTCCTACAAAAATTTATTCAAACCAGAACTTTCATATAGAAGTTCCGTACAAAAAAATGATTGCACTAATTTTGGTACAAAATGGCTGCTGGCGGCCATCTTGAATTTTGGACCGCACCCAAAAACACTCATTCTCTTCCCACAGTGATAACAAAGGTACCCAAGAAGTTTCGCAAAGATCGGTTCATAAATACGGCCTCTAGCCTAAGCCATATAGAAGTTGTGTACAAAAACTGATTGGACCTAATTTCAGTACAAAATGGCCACTGGCAGCCATCTTGAATTTTGGACTGCACCCAGAAACACTCGTTCTCATCCCAAGGTGATAACAAATGTACCCAAGAAGTTTTGTGAAGATCGGTTTATAAATACAACCTCTAGCCCAAGCCGTATGGACACATGCACTTACTGTGTATAAGTAGCACTGAATAAATCAAAGTTCACCTAATTTGCATAATATCTGCTCGAGAAAAAAACCTGTACTATATGTGATGTATTCCATGTTACTAAACATTCATACTGAAATTTATGCAAATCAGAACTTTCATACAGAAGTTCTGAACAAAAAACTGATTGCACTAATTTTGGTACAAAATGGCCACCGGCAGCCATCTTCAATTTCGGACTGCACCCAAAAACACTCGTTCTCGTCCCACGGTGATAACAAAGGTACCCAAGAAGTTTCGTAAAGATCGGTTCATAAATAAGGCCTCTAGCCCGAGCCGTATTGGCATTTGCAGTTACAGTGCTGAAAGTAACATTAAAATAGATCAAAGTTAGTCTAATTGGCATAATTTATGCACAAGAAAAAAACCAGTATTATATATGATGTATCCCTTGGTACTAAAAAATTATTCAAATCAGAACTTTCATATGGTAGTTCTGCACAACAATCTGATTACACCTAATTTTGTACAAAATGGCTGCCAGTGGCCATCTTGAATTTCAGGCCAGACCCAAAAACATTCGTTCTCGTCCCACGGTGATAACAAAGGTACCCAAGAAGTTTCATAAAGATCGGTTCATAAATACAACCTCTAGCCCGAGTCGTATTGGCATTTGCAGTTACAGTGCTGAACGTAACACTAAATAAATCAAAGTTAGTCTAATTTGTATAATTTATGCATGAGAAAAAAAACTGTATTATATGTGATGCATCCTTTGGTACTAAACATTCATACAAATGAAAGTGTCAATGACACTGAAGCTCAACTTGTTAAGACATGTATATGTATAGTCTGTGACACAGCAATGACAAAAACTAGGTAATGACCTGATAACAAAGGTACATATAAAAAAGTATTGTAATGGTCTGTACATAAATACTGACTGTAGCCTGTAACAAATGTAGAGGTAAAGTATTGTAAAGGTAGGTGACAGTCAGATGCTAAACTAGAAAAGAAATCTTTTGAGTCCCAGAGTGGGTCTAACTGAACCCCAAAATGTTTGTTCTCATTTATTTATTTATTTATTG
Source organism: Pictodentalium vernedei (assembly GCA_031216915.1). NCBI lineage: Eukaryota > Metazoa > Mollusca > Scaphopoda > Dentaliida > Dentaliidae > Pictodentalium > Pictodentalium vernedei. The sequence continues at coordinate 316,962,330 of CM062295.1, read as the reverse complement.
ATGTTTAAGGTCACATATTTATGCACAATGGCTAATCATGACCGTGACAGTTTTACGGGTGGAGGAAGCCGGAGTACCCGGAGAGAACCACCGAGCAGCTGCCAGCTCCCCAACATCGTAACTCCGCACTGCAGCACAGGCAGGGTTAGATTGGTTGAAGACATGCGTACCATCGACGTGCAGTACGCCTTAGTACACGGCGTCATCGTGCCCCCACGCGGGCAATGGAGATGAAGTGTCTTGCCCAAGGACACAACGCGGTTGCCGCAGGTGGGATTCGAACCGAGGACCTCTTGGCTTGCAGCCTGCACCTCCACCTACTGAGCCACCACACTCCCATTTGTTCTCATAGCACAGTGATAAAAAAGGCACCCCAAAACACACTCGTTCCTGTCCCAAGGTGAAAACAAAGGGACCCAAGAAGTTTCGTGAAGATCAGTTCATAAATACGAGCTGTATAGAAGTTGTGACAAAAAACTGATTGGACCTAATTTCGGTACAAAATGGCCACTTGCAGTCATCTTGAATTTTGGACCACACCCAGAAATACTCGTTCTCGTCCCAAGGTGATAACAAAGGTACCCAAGACGTTTTGTGAAGATCGGTTTATAAATACAGCCTCTAGCCAGAGCCGTATTGACATGTGCACTTACAGTGTATAAGTAGCACTGAATAAATAAAAGTTCATCTAATTTGCATAATTTCTGCCCGAGAAAAAAACCTGTACTATATGTGATGTATTCCATCTTACTAAACATTCATACAAAAATTTATTCAAATCAGAACTTTCATACAGAAGTTCTGCACAAAAGACTGAATGCACTAATTTTGGTACAAAAGGCTGCTGGTGGCCATCTTGAATTTCTGACCACACCCAAAAACACTCGTTCTGATCCCACGGTGATAACAAAGGTACCCAAGAAGTTTCTAAAGATCGGTTCATAAATACGGCCTCTAGCCTGAGCCGTATAGAAGTTGTGTACAAAAAAACTGATTAGACATAATTTCGGTACAAAATGGCCACTGGCAGCCATCTTCAATTTTGGACCGCACCCAGAAACACTCGTTCTCATCCCAAGGTGATAACAAAGGTACCCAAGACGTTTCGTGAAGATCGGTTCATAAATACAGACTCCAGCCCGAGCCGTATTGACATGTGTACTTACTGTGTGTAAGTTGCACTGAAAAAATCAAAGTTCATCTAATTTGCATAATTTCTGCACGAGAAAAAAACCTGTATTATAAGTGATGTATCCCATGGTACTAAACATTCACACAAAAAATTATTCAAATCAGCGCTTTCATATGGAAGTTCTGTGCAAAAATCTGATTGCACCAAATTTTGTACAAAATGGCTGCCATCGGCCATCTTGAATTTTGGATCGGACCCAAAAACACTCGTTCTCGTCCCACGGTGATAACAAAGGCACCCAAGAAGTTTCGTAAAGATCGGTTCATAAATACGGCCTCTATCCCGAGCCATATCCAATTGTTGACGGACAGACGGACGACGGGCCATGGCATAAGCTCAAATTTGGCTTCGCCAAAGTTGAGCTAAAAATCAAGCATTAACCCGTTTTGGACTGGTTAAATTGCAATACCTCTTAAAAGCTCAACAATTCATGTTTTCTGTGAATTTCTCTAAACGAGTTTTGTAGATTTTCAAGATAAATTGGCCACACGCAGGTCTTGGTGTGATAATACAAGTTGCATGGACAAAATATTCCGGTAAGCATTTGTTAACTCTCCATGGGCTGCGAAATGCCAAAATTGTGATAAAATGGGCCGTCTTTGGACACCAACAGCGCCCAATGGGTATGACACAGAGAAAGGTACCTTCTTTTATCAGATGCAAGATTTATAGGAAAACATTTTTGTAAGTAGTAAGGGTATTCAAAAATAGAAGTCTTAACCCATTTTGGGCTGGTGAAAGAGATACCCCTTAAAAGCTTAAATTTCCCATTTTCTGTAGATTTCTCTAAAAACATCTTGTAGGTTTTCAAGGGAAATTGACTATTCGTAGGTCTTGGTATGACATAACAAGCTGCATGGACAAAATATTCCGGTGAGCATTTATTAACCCTCTACAGTCTGTCAAGCATCGTAACTTTGAGAAAATGGGCTGTTTTTGGGCACCCACAGCACCCAATGTGTACCCGAGAGATAAACAGAATGATTTTGTTGGAAGTGGAATTCACTGAGGACCATTTTCGTAAGTAATAAAGGTATTCAAAAAACCAAACGTTAACCCGTTTTGGGCTGGTTAAAGAGCTATACCCCTCAAATGCTTAGAAATTCATGCTTTACATGGATTTCTCTAAAAATGTTGTGTAGATTTTCAAGAAAAAACTGGTCACTCGCAGGTCTTGGTGTGACATTACAAGTTGCAAGGACAAAATTTTCTGATAACCATTTATTAACCCTCCACAGACTCTCAAACATCAAAACATCGGTAAAAGAGGGGAAAACCACCAACAGCACCCAACGTGTAGCTGAGAAATCAACATAACTTCCTTTGTTGGAAGTGGAAATCACCGAGGATAATTTTTGTAAGTAATAAGGGCATTCAAAAACCAAGCCTTCATTAACCCTCCACAATCTACCAAGCATAAAAATTTTAGATAAATTTGAGATATAATGGGCTGATGGATATGTGGCAAATAAACATAACTTTTTTTGTTGGACACAGACTTCTCGGATGCTGATATTGGTATTAACGCTCTCCACCAATAATGACGATTTTAACCTAAATTTTCTTTTATCAAACTGGGTCATTTGAGGCTATTATACCCACTTTTCTCAAGACATCAATAAAGATATTAAAATTTTTTAGTAAATTTTGTTTCTTAACATACCTACCACAATTGTTTACAATTGGCTGTAACGTAAGTACAAGCCCTACTTCAGAACTAACTCAAGCTTTCAGAGAACTTTTCCAAACAAGTTGGAAAAGTAATAGAGTTCAAAAGCACGAAAAAGATCGAAAAAAGGGTCGAGCGAGACCAGCGGCCGATATTACAGGTACTCTCTCTGCACACCTCTTGCGTTTATCGAGCACATGCGCAACAACCGTGACGTCAATTCCGTATTTCCGCCAACGAGAAGTTTGTGATTTAGCGGGGAGGCATCGATATCAAGGATATCCCCATTGAGGGTGGGCCTCCGGTAAACAATTGTGGTAGGTATGTTAAGAAACAAAATTCACTAAAAAATTTTAATTTCTTATCAACCTACTCACAATTGTTTACCATTGGCTGAATAAACAATAGGAGAAGGTGAATCACATAACCAATACCAACAAGAGTAGCAGAAAGAAAAGCAAGGAGGGCAGAGAACAATAACAAAACCAGTAATGAAGATAGAGAGAAGGCACCAGAAACGAACAAGGCTGAGTGAAGCACAACCTCGATAAAAACAATTTTAACGAGGGTGCACAACAGCCTGAGCAGCAACGAGAGGGCCTAAAGAATAAAGGTCCTCAGATTGCTGCTGAAGGTGGCGGAGATAAAAGGAGGAGAAGGAAGAGGCATTCCTCCAGTAAGCCGCATTCATAACATCCCGGAGCAAAACAGAATTGGAGAACGCCCAGGATGTAGAAATGGCACAAACCTCATGAGCATGAAACCGGTTCGAAACAAGATCCGATGCAGACAAGTGGGAATAAGCCAGCTTGATTGCAAGACAGATCCACCTGGAAATAGAATGGGAAGAGATAGGCTGCCTCTTAGGAATGAGAGACAGAAAGAATCTCCTCCGACCCCTCCTAATGAACTGAGTGCGAGTAATGAAAGTCTTGATCACACGAACAGGACAATGAAGAGGTCTCCGGCCATCGACAGCAGGGAGAGCCCGAATGCAGATGGGAGGAGGTACTGAATCAGGAAGCTGATTCTTAGCCAGAAAAGAGCAATCAGTAGTGAAGGTGACACTGTTAGCCTCATTTCTGAAGAAGGCAGAATCAACAGATAGCGCATGAAGCTCACTGACTCGTCGAGCAGAAGCAAACGCTAGAATAAAAGCCGTCTTATAGGTGAGAAAATGCATATCGGTCTCAGATAAAGGCTCGAATGGCGCCCCCTCCAAACAGTGCAACACCCATGCCAAGTTCCACTTGGGTGAAAGACGCAAAACTCGAGGCCTCTTCAAAGAAAAGTGCCAAATGAGTTTGGAGAGAAAAAGATTACGACTGATGCACCGCTTTCCCACATAAGAGAAAGTATCAGACAGCATAGACCGATAGCCCTTAATCATAATAGGCTGGAGACCCTTGGAGTCAAAGAGACCAGAAAATCCGCAATTTGAGTGATTGACGGATCACGGTAATCCACATTGTGATCTGAACACCAGCGGCAGAAAACCTTCCACTTCGCAGCATAAGTCATGCCAGTGGAATGTCGCCGCGCAGAAATGCACTCCACTGTTCGTCTCGAAAAACCTCTATGACGGAGACTGAACCTGATAAAGGACAGGCGTGAAGGGACAGGCTCGCCATGTTGTTGTGATACTTCCTGGGATGACCCTGGGAAAGAAGATCGCGACGTAGAGGTAGACGAATCGGCCGATCTGCCAACATAGGCCGCAGCAGATTGATCCACACCCTCTGTGGAGACAGAGGTGCGATCAGAATGATCCTGTAACTGCAAGCACGAATCTCTGTGAATACTTGAGGAAGAATTGGTGCAGGAGGAAAGGCATAGCCGATCCAACCTGTCCATTCCAGAGACAGAGCGTCTACTGCAAGTACCAGAGGATCTGGACAAGAGGAGACAAAGGTCTCTACCTGATGATTCCAGTGAGTAGCGAAAAGGTCGACCTGTGGACGGCCCCACTGCTCGCAAATCGCCTGAAACACCGACCGATGTAGCATCCATTCGGTTGGAAGGACACTGTCGCGTCGGGACAGGGAGTCTGCTAGGACGTTGAGACGCCCGGGAATGTGTCGAATGGACACCCGAGCATTCACATCCCACGCCAACAGAAGAAGATCCCGTGACAGCCGATACATGGGAATCGAATGTGAGGACAAAATGGTCCGACAGATGAGGGATCCAAAGCCGAAAACTCAACAGAAGAGCAAGGAGCTCCTTCTGGTTGATATGAAGGCCCACCTGCTCACTGTCCCACTCGCCATGAGTAGACAGACCGAGAAGATCCAACGCCGCACCCCAGCCCCGATCGCTGGCATCCGCAGTAAGGATGCGATCGGCCAAAGGAAGATTCAACGGAACACCCTGTGTCAGTCAGGGAATATCGGCCCAAAGATGGAGGTGACAAAGCAGAGACCGAAGAATAGTGAGTTCCAGGTCCAGCAGATCTACATTCCGACGCCAATGATCCAACAGGAAGTGTTGGAGAGGTGGGACAAATAAGCGATCGAGCGGAATATCTGTCAACGAACCGCAAAGGCCCAGTATCCAAAGGAAAGTCCTGGCCGGGACCGAGGAAGATTGAAGCAGGTTCCGAGTCAAGGCGGAAAGAATCTTCGCCCGAGCATGGGGGACCGACACTACATTAAGAAGAGTGTCGAAATCCATCCCCAAATGACGGAATCGCTGAGAAGGAAGGAGATCCGACTTCTCGCGATTGACTCTGAAACCCAGCGATGCTAGCAGGTAAAGAAACTGCCGGACATCTAACTCCAGAATAGCAGCATCGTGGTGCCATTGGAGGATGTCGTCCAGGTAGGTTGACGAAGTCACAGCCGACTGAGTACGGTGGAAAGCAAGCACATGTGACATCAGTCGGGTGAAGGCCCAAGGAGCCAGGTTCAAACCGAACGAGAGAGCTCTGAATTGATAGACTCAATCCAGAAACGAGAACCGAAGGTATTTCTGTGACGCCAGATGAATGGGTACATGGAAGTAGGCATCCTTCAGGTCGATACTGGCAGCAAAGTCGCCCTGATGAACTGAATGTCGAACCGACCGGAAAGTCTCCATACTGAAACGAGGAGCTATAATGTACTCGTTCAGGATACTCAGATTGATGACAGGACGAAATTGGCCGTTTTTCTTCGGCACCAAGAAAAGTCTCGAGTAAAACCCTGGTGAAAGGGTGTTCCTGACCACCCCTTTGGAGAGGAGATTGTCGATCTCCTGCACCAGAAGGACCTGACGCAGAGAATCAGAAGGGACCTGAGTCGGGAGGGGCACCCGAGATAAACTGGGGTGTCGATGGAAGGACAGTCGCAGACCGAATTGAATGACGTCAAGGACCCAAGGGTCTGGCGTTATCTCTGTCCAACGATCGTAAAACAGCAACAGCCTTCCCCTGACTGGAGGCGAATCGAGGTGAGAACCTTTACTTGTGGCCTCGACGAGGCCCCCGAGAGGAGAAACCACCTCAGGAAGTGACAGAGTCCTGAGACTTTCCTGCCTGAGGCTGCCAGCGAGTCTGGCCACATCGGCACTTCTTATGTGCAGAAGGAGCAGATGGAGCCGAAGGCGTACCCGATGTCGCCGATGAGGCAGACGCACCAGCACGCTTGGCGGGCCTGGAACGACCACCACCCACAGCAGCAGGTTGGTCAAGCTGTCGCAGCAAAAGCTGGTCCTTCGAATGACGAAGAACTTCGCCACAAACAGCTTCCACGGAACCATGGAACAACTGAGGTCCCACCAAAGAGGCAGAACAGCACGTTGCTCAGAAGGAAGGGATGGAGAAGAATCCAACACTGCATCCCAGCATGCCAGCTCCAAATTAGCCGTGTTACAGGCGTGAGCATGTGTCAAGTTCATAAGAGCCTGTGACAAAACGCGAAAAGGCGCCTGAACATCATCAAACTCCCCTGGTGGAAAATATTCAGCCAGAGCAGCGACGACATGGTCCGCGAGAGATAACATACCCAGCATCTCTCGGGACAGGCCCACCATAGATTCAACTACCGACATCGGAAGAACTGCCGACTTAGGCTTAGTTAACCCGAGGGAAGAAGAATCCTCATCCACAGTAGTCATCCCTTGGAAGACTGGTCGACAGACGGAATCATAAACACGAAACCGCGATGGAGGCAGAAAGGCATCAGCTCTAGAAAAGAAGGAACCCTTGAGGGCCTTAGAATGCATTTTGGCATCTAAGCCCTGGAAGGACTCCAACAACCTGAGCCGATTGCAGAGGATGCAAAGCCCCTGAGCTAGAAGGCTCAACAGGGTTACGGCGCTCCACAGTGGACCGCGGCCGGACATCACAGATGGCTGGTCTGAAGGTTGAACTTCCCGCAATAAGCCGAAGACGAAATGCAAAGCCTACCCCAAAACTGACGAGGGGGGCCCATCACCTTCCACATAATCGTCATCCTCCGTAGCAGAGGAGACGTAGCCCAACTCGGGCTGACCTGCAGAAACCTCCTGGGAAGACTGAGCAGTATCCAAGGGGCCAGGTGAGACATCTCGGCGACCGACCAAAGGAGGTTGTGCCTGAGGAGGCACAGGGAGGCCAACTTGAGGGTTGCCACAAAGCAACCGGGTGAGCGCCAAAACGGCCTGATGCAGGTCACCCTGAGAATCCGTCGCAGCAGTATCGCCTGACGGAGTGTCCTCCCAACGGACCCTTCTGGTAGAAGAACCCAAATCCTCAGAAAAGACTGACGTCGAACGTCGATTGGCAGACAGAATAGGGATACGGTGATAAGACACCGGAGGATAGTCCCGATTGTGATGACCAGGGGCCATCACTGACCTGTGCGAAACAGAAGTTCCTGCCTGCAAATCCTCGAAAGAGACCGACGGCGCACGTCGATCGGTAGCTGGCCCTAGGACACGGTGAGGAGACACTGGAGGATTGTCCCAAGAATGATAGGAACCTGTCATTGGCCTCTGCACGGCAGACAGCCCCAACTGCCCATCCTCTGAGACCGACGGCAAGCATTGATCGACACCAAGACTCGGAACACAGTGAGGAATCACCGGAGGAAGGTTCCGAGAGTGACAGCTAACCGGGGCTGTCACTGACCGCTGCTGGACAGCAGGCCCTGGATGCCAATGTCCCAACCCCATCCTGCTAGGCGGCACAATAGCAGGGGAAGGAGGAACAATAAACGATTCACTCGAGGGGCGAGGAATCGCTGCCAAAGCGACCGACCGGCTCAACCGACTAGGAGCAAACCTAGCCAGATGAGACGGAGCAGACAGCAAACCCGCACAGCCCCACCGCAAGGCTAGGGGAGGCTGAGAGCACACAGACACACCAGCAGATACAGCCTCGGTCCCCCAAGACTGTAGACCATCCCCAGAGGAGATGGAAGAGCCACCATCATACAGAATAGGATCTGTAGTAACAACTTCCTCAGCAACTGTCGATGGCGTAGGAGGCAGATCGGAGAGGGTCACCGAGCTGACCCCGGAGAAGCTCTCTACGAAAACAGATGCCTCAAGAGTGACATCAGAAGACAAAGAGACCATGGTCTCCACGTCAGGTATCACTGAACTAGCACCGTCAACAGTTGCAGAAGAACTCGCCACAGAAGACAGATCAGAATCCTGTGTGACAGAGTCACCATGTGCACCAGCAGAAATGTCTGCTACGGCACGGCTACCCTTACCCCGAGAACGAGGTGATCAAGCTCTGGACAGAACCACCTTGTTAACAGAAGCCCAGAATTTAGAGGACCAAACCCCACAAATACCACATGATTGGGCCTGAGTGCAACTGTTGCAAGTGACACATGTGGAATGAGAGTCGTCCACATGCTTCACTTGCAAGCAAGAGGTACAAGAAATAGTCTTTGGCATTATATGAATGAAAATAATGGAATCAAGCTAGCTTCCCGCCGACGGAAAACAGCACAAAGGTCGTTTTCACATGTGGGGGGAAAAGCAAGATTAAGCGTGAAGAAACAAGCAATAATGATCAAAAATAACATTAATCAAAAACGATTTGGATAGCTTGACAAAAGGATACAATCCACTTGCACACAATTAAATGCAGAGCACATATAATAAGTTGTTCACGAAGAAAAACAGCAAAGTAGCACAAGTCACAAAAATTTCCGACCATGTACAAATGGCGGAAATAAAAGGAATTGACGTCACGGTTGTTGCGTATGCGCTCGGTAAATGCAAGAGGTGTGCAGAGAGAGTACCTGTAATTTCGAGCGCTGGTCTCGCTCGACCCTTTTTTTTATCTTTTCCGTGCTTTTGGACTCTATTACTTTTCCAACTTGTTTGGAAAAGTTCTCTAAAAGCTTGAGTTAGTTCCAAAGTAGGGCTTGCACTTACGTTACAGCCAATTGTAAACAATTGTGAGTAGGTTGAAAAGAAACTTCAGTGATACAGTTAAAAACAATTCTTCAGACAATCTGGGGTCATAAAAAAATCATGGAATCTCGTCTGGAAAAGCCACGATTCTCCAGAATCATAAAGTCTAGTTATAATATAATATAATATTCCTGGAGGTAAAAAATTCCAAAGCAAACTTAAAACCTATCTTTTCAAGAGAGCTTTCAATATAGTCTAACTAATATCATACTGATTGAAACTTCCTAACATTTATCATTCACTATGTGAATGAGAAACAGTTACGAATGGTATCAGTTCCACCAACTTTGACAACACTGAATCAAAGACTCTGATGTGCATTCTTAGGAATTCTTTTGGAAGTCTACAGGGACCAAATATGGAATCTTTTCCCAATGGCATTGGAGCATGATTTTTCCCAGTTCCCAACCCTAAATTTCACAATCTCATTCCCCACTTGAACAAAAATTTAATGCACAATTGGTGTCCTGAACTGTGTGGTCAAAAGGCCTAAAAAATCCATTGGTTTTCTAAGGTCTCATGACCACCCAGTTCAAGACACCATTTGTGCATTAAATTTAAATTATTTATCTAACGGAATAAGGTGTCTGAATTCAAAGGAAAATGGTATGGTCTTTTTTAATAGTATAGGAACAGTTTAACCCTTTACCCAATGCAGACGATATCAAAATTTATTATTTTAAATATCATTTTTTAAAATTTTTAAAAAAATGTCAACAAAACCATATCATGTGACCCCTCATTGGAATGAGCTCGTTCCAACGAGGGGTCACATGATATGGTTTTGTTGACATTTTTTGAAAAATAATATTTTTTCAACTGCTGAATTTGCATATTATGAGGGCGGATGCGGCCGGTTCGTTAGGTAAGGGTTAACAGAGACTGGGGTAAACATGAATGATTCCATGTGACTGTTTTATTATAAATTTTGCTTGTAGTATACATGCAGTTGCTTAGGTATCAGACTTAATGTAAAATTGATTAGTCTTTGTGTTCCTTCCCCTCTAAAATTAATACCAATTGGAGACCCCATGACAGAAATTTTTCCAATGGCCTGGGCCCCTGGACCCTTTCCCAAAAAGGGCAGAAGACTCCTGGATTGTTGGTAACCAAAACTGTTCATCTAAACCAACAATCTAACTAAAAATGTTCTATAGCCATGATAAAATCTCAGCAACTGACCTCGATTCTTGGAATGTAAGAGCTTTCCAAGAATCAATGACAAGAGCTGGTATCATCAATGAAAAAACACCACACTGAACAACATTTCTCTACAGGGTATGTAAACACATAACATTTTAGATTGGTAAGCAGTTTATTCAAAAGGTGTAGTTTCAAACCCCACTTCACTATCTTTATTTATTTATTGGGGTTTAATGACACTTTTGACAGCCAGGGTCACCTCACGTCACAGTTTTATGGGTGGAGGAAGCCAAGTACATGGAGAAAACCACTGACCAGTGGCGAGCAACTGTCAGACTCCCCGGAATACTAACTCCACACAAGCAAGGTTAGCTTTGGTTGAAGACAAGTGCACCATTGACAAGCAGTATGTCTTAGTACACAGTGCCACCATACCCCCATGTGGGCTGTCGTTGCCCAAGGACATGGCGCAGTTACACCTGGTGAGAGGACTGAACCATGGACCTTTTGGTTTGAAGTCCAATGCAGTAACCGCTGAGCCATCACACTCCCCCACTTTACTGTAGATCTGAGTTAAGTACTGATTTTACACTTAAACCCTTTATCTTACATGTCTAACATTTGACATTTGAAAAAATGTTTTTGAATAACTAAAAAGATTTCATTTTGGTCTGCAAAAATATACCTTGTCACCACTCATTGGAATGAGATCAATGAGCATGTTCCAATGAGGAATTATAAGGTATGGGTTTTTTGGAGGCAAAAGTTGAAAAAAATATTAAATGGTGTTTTTTGTGAATAGTGTTGGGCTATATGTGGCTGTTTCATTTGGTAAAAAGTTAACCTTTACCAAACATAATCGCCAAAACTGGGCAGTGCTATTCACAAAAATCACAATTCAATTTTTATTATTTTTTTTTATTTTTTATCTCAAAAACATAGCTTATGACCCCTCACTGGAATGGGCTCAATGAACTCATTCCAATGAGGGGTCCTAAGCTATGTTTTGACACAAAAAAATGAAAGTTAGTTATTCAAGAATTTTATTTGCGAGTGTTGTCAGCCTTTTGTGTTAGGACAAGCCCACAAATAAGCAGCCTGTGAGGGTCACTGACAGGCATAACTTATGTTTTTTGACAGGCACCAATTTACTTGTGCCTCACATAATAATGACCAGCACAATTTCTTGGAATTGTATTTGAACAAACATAAGAATGGTTTAAGCATGCCAAAACCGTGCAGGAATGGTTTGGGGTTATGCAACCCCTTTCGACCCTGTTGGAATCTCAGCACCTGGTGGATGGACTCTTTCTTTTGGTTCATCTCTTCGGTGGCTGTTTGTCCTGATTCCTTCAGGTGAGGACCAGTGTGAGAGGCAATCCTCTGACAAAAAGTTCTACCTTTCCTCGAAGGAGGTGGTTGGTTGTCTTCTGACACAAAGCCCACAGTCAGTTGGATGCTCTCACCCTTTACTTGAAGATTCCAAGTAAGTGGGCAAGAGATGTTTAGAGCTGAATGAATAAATGGTTTCAGCGTGCCTTGTGACCCAAATAACTTTATTTGCTTTTGAATCCATGAGAGTCGGAAGTGAGGCCCAATAATCTTATCTGGTTTGAGTGTTAGCACTGGCAGTAGGGCAGTGGGTTCAGATCCCTGAGAAAATCGAACTCGAAGGTGACCAGGAACTGCGCATAACTACAAAAATTCTGCTCTGTATTTGCTCAGAAACGTGGGCATATTTATGGTAATACTGAAACCGCAGTTTCATGGTTGTTTTAGAAAAAGAAAAAAGAAACCCCAACAGTCGCTGGTTTGGGGGCATCCCCAGCATATTATCCATAATGGTTACAAAAAGGAAAAATCCACCAATATGACAGGGCTTTCTGTATTTTCAATGGTATCTCCATTGTAAAGTCCAGGGTGATAACTGATCTCTGTTCACACCTTGGAGTCCAAAGTGAGAGTAAATGAAATGAATGTGAAAAATTCAAAGTCTATTTGAACCTGCAACTTAAGGTGCTATATAAGTAAGGAAAAGATAGTGTGAAAATAGGCGCTAAGTTATTTTCAATGGTGTCAAAAAATTTAAACAAAATAAAAATTTGTCACCATTTTTGTTGTCCATCTGTATTTATGAACAATGTATTGCAGTTTTAAACACCAAAAGTGAAAAAAACTATAACATTCTTTTAGATATATGACACCATCACAAATCATATGATGCCTATTTTCAAGCTAAATTTCCCATTACTTATATATTACCTTAAAAACATAATATCCTGTTGTGATAGAATCTACCAATGCAAAATTCTTGATTAATAATCACTCATTATTGGAAAGCTCAGTTACAGAGAGCTTTCCAATAAATGATAACAAGTCTGGATTATTGTCATATTTATATATATATACAGTTAACATACATTTGCAGATTATAAACTTAGCATACCATAGAATTTACCTTTGGAATTTAACTGGTTGAGTGCTAGAAGCCACTATCATGGCTCTATTAAAGAGAACTGAAAGCCACTTTAGTGGCTTTACACCATTTGCATTACCTTGCTGTTGGCTCAGTAGTAGAATTGTTTTCTCATAACATTGTTTGGTTACAATTTACTGGAGAGAGCCTATTGCACTCTTCAATAAATTGTAACAAAACAACTATTTATGAACAAAATCTTCCTAAACTAAAGCTACTGTTGCTGGTAGTGTGGTATCTTTAAAAATAATACCCATGTTTCAAATCACCTATTACAAATAATTTAGCACTAAATCAGTTAAGAAGACAATGTGAAAATAAATTGAAAACACCAGGAATGTACACTTATTTGTAATTTTAAAATTGTTAGGACATATTTGAACATTATGTGGCAAAAAATATATTCAGCAACTCAGCTTTGAAAGGGTTAAGCAATGTTGTTACTTGTTTACATTATGACCCCCCCCCCCTCCTTCCCCTCCCTCCCCAACCCTCAACCATACTTTCAAAATCGCATTAGAAAAGACATATGTTCCAAGTGCCTTACTGCTTGAATTTAGCTCCTATGTGACAGACTTTTTTCTCAATGTGTGTTATAGAGCTGTGGTATTCACTCCCTGTTTGTGGTATCTCCATACCCAGTAAAGTGTTTTATTATGTCAGCTCTTGGAGTCAACCAATCAGCATGGATAGATGGTGGCAGCCTATGAAGCCATATCAGGTCGATGATGTTGTCATTTGACCCCATATGAAATCAATATCAGGTGTGTGTCGACCATATTTTTTTTAAAAATAAAATGCAACCACCTCATCTCAAAAATGGCAATCTTACAGAAAACATTCTGAATTGTCCATTGAATGTGATTAAAACATCATTAAACTCCCTTGAACAAAAAGAAATAATCTGTTTATAATATGTGTCTCAAATTGAGAAACTTATTTCGATGGATAACCCCATCCGATAGCTCAAAGTAAATTGAAACATGCCCAACAAGCAGGTTAATCGTACCAATCGATAATCACTTCAGCACAACACGATTGCTAGATAGAGTTCCCCCCTCCCCCTTTGTAAACTTATGTCTGCTTGTTTCTATTTTCACAAGTACTATTAAATAAAGGGACATACTGGATTTTGTCCGCTGACATAATAAATACCTTACGGGATGTTTAGTGGTCGGATATGGTGTCATGTGAGACTCAGTGAGATCAATATTAGGCTTGGCTAATGCCTCGGCTAATATTGATCTCACTTCGCCTCACATGACATCATATCCAACCACTAAACATCCCGTAAATTATAATAGCACAGCGCCTCAAAATTTGGGTTCATAAAATACAAGGGCTAAAAATATGAATCAAAATCTACTTTTTAACCTTTTACCTAACTTGAATAGAAGACAACACTTGCAAAATACTTTCCCTGAATAATATTAGTTATCCTTGTGTTTTTGAGGGTGTATGGGAATTTATACCGGTTTGGGAACTCATACACCCTGAAGCAAAACTGAAGGGTTATGAATTCCCAGACCGGTGTAAACTCCCATACACCCTGGAAAACACAAGGATAATGGATTTATGTACAAGAATTTTGGTGTACTCAATACTTTAATCTACATTGTGAGAAAAAACTGACAGAAAATTTATACTTTGTAAGTTTCATACTAAAACCAATGAGCCAATGACATCCATATTGTAAAATTTTATTACACATAAATATTAAATTTCCTGTATTTTTATTTTTGTTCTAACATAATCGAGCAGAAGGTATGAATTAATGAAAGTGTCAATGACATTGTAGCTTAACTTGATTGTGTGTTGTGTTTAATGAAAAGGATAATGTTCAATGCTAATGAAAGGATTATGAAATACAACAAGAATTGTGATAATTGAGAATATGTTAATTTCTGTTCCCTGTATGCAATGTTTTCAATAAATATAATTTGAGGTGTAGACTGTACTAAAGAAGTGAGGGGTGGGTTAATGTGGCTCTCACAGTTAATGTATGTCAAATAAAGTTACCAAGTTACAGTGAAATTATTCCAAAATGAGTCATCCTATCAAGTTACAATGAAATCCCTTCATAAATATGGCCTGTAGGCTGTGCTAAAGGTTTTTGGGCTTCGGGACCCATCCCAACCAAAAGGGGACATCCTAATCCAGACATTATACTCTGTCATCCTACAAAGTTACAATAAAATCCCTTCATAAATACGACATGTAGTCTGTGCTAAAGGTTTTCAGGTTTTGGGCTGGGGCAGCTGTCATGGCTGAATGATCATGACCAAAAGGGGACGTTCTCATTTAGACATTATCTGGAGTTATCCTACCAAGTCACAATGAAATCCCTTCATAAATATGACCTGTAGACTGTGCTAAAGGTTTTGGGGTTTCAGGCTTGGGCAGCCATCACGGTTGACAGATCATGACCAAAAGGGGAAGTTCTCATCTAGACATTATATGAAGTCATCCTACAAATTACAATGAAACCCCTCCATAAATATGACCTGTAGACTGTTCTAAAAGTTTTTGGGTTTTGGGCTCGGGCAGTCATCACGGTTGACAGATCGCGACCAAATGGGGAAGTTCTCATCCAGATATCATACGGAGTCATCCTACCAAGTTACAATGAAATCACTCTGTATTAAATATGACCTGTAGACTGTGCTAAAAGTTTTAGGATTTCGGACTATGGGCAGCCGTCACGGTTGACAGATCATGACCAAAAGCCTGCTATTGTGCATTCTTGTTTTTACCCAGTGGTTAACCACGGTGTAAAAAAAAGCTACTGTGGATTGCAAGTTACACCATACCTCTCAGCCAATCAAAATTTAGCATTTTGTTTCAATTGAAAATAATGTGAATTATCCTAAAAGATAATTCCTGGTTATAATGGAAATTAAATCAATGCTGTTATGTATTTGGAGGCTTAAATTCAAGTTGTCTCCCCTACACAGTTTGGTTTGTTGTTGAAGATGTGTATGTGCTTGCGCAGACCTATCTTTCTATTATCGGCAAAGAAGTGACAAGCACTTTTTAGTTGAGACTAATTTGTGAATAGGCAATGTTGTAAATTCCTTTTGTGTCATTTAAATTCCCAACCCCTCCCACCCTTGGAATAGTTACTGCTGTTTTTCTTTTGTGTTTTTCCAGATTCTTGCGATGGCCAATTACAATTCATACCAACACACCCATACGTCATAGTCGGCATGGCATCATTTCCTGAGGTTTTGAGGAAGCTACGAAGTATATATGGACAAAATGGTTATTTGTGTGAACCATGGGTGAAATACATGGACCAAAGTTGTTGCTATCAAAATTTATTATTTTAAATATCATTTTTAAAATTTTTTCCAAAGATTTCAACAAAACCATATCATGTGACCCCTCTTTGGAATGAGCTCGATGAGCTCGTTCCAAAGAGGGGTCACATGATATGGTTTTGTTGAAATTTTTCGAAAAATAATATTTTTTCAGCTGCTGAATTTGCATATTAAGAGGGCGGATGCAGGCAATTCGTTTGGTAAGGGGTTAAGTTAGGCAAAGGGTTAAAGGGTGTATTGTTCACCACACCACTGGGTTCTAATTCTTGTGACAGCTATGAAGATTTTGATGGTAGAAACCTGTCAGCACCTGTCTCAAGGACAAACAGTAAAAATAAGATTATTTGCAGAATGTACCAATCATGACCGGTCACAAAGTTCATAAAAATTGTAAATGAGTACTAAAATTATTCCCCTTCTGGATTGTATTGACTGAGCTGCCTTTTTATTTTGATAATCGATGAACTTATACACTTGTACCCATATTTTATAATATCTTTATCTGATCAGTATCAAATAAATGTAAGAAAAAAAAAACAAAAGCAAGCAATGGCAACCGAATACTCAAGTGTTGGTGATGGTTTTTGTCCAAAAAAATCAATATCAAATTCAATAGTGTTGTTTCAAAGATGGGAGTACAAACCTTGAATAAATAATTATTTACTTCAATAAGCTTATTAAAACACTTGGCGCAATCAAGTGAAAAAATTCAATATAAAACCCTTTCTTCAACATAGCTGTTTGTTTACTGATATTTAACTCTTCTCAGTCTGTAAGTGAAACAAAATTTTTGTCAATGACAGGGTTCGGGTGAATACATTTCAAATGTATTGAATACGAAGACTTTGAAATTTTATGAATACCAATATGTATACACAAATTCCAAATGTATTTGAATACAAATAGGAATACTTTACAATGTATTCATGAATACAAATATGAATACTTCAATACTTTAATTATTTCTTCAAAATGGATGATAGTTTGATAATTCCTACTGACATTAAGGAGATTAACCCTCTGCCCACTGATGTCAAAATAGCGCAATTTCATGCTGCAAGTTTCACCCTTAAAGCAACTAGGGATTTAACCAATTCAGTCTTGTTTGACAGAGCTCATGAGTTAAATTTCAGTGCTTGAAATTTTGAGATTTTGAGATCAGTATGCAGAGGGTTATATAGTCCAGGCACATTAGACATAAAAATGAGAAAGTAAGGAAAAAAATCGGAGAAAGCTGATTTTTTTATATGTTTCCGGGACACACATTGCGGATAAAGTGTGAAAAGTCCCCGCGAATCCGAGTTGAGTTTTTTTAGTTATAGCGTTTTTTTGATGAAAAAAAAAATTTAAAAAAAAATTCGACCCAGCTCCATATTTCTCATTCTTATTCGCCTTAGTAGGGTGAGAATCATAAATATCGTGCTGAATAATATTGAGAATACATATCCCCAACAGAAAATGCCAACTTTGTACCAATCCTCACACTCAATGGTGAAATATTCACGAAAATGTACAAAATTACGAAAAATTTTTTATTGTTTTCATACACGCAACGGTACACAACGTCCATTAAATCAAATCTACGACTACTTTGGGAGTTAAATTATATATCAAAAATTGCAGAAAAGCAGTGGCTTTATAATGATATATAACAATAGTCATTTATTCCATAATGAACTGGTGAAACGTGTGAAATATTAACCATACCCCCTAAACTCAAATTCAAACGGCATCGACTTTTCTCATTCAAATACCGTATTAAAGCATCATTGTTTCAATTTCCATGTTCGATTAAATCACATAATGTGGTGTTCGCCTACACTCAAGATGCATTGGCATGTTATGTGTGCACGCCCTTGATGTGTACTGCACAGAAGTCAATGAAATATTCTGTGGACTTGCCAGAGGTGACTGTACAACAGCTGACGCTGTCAATCAAGAAAGTGTCAACCATCTACTGTCAAAATTACACGAACTGCTCCAGAATGCGTCCGTAGGATGCACAGGAAAGCTTTGGGTACAATACTATGAGCAAATAGGTCTTCTCCAGTTGTTCTTGAGAGCAGAGCGCACAGGCGACTGGGAACTCCACACATATTGTGTTCGCAATATGATTCCAGTATTTCACGCAGGTGGTCATTTTGCATACGCAAAAAGTTTTCATCTCTATTTGCAGCAGATGAATGAGCTAACAGAAATAATGCAACAGGATGATTTGAAGTTGTTCACTGAGAAAGGTTACTTTACCATAAGGCGCTCAGATAAATTCTGGGACGGGATATATTCTGATCAGACCATAGAGCAGAGTTTAATGAGAATGTTCAAGCTCCCTGGTGGTCTCACACATGGCAGGGGAATAACCGATAGCACTGTTGCGAAATGGGTACATGGACTACCTCTTTGCCTTCCGCTATGTAATGCTCTTGAAAATTTTGTTCATGTTCACACTGGTCATGGCGAACAACATCGGGATCTCCGTCAAAGTTCACAACTGACTGATGCCAATGATATCACCAAATTATTGAACTGGCTCAGAGTGCATTCCCCCTTTCAGAATAGAGATCCACTACAATTAGTCTCTATAGCGACCGGGCTTGTGGCCGACGAAACTGTGAACTGTGACCAAGTTCGCAAAATTGGTGAATGTTGCGTATCGAATGTTGTAAGCAAAACGTTCAACAGCATCAAACTACGACGTGTTGACATTGTGAAGTCTTTCGCATCGATGGCAAATAGCATCAAAGTCCGTGGAAGTAAGGTAGTGATTGACCCCACAATTCTGTTCAACCGCATCACATGTGTTATTCAGTCACAAGCAGAGATGGAAGAGTATCTCAAATATGAACTCGCCCCGAAACCACCAGCATTGTTTGATTCTGCTGGAATGAGGAAGACACAGAAAAGCACGCTCGGTAAGATCCTCAAAACATACGGTTCCGAGCAAACTAAAATCCCAGAACATTCTCTGTTTGTTGTAGATGGTGGATTTTTATTGAGGGCAGTTGTATGGCCTAAACAGTCGTCATATAAGGACATATGTACATCATATTCCAATTATCTAGTGAGACATTTTGGGGCGAACGTCGTGGTTGTTTTTGATGGTTATGCTTGTACAATGTCGACAAAGGGCATGGAACAAGCCTGTAGATCTAAAGACAGGTATTCCATTGATATCAATATCTCACCCGAGTTACCAGCCACCACACCCCAATCCGATTTCCTTGCAAATGCCAAGAACAAAACCCAACTGATCGATCTTCTAATGCAGGAGCTAACTGCTATCAATATTCAGTCCAAGCAGGCCGAGGCTGATGCTGATGTACTGATAGCCGAAACTGCACTTGACATCGCTCAAGATGACAACAATGTTGTCGTTGTGGGAACAGACACAGACTTGTTAGTCATTCTTACCTCTCGAGTTCAACCGGGATGTAATATTCACATGATGTATTCCATTACCCCAAACTTACTAGTTTCAGTTAGTGAAATAGCAACCAAAATGGGTGACCATAGAAGCAACCTCCTTGTAGCACATTCTATAAGTGGTTGTGACACTACTTCTGCACTCTTTCGAGTTGGTAAGAAGAAAGTATTCAGTACAATTGTCTCCGATGTTACTAGCGACTCACAACAGTATGTCAACACAATTTTGGCGGATGACAGTACACCAAGTGCAGTAGCCACTGCCGGGGAACAACTTCTCCTGATCTTATACGGGAGTAAAACTGTTTCCTCTCTCGACCAATATAGATATGTCACTTACAAGCGTTATGTAGCAAAATCTAAACTGAATAAACCCATCGACCTAGCCTCACTCCCACCAAGCAGCGATGCTGCACAACAACATGTCTACAGATGTTATCTCCAGATCCAACAATGGCTGGGCACTTCGCTTCCTCTGACGTATTGGGGGTGGTCGCTAGACAATGGACTTCTTGTACCGACTGCAGCCACAAAGCCATGTGCCCCCGATAACCTACTGAATCTGATCAGTTGTGGTTGCAAGAGTGCTTGTACAAAAAGGTGTGGGTGTAAGAAGGCAGGACTCTCTTGCTCAGGTTTGTGTAATTGCAGTTCGGATTCTTGTAACAACCACAGAAACACTGTCCTGTCAGAAATTTCTGAGTTCGATGAATAATATGTATATAGGTCATGGCATTTCTGTATATAGCGTTGATAATAGTCAATGTAACTTAATCCATGTTGATTGATTTGTACATTCTGTAAATATTATTTATTGATTTTTGTACATTTTGTAAATATTATTTATTGATCTAATGCTGCCAGACACAGACGTGTCTGTTCGGTCCCAAGCCCGAAAATAGTTGAGTTCTCATGCTGACGAATTTTATGCCAAAAGGGGAACTCGGCCAGAAGCAGAGGGGGTCTTCCATAATGTCTATTTTGTAAGCAATGATAAAAGTCTTCAAATGGATTTTTTATCGTCTGTCCAACTAACATCCCGTTCTGTACTACGACCCTTTGGGCAAATCCGTTAGGAAAATCGTCATTTTTTGCGTAAATCCGATACTTTTTTGTGAATTTTCAATAATTTTTCGCAGAAATTGTCACAGAATGCACATTTTCCTCTAGGTAAATGTATATTAGACATTATGTAGCTCGAAATACGCGTAAACAAAAAATACAGTTGGATCAATTCGAGGTTACAAAGTTCGTGCGATTTTTTTAAATTTTTTTCAAACGCGTTTTCGAAAAAAGGCTGTAGAAAAAAAAGCTCAACTGGGATTTTAGGGGACTTTTGTCTAATCGTTCAGTGACATGTACTCGACATTCCCTGAAAAAATCAGCTTTCTCCGATTTTTTTCCCTAGTGAAACCTAATGTTCTTGGGCTAATAGGATTATGGATGAAAAATAAGTTCTTTTGAGGGTGAATCTGTTAACCCTTTACCAAACATGAAAAGCAGACGACACTTGCAAACAAAATTCTTGAATAACTAATTTTTTTCAATTTTTGTCTCAAAAACATAGGTTATGACCCCTCATTGGAACGAGCTCGATGAACTCGTTCCAAAGAGGGGTCCTAACCTATGTTTTTGAGACAAAAAATGAAAATATAATGAAAATTAATTGGCGATTTTTTAGAATAGCGCTGGTCGGTTTTTGCCATTACGTTAGGTAGAGGGTTAAGTAATCTTTATCAACAGACATGAGTTGGTATTATGACAAACAATAAGAAACATAAATTTTCATATCAATTTATTTTGAAAACAAAATGTACAGCTTACTGTTACATATTAAAATATGTTAATAATACCATACAAATATGGATGCTATTTGGGCCAGCTCAAAGAGCTGATTCAAATGGCATACAAACTTCCAGGATATTTTAGGTTTTGGTTACAATTACAGCTTATGATTACATTTTATCATCATCAAATCTTGAAAAGTTTTATCACTTAGTCTACACCTGTCTGGCCAGAAAAGTTTACCAGCAACACTGAACAACCTTTCCACCGGGGCTGATGAAGCTGAAATGCATAAATGTTTTATAGCTAGATGGGAAAGGTCTGGGTAAATATCTTGTTCTATTTTCCAGTACTCTAGAGGTGATTGGTTTATGTCCCTCAACTCTTTGACACCTTTCTTCCATTGAGGGATTAAAAATTTAACCAGTTATATGTTTAACCCTTTACCTATCATAGCGTCCAAAACGGCCAGAATATTAACCAGTGTAAGACTACCACAGCCTAAAATATCTCGAAAGTTTCTCAATAAAACCATACAAATATGAATATAATTAGGACCAGCTCACTGAGCTGGTTTTAATGATATCCATATTTGTATGGTTTTGTTGAAAACTTGTGAAATTTCTTTTTGAAAAATGGAAAATTTAATTTATTTTTTAAAAATACTGTGTTAGGTAAAGGGTTAACAGGGCTCAATGAGCTCTGTCCAAGAAGATATATTTAGTTAAATTTCCAACTACATAACAGAAATATTTTTTCGCCACTGAAAACATGGATATTTTAGCATCAAAGATCAATGAGTTACTAATGCTTCCAGCATCATTTAATTTTAAATAGTTTTATGGGTGGAAAAAGTCAGTGCTGGAGGGGAAATCACTCAACAGTGACATGTGGAGTCCCAGGAGAAATAAACCAAAGGATAATCACCAGAAAAATTTCATTTTCCCCATGTTGATAATACAGTAGGATCCTAGTAACCTTTTACCTAACATGGAAGGCAGACAATAATTGGAAATAAAATTCTTGAATAACGAAATATTTTCATTTTTTAGGTCAAAAACATAGCTTATGACCCGTCACTAGAATGGGCTCAATGAGCTCGTACCAATGAGGGATCATAAGCTATTTTTTGAGACAAAAAATGAAAAAAATAATGAAAATTGAATGGTGATTTTGTTAATAGTTCTGGCCATTTTTGGTCCTTACTTTGGGTGAAGGGTTAATTGAATAGCTACTTTGGTGGTGAGAATTATTCAAGTAACATGAGTATTCAATTAACAGGGATTTGGTCATTTTTTTGTATTATGGAGGTAAAAAGAGCATTTTTTTATGATATCGAGTTTGACAGAGCTCCTTGAGCTCTGTGAAACAAGATATAATAGATTAAATGCCTGCATTGGATGTACCGAGGCACAAATTGGTCTTTGAACAAAGTGAATTTGGTGTCTGTCAGGGTCATTTCTTGGCATATTGAAATATTTTTTATTCAGTTAACAGGAGATTTTTTTACTCTATATCCAATATGAAATCAACAGGGCAAATCTGCACTGAAGATACAGTAAGTGGTTTGGGGCTGAGTGATATCAGTTTAATTTAAAAATGCTTTATTGTAAGTATGAAAACATGGTTCACAGTTTAATTAGTTTTTTATACCATGATTACTGTGTATGTTCAACATTACCCAATACAATATGGGAAATGTAAAATGTGCTAGGTATACCTCATCAGGAATATTATCTGGCCACTGTGTACATCATGAAAGAAAACATCAGATTGTACATTATGCATATGAGTAACATTATGACAGGAATAAAATGCTTTTGACACAAAATGGCCTTGAGTAAGAATGTAAACAGACCGCCAAAGCTGATATTTTTCTTTTAAAAATATCAGCCTAATTTACTTAATTCAACTTGAATTGTGGAATAAACACAGAACACGACTCAGGTAGAGTACAAGGGAAGGAATTAACAACCTTTGTTGGAGTTTTTCCTATTTATTTATTATTATTATTTATTGGTGTTTAAGGTCACATACTTATGCACAATGGCTAATCGTGACCGTGACAGTTTTACGGGTGGAGGAAGCCGGAGTACCCGGAGAGAACCACCGAGCAACGACGAGCAGCTGTCAGCTCTCCAACATCGTAACTCTGAACTCTGCACCGCAGCACAGGCAGGGTTAGATTGGTTGAAGACATGCGCACCATCGACGTGCAGTACGCCTTAGTACACAGCGTCATCGTGCCCCCATGTAGGCAATCGGGGTGAAGTGTCTTGCCCAAGGACACAACGCGGTTGCCGCAGGTGGGATTCGAACCGAGGACCTCTCGGCTTGCAGCCTGCACCTCTACCAACTGAGCCACCGCGCCCCCAGGAGTTTTTCCTATACTTCCCCACTCCCCAAGGATGGCAGCATATTTCTTTTTGTCACCAATGAGCATTGCAGCAACTCAACTGTATAGAGATCAGTGGGCTAAATGTTGTCCAAATCATAATATTAATAATTTTGAAATCATACCATGGCACCAATGCTGATTATAATCCAAACACTTAACAAATGGTTGACCCTTTATTTTCCATTCTTTGATATTCTTGTGAATGACCACTATAAAAATACAATATTCTGAATCCTGAGTGAGTGCAACATATTTGATTTTGGTCTCAAGTTCATAAGTCATCCCACACTACAAGGAAAACAATTACCCACTTTCAAAATGTTTGATTCTGTTTACCTTTTGGAGTGGTGAATTTCATAAAATATGGTTCAGAGATGCACCAAGCTCTCAAAATGAAATGTCAAGCATTTTCCATTGATCCCAAAGTGACTCAGCTGACCGACCTGGATCCATATTTTAAACCTCTAGGCAAATGAACTTGGTGTTGACCACACCTAAGAATGACCCACTTTCAAACTTGAACAAACTTGAATTTATTATTATTTATTGGTGCTTTATGCCACATCAGCAGCTAAAGCTATATCATGGCGATGAAAATTATGAATTCTAAAATAGATCACCATTTGCCATGAGGTAATTAAAAACCAATCAATGAAATATGAAGTATGAGGAATAAAATTAAACAGTGAACACAGTAAGGAGAAAATGAGATCAAGTATTCAGAAAATGCTGCATAAATCAACCTGTGAAATAGATATGAATGGATGAGAATTTGAAATAATAAAAACAAACAATTTAAAATTTATTAAAAAGGTTGATTTCCTTCAGGAACGACAAAACTTTATGTGGATTTGTATTATAAAATAGGTCTCGAAGAGACACAACATTAAAATACTGTCGTCTAACAAGACTAAAATCAGTACATTGTCAAAAAATGTGCTCCACCAACAACACCTGCTGGTAGGGAACACACTCTGGTCGCATATTACCCTCTAACAAAAAGAAATGTGTTGGTCTTGTATGACCAATATGACATTGTGTCAAAACCACATGATCTTTTCTGCAAAGGTAACAAGACAAGTAATGGTAAAAAATAAGTGGTCGGAAACAATAGAGCTTGTTATTAGTTGCCCCATCCCGATCTGCCTGCCACATAGATTTGATATAACTGCAGATATGAGGCTTGAAATCACTAAACGGAATCTTAAAATCAGTGAGAGGCTTGGTTAAAGCCTGTTTTGCTGCACTGTCTGCTCTGGTGTTACCAGTGATACCTACATGTCCGGGTAACCAGCAAAACATGACATCATATTGGTCAGACATGAGGGTTGTTATATTCACATGAAGCTCCAAAATGAGAGGGTTCTTCAACTTAGGGTTGAGTAAAGGAAGTAAAGAGGAAAGAGATTGTCGGAAAAAAAAAAATCGACTTCTTTTCCTATACATTCTAAATGTGTTCAAGCATGAGTTGTATAGCTTTAACTTCAGCTGTGAAAAATAGAACTCTGATTTGGTATTCTGATTGAGGTGATATGATCACCAGTAACAGCAGCTGATGATACTTTATCACCATCTTTAGATCCATCTGTATAAATCCTTGTATACGTACTATACTCAGCTATACTTGGACTTTATTTCGGCATATTTTTGTTAAAACTGCAAGGAACTGGTATCAGATTTTTTGGTAGAAGCAAGGTCCAAAATAACTGTAGGTTTTTAAGATGCCAAGGAGGAATATGTGTTTTACGGTTTTCTTTTATAGAATCAAAATCAATTTTGGAAGAATCCATGTGGGGCTTAATTCTAATTCCCAGTGGAGGAATATGTTCCTGGTGTTGGTTAAAAAATTCAATATTTTGAGGGTCTGAAACACAGTTATAAGCAGGATTTGAAGAATTGGCGAAAAGTTTAGATACATACTGGAGAGACAATTCAATTCTGCACTTCTCAAGGGAAGGCTCCTCTGCTTCAACAAGCATTGAATCTATTGGGAATATTCGAAAAGCCCCTATACTAATTCTAATACCACTATTGTGAATTGCATCAAGTGGATTGAGAAATGACTTGCTTGCAGAAGCGTAAACTATACAACTGTAATCTAATTTTGATCGAACAAGTGATCTATACAGATGGAGTAATGTTATTTGGTCAGCACCCCCCAATCAGTGCTACCAACAACCTTCATTAGGTTCAGTGCTCTCTTACATTTGACTTTTAGTTGTTTTATGTGAGAAGTGAAATTCAGTTTGTTTTCAAACAACAAACCTAAGAATTTGACTTCCTTATAACAACTTTAATAGGACTCCCATCGATTTTTAACTCTGGATCGAGGTGATGTTTCTGAAGCTTACAAAAATGAACACAATTCGTTTTTGACTTTGAAAATTTAAAACCATTTTCTGTGGCCCATTTTTGAATCCTATTTAAACACAGCTGAAGTTTTTTGCGCTCTATGGCATTCATGTTTTTGCTGCTATAGCAGATTAAAAAGTCATCGACAAACAATGAAGCATCTACCATATTCTCAATTGCATCAATGATACTATTAATTTTTACTGAAAACAGGGTATCGGATAAAATACTACCCTGAGGAACCCCCAATTCCTGCTCGTGAGGATCAGATAACGCTGACCCAACACAAACCTGAAATTGGTGGTCCCTTAAAAAGTTTTCAATAAAAAGAGGCCTCTCAACCTCAAGTTAAATGGATCTTTTAAAATCCCATATGTCCACGTTGTATCATATGTCTTCTCCAGATCAAAGAAGATGACGACCACATGTTCTTTTGTGGCGAAGGCATTTCTAATAAACGTTTCAAGTCTGGCCAAATGATCCACAGTACTTCTCTGGCTTCTGAAACCACACTGAACATTCGCAAGTAGATTGTTTGATTCCAGAAACCAGACAAGTCGGTCATTGATCATCCTCTCCATGGTTTTACACAGACAACTGGTCAAGGCAATAGACCTGTAATTACTTTGGTTGCTGTGATCTTTATCAGGCTTAGGAATAGTAATTATTGTTGCTTTACGCCAGGATGGTGGAAACTGGCCAGTCACCCAAATGTCATTAAAAATTGATAATAAAGGTTCAAGTGAAGATTGAGGCATATGTTTTAGAATTTTGTAGTGTATTTCATCAGGACCAGTGGCAGTATCTTTTGCTCTATGCAAAGAGTTACTTAACTCTTCCATAGAGAAAGGTTCATTGTAATCCTCTAAGTTGTTAGAGGTAAATTTGATCTTTTGTTTTTCTTGCAGTTTTTTAATTTTGATAAATTCTGGATTACAATTTTCAGACGACGAATGTTTTCGAAAATGTGGAGGCCAATGTGTTTGAAATTTCTTTTTTTGATGTAATTAGGGTGTAGTTTTCCTTCAGGTGGTGTACTGTTGATTTTGTTTCTTTTCTTTTAATCTTTTTAATCATTTTCCAAATTTTAGTGATAGGGGTGTTTTGGTTAAGCTTAGAAACATAAGTTTCCCAAGAATGTTTCTTTTTTTGTTTTATAAGTCATCTTGTTTTTGCCCGATTTATAGGTAGTTTGTCTAAATAATGTGTGGTTGGTGACTTGTTAAATTCCCTTTCGGCTCTCTTGCGATCCTTTATAGCCTTTTTACATTCATTATCAAACCATGGTTTGGTGAAACGTTTTGGATCTGCCGAGGTTTTAGGGATGACTGTGTTTGCAATGTCACGCAGCTCGTTTGTAAAATGTTCTATTTGGTCAGCACTGTCTTGAAATTTCTCCTATGTGAGGCGTTCAGAACAAAGTGATGAGAAAGAGTCCCAGTCAGCTTTTTTAAAGTTCCACTGGGGCACTCTCTCATCATCTGCCGGAACTACACTATTGGAAAGTGGTCACTCCCGCACAAGTCATCTTCTAACTTTCAAGAAAAATTAAGGAAGATAGAAGGGCATGTAATTGAAAGATCAATTGATGTATATGAACCAGATGCGAGGTGCAGATAAGATCTTCTTGACTGCAAGAATTACCCCAAAGGGGGTTGTGTGCATTAAAATCACCCAACAAAATATATGGAGTTGGGAGTTGTTGGACTAGTAATTCAAGATCATTCAGTTGTAGCATTTTACTTGGTGAAACTTAAATAGAACATAATGTAATTGTCTTATCTAAGGTTAGGCATACCACTACAGCCTGTAAATTTGATTGCAAAGATACAGAACTGTGAATAATATTTTTCTAACCAAGATGGACGTTCCACGAATATGAAGATCAGTTTCATCTGCCCAAGCATTATACAAAGTATAATGCTTAAAAGCTGAATGACCTTGAGCCTCTGGTTTCCTTAAAAGAGTTTCCTGCAGGCAAAAAGCTGCAGGTTTATATTTTTGGCTTAAAAGGCCCAGTTCATTAAAATTCACTCTAAAACCTCAACAATTCCACTAAATAATATTTTGTTTGGGTGTGTTATCCTTGTCTGAGTGAGGATTTGGAAGGTTGATGTATGGGTGAAATTGTCCCTGTGTTTTTCTTTGGTGAATTTTTAAGTGGGGATCTATTTTGAGAGGAGTCTGATCGTAAGTGCCCGAACGATTCGTTGAGGCACTCACCAATGTCCATCAATTCAAAGCCTTCAAATCTGTTATGGGTAACAGGGTCTTGAAGGGCTTTAGGTGTTCTATCCGATAATTTTTTCTATTTTTCTTTTTCTAAATTCTTTCTGAGTTTTTCTTGATTTTTTTTCTGACTCTAAGATTTTGAGGTTCTGCTTTTGATTTTGAGTTAGGGTGTTCATTTTTCTTTCCTAGTTTCGATTCCTTTGCTTTGTCATCTTCTGGTTTAAGTTTGGCTTGTTCTTTTTCTGATCTGCTTGCAAGTTTCTTTTGATAGTGTTTGAGAAGTTTGTGGTGTTTGAATTGACTGTTGCTGAAGTTGATTGCTGTGCTCTATTGTGAAGGCCTGTTGTAAGGTTGGCATTGAACCGACGAGCCATGTATATTGTGTTCGACATTCTGTCGACTTTGTTGGAACTTTCTGTTTTGTTACAGTAGTGTATGATGGTGTTGAAGTATGCATGCCAGGAAGCGAAGAAATAATTTCTCTGGCTTGTTTGAAAGTTATCTGTCTTTCACATTTTATTTTTTCTATGGCTTTTTCTTTTTGCGAAATGGGGCAATCTTTTGAAGAGGCCATATGATTGCCCTGACAATTTACACATTTAAAAATATTGTTGGTACATGGCTCATCATGTTTTTGGCCGCATTTGTAGCAGATTGACTGGCCTCTACATGAGTTCTGACTGTGTCCGTATTTTTGACATTTGAAATATCGAAGTGGATTTGGGATATATAGATCCACTCCGACGTTCATGTAGCTATAGCCTATTTTGACTGATTCTGGTTGCTGAGGAGTATTGAAAGTGAATATATAGGCATTTGTACTGATTTCATTGCCATTTTTCTTTATTTTTATTCGTTTTTCACCTATTACTCTGTGTGTTTTCATTTCAGTAACTATTTCTAGTTCATCAATGTCGGTAAGCTCACAGGTTCGAACAACGCCTCTGCTGGTGTTGAGGGTTCTGTGAGCTTACGATTTTACTTCAACATCTAAAGGTTTCTGGGTCTTTAAGAGATTGAATGACTGGATTTTACTAGCACATTCAATCAATATGCCACCTGATCGTATTTTTTTCATTTTTTAACAGTGCCAGCGATCCTTTTCATTGCCTTCTGTAATGCGAAGGGGTTAAAATTAATCTTTTTGTTTTCATCTGCTGGGCGTATATGTATGAATCTAGGCCAGTCATCTGTTTGGTAATAGTATCAGAATCAGAGTCAGAAGATTTATCATTTGTCGTATCCAATGGTCGTTTAATTTTTTTTTTTGTAACCATATTTTAAAGAATTGATGATTCACTGCCCTGGCTCCCACCCACCACAGAGTCCAATAAGGGGTAGGGATACTGCTAAGCAGAGACCCCACCAGGTTACCAGTATTCCCACATACTTGTTTTGGAGCAGAATACTCAGTCAATGTTGATGCCGGAGCATACGACTGACTAATTGGCCCGTGTGTGGGACATGCCATGCCTTCAGATGGTGGTCATCCAATCAATCAATGTACAAAACACTGTAAGTAAAGTTGCCGCTTTTAACCAAAACAGACAGTGCAGCAAAACCAAGGATGGTAAAAACATAATGTAGTTAAAAATCAGTACACAATGGCAATGGAGATATGTGATTAAAAGAAATGACTAATTGACTGACCCCCAAATGCCCCCCAACATGACTCTCAAATGGGGGCTCCCGATTGGCCAGAATGGACCATCTGACCATCCGTCTACTCCCAAAGTTGGGGCCAAAGCAGTGTATTGGACATGATCTGAAAAATGGAGACCAGGGCCAAAGCTGTGTTTACGACCTGATCTCCATCTTGGAGACTGCCCTAACCGGGTCCACAAGTCCTCAACTGCCAGGATTCCTTCCTCCGGGTTATCTTCGGAACGCACCTCATGGGAGAACAAGGTGCATGCTAGATGTTATTAGCAGGAGTGACCATTTTGGTTCTGGGCTGCGTATTTGTATATTGCACAGCAAACCAGCTCAATTGAGCAAACCTGCTAATTTATAACCAGCAAACCAGCCTAATTGAGCAGGCTGTCCTCTATCTGCCACCTGAGGATCTGCCTAGTAGGGGATGGTCAAACCCTCCGAACAAACTTGAAAAGCATCCTTATATTAAAATGATGTGACTTCAACCCCATATGAAGTCTTTTAATACAAGCAATCAGGATTATTTTTAACATTCTGATAAATCTGATTATACTCCTCCCAAAGATGCTCCCTAGGAAATATCAGTTACTTGTACAGTGCAGTTTTTCAGAAAAAAAAACGTTTCCATTTTTGTTCTACTAGGGTCCTGTGAGTGTTCCCATGAGGAATGAAGCCAATTATTTTTGCAGGTATATGAAGTATATGTCACATACCTAATCTGTATCGAGCTCCAAATCTCAATTAAGTTGTCTTGGGCATTCTGAAAACTAACAAGAGACCCCAAGGGAGCCTTAATTGCTCACCTGATAAAGTGGTTCAAAGAAGTATACTATTAAAAAAAAAGTAGGGGATATTTGATAAAAGTGAGATATATGAAGAAATATATTTATATTTTCATCAAAAAGACAGTTGAGGCATTGCAATGTGACATCTGGTGAATTTCAGCGATAGTTGGGTATCTGACAAGCACACATTCCATGCACTGAGCTGTAGAAGACATGGACGGTCAGTCAGAGAATTTACCACATTCAGTCCAAGACCTCAATACTTTGTAAATCCTACTCGGTTCGTGAGACAAGTGCGGATCCAACATGGCATACTCCTCACCAAACGTCCGATATCAGCATGACTGATGCTATTTCATTCTTACTGCAGTGCAGCGGTGAGTTCCTGGACATTGGCAGGGGGCTGTTGGCACTGCTGTAGGTGCCTGCCAAGCATATCCCAGACATGCTCCATTGGTGAAATGATTGGACTTAGTGCTGGCCAAGGCAATGTACAGATGTTCTACTCCTAGAGGAACTCTGTAGTGATATGGGCCCTGTGTGCTCTTGAATTGTCATCTTGGAAAATGAATTGATGGCTGTAATGTCGCACAAATGGCACAACATGAGCTGCTAACATGTTGTCACAGTAGTACTGCCCTGTGACATGCCCTTGGTTGACATGTGATGCTGTTCTGCTTTTCATGGCTATGCCTCCCCACACTATAACCGATCCACCACCAAAACGATCATGCTGCATAACCGTTACATCATGGTATTGTTCGTTCTGCCACTACCACACTCTGTTTCGCCTGTCATGGAAGTCGAGAGTGAACCTCGATTCATCGGAAAACATGACGTTGCTCCAACGATTGTCCCAGCACTGTCATGCTCCACACCAATTACGCCTTCCTGCGATGTGACTTTCAGTCAAACGTAGAATTATTCGAGGTTGTTGAGCGTACAAATTCCAGCTGTCTAGGCGATTTCGGATAGTCTGACCACTGACTCGCACATCTGTCGCTCAGTGCAGCTGCTGTCCAATTCTGAGGCACTTTGATGGTAGTTATGTAAAGCTGTGGATCAGATGAAACGATTCTGGTTAGCAGTTGTCATCCTTGGACAACCTGACCGACGGCTGTCATCAACATTGCCTGTCTGACGGTATTGTGACCATAACCTGCTAATCACCGATTGAGTAACATTGAGAATTTGATCCACTGCAGTCCGTCTGTTGCCAGCTTCCAACATGCCAATGGCACATAACTGTTCATCACATATCAGTCTTCGCATACCTCAAAAGTTACGTTTCAAAACTACTGATGAAAGAGTTTATACCAAGAAAAGTACGATGAGACCTCCGAAAAGGCTCATCCAGTACAAATGAAAATTTCAAAACGTACCCCACAGACATAACATGGTGCTCGTGAGAAAAACCTGCACATATTGTTCATGGGCCGGTGACATTCATGATCCACACTAAACTTGGTAACATATTGATGTGTCCAATCATGCACATCCAATACCATTTTCCGAAATATCAACATCAGTTTGGATATCCTCTACTTTTTTTGAATAGTATATTTTGGGTCACATTCAGTTAGTCATGGTTGATCAACATTACAGAGGAATGAAGTAATGAACTTATTTATAACTCTGGTGTCCATGTCAGATGATTATTATCATAGTTCTTCCTGACTGATTCCAATTCTATCAGCTGTAGACAAGCACTGCCAAACTTCCAAGGGTTGTTATGCCACTACAGTTTGAAAGACAAATTTTATGGAAAAACACTAAGGTATGGATCTGAACAATCTTGAACCTAATGTTTCCCCTTTCCATGCCACCCCTGCCCCCGCCCCCCCCCCCCACCATATGGAACTCAAACAGTAAGCCACAGACTCAAATTGAGCTAACTTGAATCTGATCCTCCAAGAGATGTTATATACCAAATTGCCAAATATGAAAGGATTCTGACTGATGGATCTGAAGAAGATTTTTAAAGAAATCTCCTCATCATATTACACGTTAAACTTCAGGCTCCAATAAAGAGCCCAAATATTAACCCTGGGACCCGTTTTGAACAAACTTCAATCTGTCCCCTTTAGAGATGTTGTAAACCAGATAATGAGAGAATTCTGACTGGTGGATCTAAAAAGGAAGATTTTTAAAGAAATTTTCTCAATTTGTACTAAATCAAAATTTGGGTTCCCATAGGGAGCTCAAATATAAACTCAGACACTCGATTTGAACAAACTTGAATTTGTCCTCCCCCCACCCCCAGAGATGTTGAATATCAAATATCAAAAGATTCTAATCAGCAGTTCAAGAGAAAAAGATTTTTTTTTTTTTTTTTTTAATTTTGGAAAACAATTTATGGGTGCTATCAGAGTAATGCCCCTTGTGGTGCCCCCTGTTGGCATGGCAACTTTATTTGAACAAACTTGAATTGACATATGATAAGGAACATGTACATCAAATGTGGTTCAATTTGGCACAATAATTTATGAGGAGAAGTTGATAATGTAAAGTTCATGCTTGACAGATGGACGGACGGATGGACGGATGGATGGATGGATGGACATATGGATGATGGACAGAAAGTGATCACTTAAGCTGGGAGTGCGGTGGCTCAGTGGTAGATTGTTGGATTTCTATGCTAGAGGTCCCGAGTTCGATCCCTGTTTGGGAGGACCCACGTTGTGTCTTTTGGGCAAGGCATGGGGGCACGATCATGCCGTGTACTAAGGCGTACTGCACGTCGATGGTGCACATGTCATTAATTGCTGTAACCCTGCTTGAGGGGAGCTTGAACAGAGCTAGAATGTTGAGGAGCTGACAGTTGCTTGTCAGTGCTCGGTGGTTCTCTCCGGGTACTCTGGCTTCCTCCACCCGTAAAACTGTCACAGTCACAATTAGTCATTGTGCATAAGTATGTGACCTTAAACACCAATAAATAAATAAATAATCACTTAAGCTTCCTTGTTGAGGAGCTGACAGTTGCTCGTCGATGCCCTGTCTGGGAGGACCCACGTTGTGTCCTTTGGGCAAGGCACTTTATCCCGGTTGCCTACATGAGGGCACGATCATGCCGTGTACTAAGGCGTACTGCACGTCGATGGTGCACATGTCATTAATTGCTGTAACCCTGCTTGAGGGGAGCTTGAACAGAGTTAGAATGTTGAGGAGCTGACAGCTGCTTGTCGATGCTCGGTGGTTCTCTCACCGGGTACTCTGGCTTCATCCACCCGTAAAACTGTCACGGTCCCAATTAGTCATTGTGCATAAGTATGTGACCTTAAACACCAATCAATAAATAAATAATCACTTAAGCTTCCCCTGACTTTCAGTCAGGTGAGCTAAAAATTGAGGTGGTGCCAAAAATCTTGGCCCTTCCATTACAATGGAAAAATATTACCCTCTGAAGTTTGTTTAAACAAATTTCAATCTACACCTCACAAGAAAGCTGAATACCAAATAGCAAGATTTTGCACCTATCATTTCACTCTCTCCACAGAAGAGAATTTTTTTAAAATGTGGGATGTTTTTTTGTCAGTCCCATCATTTTAACAAAACTGAAATTCCCCACCCTAGTCACACAAAATTCGATTGGAATCTGGCTAGCATTTTGGGAGAAGAAGACTCAAACAACATCTTCATGATGGATAATGTATGAGGGACAAAGAGAGATCACTTTGGCTCACCTTGAATTTCAGGCTGATGAGCAAAAAGAAAAAAATGATCAATTTTTGGAGGAAAAAAATGGCGGCAAATGTGATGGAGAGATAATTTACAGCTCACTGCATTCTGAATATTTTTTATTGATTCTATTACTTTGAATTTGTTTAACCCTTTGTATAGAATATACCCATAGTAGCTTGGTGTACCAAATGTTCACCATGAGTGGTGAACATTTGGTACACCAAGCTACTTTGGGTGTATTTTATTTATACCATGATCATCAAGATTCTTAAGAATCACTATTATTTTCTCTCAATTTTTCTGAGCAGCAGACAAACACACATGCGAATCTGTTTTTGTTTACATGAGCACTGGTGGGTGGTACTTCCACTGTCAATTTTATCGCCGAAGCGAAATGGGAAAAGAAACGTGCGGATCACAGGTCTTTTTCATTTTAATAACATACTATTCTGAGTTATTTATTTATTTACTGGTGTTTAGGGTCACATATTTCTGCACAATGGCTAATCATGATCACAACAGTTTTACCTGTGGAGGAAGTACCCAGAGAGAACCACTGAGCAGCAGCAAGCAACTGTCAGCTCCCCAACATACTAAGTCCACACAAGCAGGGTTAGCACTGGTTGAAGACAAGTGCACCATCCACATGCAGTACGCCTTAGTACACAACGCCACCATGCTCCCATGTGGGCAATGAGGGTGAAGTGTCTTGCCCAAGGACACAATGCAGTTTCCGCAGGCGGGATTCGAACCAAGGACCTCTCAGCATGCAGCCTGTACCTCTACCTACTGAGCCACTGCACCTCCCCATTTCAAGTTATGGATGATTTATTAACAATACGTTTCAAATAATTGCCGCTTTCGTTTCACTCTTCGTGGGGGGGGGGGGGGGGACAAGCGATAAATTTAAATTTAGACAAGTTTGCATTCAGGTCGAGGTCACCAAAGGTCAACTTGGATGTAGTTCCACTATAGGAGTAAATTTTAACTATTGAAATCCCATTGCTGGCATGTTCACCACAGACTGCTGGCGTGTTCACCACAGACACACGTGTTCACCACGGTTGGTGTGTAAAGCTAAAATTTATGTCATAGGCTTTTTATATATAGTAGAATAGGTAATCATGGTATAAATCTAATTTACCTTTTTACCTAATGAATCAGCCACATACATCTGTGTAATTTATAACAGTTGACAAAAAATATGTTCCAAAAAATTTCAACAAAACCATATCATGTAATCTTCTCAATGGAACAAGCCCATCGGGCTCATTCCACATGATATGGTTTTGTTGCAATTTTGTGAAATATTTGAAAACAATATAATTAAAATAACAAATTTTAGCATCGTGTGCATTGGGTAATAAAATAGACAGAACGCAATGTGTGTTTGAATCGGTGGGTGTTTTGCATAACAATTTGGAATGGCATAATCATATTTCATCAGAGCCGTAGGCATCAGTGAAATATGACTATGCCATTCCAACGAGTGATGTAAAAAACCCTCTGATTCAAACACACATCACATTCTGTGTTTATTACACATCCCATGCATTAAAATTCAGCAAAATAAACAAATTTTAATTCCGATTTTTAAACTCAAAAGCAAAGAGTCCATTTGTTTTGTTTGAAACAGTACTGATCAAATGGATCGATAAAAAATCAAAACAACCTTTTGGGAACCAGTCTAAATTACATTCATTGTCTTTTCTATTGGTGTGTTTGTTGAAATTTGTATCACTGTTTCTCTTTGACTGGTGTCCATTCACACCTAAACATTTGGTGGTTATTACTCTTAGTAAAAATATAAGTACAAATTTGGGCAGATTTGCAACATAGCTGGAAGACACTTTTTTAAAAGAAGTTTGAAGCATGTCAAGATGTCTGAAGATTTACCAAAATAAAGTTAGATTTTACGGGATCCGCAGACAAGACGGTCACAGGACTGGGTTAATGATGTGGTTGGAAATGATTGGTTTTTTTTAATATTATCTCATTTTTAGTTAACTAATTTTTTGTGAACCGACTTTATTTTGTTTTGTACGTTTTCATTTTCACACCATGTGACAGATGATCAATAATTGTGTAACAAAATTTGGAAACTTTTTTAAGCATAACTAATGACTCGATGGGAGAAGAACTAGTACAAATGGTGCTGGGAAAAAAGTTCTGCCTTGTGTATCACCAGTTGAATCCAGAAACATTTATGCCATAGCAGCGAGTTTGTTAAATAAAAGGGTTTATAGTTTAATGGATGTGTAATCAAATGTTAATGAACATATCAGGCCATCACTATTCACATTCTTGCCATTCATATTCCTATTTTAAATTATTACCTCCAAAACATAGCTTGTATATGACTGCTCTTAGAATTAGCTCATTCCAAGAGGGGTCATATATAAACTATTTCTTGTTAAGTAAAAGGCTAATGGAATACCAATAGTGAATTAGTAGAGATAAGTTGTTTAGAAAAGGATTGTGTGCAAAATTCATATACAATGGAGCCCTGTTAATTGAATATTCTTCAATTAACAAGAGTATTCACTTAATTGGGACTTGGTCACTTTTGTTTGACAGAGTTCATGGCGCTCAATCAAACAAGCTATAAGAGATTAAATGCCTGTGGTGGGTGTGCTGGGGTCAAATAGGTCTATACGCAAGAGGAATTTGGTGATTGTCCGGGAAGTTTCCCGACATATTACAATATATTTTATTTAGTTAAAAGGAAGTTACTCTATAACCTATATATAATTAACAGGTCAAATTTTCACTAAATTAACCCTTTATTCAACGTATAAGATATCAAAATTTCTTATTTTAATTACTTTGTTTTCACAGTTTTCAAGCAAACTCAATAAAAACACATCATGTAACACCCCCCTCTACACCATCTGCCCCACCACCGCTGCATTGAAATGAGCTTACCAAGCTCATTCCAATGAGGGGGCACATGAAATGATTTCGCTGAAATGTTTTGATTTTTTTTCTCAAAAAGCTTAATTTCCAAACTGCGTGGAAGTGGCTGATTTGTTAGGCAAAAGAGTAAGTGGCCTCACTGTAGTTGAATTGTTTTCAATTATTAGGCTACTGTTTTGTGAGAAACCAAGCCAGAGGACACTTGCTGAGTTTACAGTGTGATACAAAGTTTAGTTTGAGCATTGATCACAAGCATTTTGCTTAGTAACAGAAAAAACATCACACATAAATTTGCATCAAAATCTATATTGAGTCAAGCAAATCCAGGTGTGAACCAAGGATCTGATAAAATCTCACCTGCTAAGTCTTAGTCATTGAAGAAAACAAACGATCAATCATTTCAAAGAAGTATCTTGGCCCCATACTCTGGTCAAGTGTCTCAGACAGAACAAAGGTGGTGAATGGTGAATGGATCAGCTGTGGGTATGCAATAATGTCAACAGTAAAAAGAGAAATGTTGTTCTCACTTATTCTGAAACTTCCATTGTTGTCAATGATAATAAACTGGACTCCTTATATCAGCACTTGAAAGAAGAATTCAGATTCCTGAATTCATACAAACAACTGTCTCAAAAGCTGACAAAAGAGGGTTAGAATCTTTTATAGAAACAAGAGGCCCCACGGGGCCTGAAGTGCTCACCTTGAACAGAACCCGATATAAACCAGGGCTATGAATGAATCTACATTAAGCAAGTAATATCCATAGGATCCATGTCAATCCTTGAGTCCCTCAGTAGGGACTAAAATAGTCCAAGCATCATGCTTTTTCTTCAGTAAATTACAATGTAAAAAGTGGAGCTCCCCTATGGAGCCCCTTGATATACAACCTATGTGGATTAATATTAGTTACACACCCCAAGAGGGTACTTAATAAAAAGTTTCTAATTCTTCAGCTACATGGCTCCTTTTAAAATGGAATTATGTTTCTATTTTTAGTTACACACCCCAAGAGGGTACTTAATAAAAAGTTTCTAATTCTTCAGCTACATGGCTCCTTTTAAAATTAACTTGGAATTATGTTTCTATTTTTAGCACACATCGAGTCCCACAACAGCTGGGGTTAATTTTTTTATTTGAATCAAATATCTGTTTCCCACTTATGCTACATATCAAATTTTGTTAAAATCAGACTAAGAGTTCTGAGCAGTGAACTAGAAACAAATATGAAAGGATTCTGACTGGTGGATCTGCAGAAGAAGATGTTTAAAGAAATTTCCTCATATTGCACAAAGTTAACATTTGGGGTTCCATAGGGAGCCTAAATATAAATCCAGGGACCCAATTTGAACAAATTTGAATCTGACCCCCAACCCCCCCCCCCCCCCCCCCCACACACACACCCCCACACCCCACCCCCTAGAGATGTTGTATACCAAATATGAAAGCATTCTGACTTGTAGATCTAAAGAAGGTTTTTAAAGATTATCCACAGGACTGTACTAAGTTAAAATTCGGGCTCATTTGGAGCCCAAATCTCAACTCATGCACTTGAGTTGGAAGAAACTTGAAACTGATCCCCCACCCCCCCAGAGATGTTGTATACCAAATATGAAAGGATTCTGAGTGGTGAATCTGAAGATGTTGATTTTTAAAGAAATCCCCTCATATTGCACCAAGTTAAAATTCAGGCTTCCATAGGGAGCCTCAATATTAACCCTGGCTCTCAATTTGGACAAACTTGAATCTGATCCCCCTAGAGATGTTGTATACCAAATATGAAATCATCTGGATTGGTGGTTCTGGAGAAGAGGAATTTTAAAGAAATTTCCTCATATTTCACTAAGGTAAAATTCAGGCTACCATAGGGAGCCCAAGTATGAGCCCAGAGGCCCGATTTGAACAAAGTTGAATTTGACCTCCCTAGAGATGTTGTATACCAAATATGCAAGGATTCTGACTGGTGGAACTGAAGAAGATTTTTAAAGAAATTTCCTCATATTGCACTAAGTTAAAATTTGTGCTCCCATAGGGTATCCAAATATCAACACAGGCACTTGAATTTGACAAACTGGAATGTCAACCCTCTAGCGATGTTGCATACCAAATAAAAGGATTCTGACCTGTGGATCTGAAGAAGAAGATTTTTAAAGAAATTTCCTCATATTGAACCAAATTAAAATTTGGGCTGCCATAGGAAGCCCAAATATCAATCCAGTTACCCTATTTGAGCAAACTTAAATCTGGCATCCCTAGAGATGTTGTTTACCAAATATGAAAGGATTCTGACTGGTGGATCTGAAGAAGAAGATTTTTAAAGATTATTCCCCATATTGCCCTAAGTTAAAAATTTGGGCTCCTGTATTGAGCCTGAATATACACGACGGGGCTTCATTTTAACAGACTTTCATCTGACTCTCTTATGGATGCTGTATACCAGATATCAAAAGATTCTTATAAATGTTTATGGAGAAACTTTTTATGCCCCCCGACTTAAGTCGGGTGGCATATAGTGATTGAAGTGTACATGTGTCTGTCCGTGTGTGTCTGAGCCAATAACTCGAAAACTGTTAGGGCCACAGTCATCACACTTCACACAATTATAAAGGACCATGGGAGGATGTGTCACACACCATAGCTGAGTTCATACCTTCAAGGTCAAGGTCACATTTCAAGGACACACTAAAAATCGGTCAATATTCGTGTCTCAGCCATAACTCAGAAACGAATCATAGTACAATTGTTAAACTTTTTACAAATGTTAAGGACAGTCAGAAGGTGTGTTGCGTATAATAGTTTCCGCTGCATCTGCAAGGTGAAGGTCACATTTGACCTTCATATGTTCAGGATCACAAATCGTGTCTCAAGCATAACTCCAAAACTATTAAGGCTACAATCATCTAACTTCGCTCAATTATAAAGTACAACGGGTGGATGTGTCACACACCACAGCCAGGTCAAGGTGGGGGGGGGGGGGAGGGGGGCATGTGTTACCTTAGTAACATTTTTCTTGTTTTTTAAATTTTTGTAAATATGCTGACTCAGCATTTTTTCGATGCCCCCCCCCCCCCCCCCCCCCCCCCCAACCAATGACAATTGTTTTTACCATTCAGTTCTATGGGTCCTAAGGATGCTTCAAACCAAATAACAGTTCTCTGTTCCATGGGGTTTGGGAAATATTGGAGTTTGAAAATATTTTTATTTTTTGCTCCTGGGGTTCCCACAGAGATACATGAACTTTGTTTTTTTGATGAATCAAGTATTTATGACCCACTAATATCACAAACCAAATTTGGTTCAAATCGAACCATCAGTTCAGAAAATAGAAGTTTTGGGCGGGGCCAAAAATCTTATCCCTGACATTACAAAGGCAAATATTGCTTCATGAACTTCATTTGAAAAAATTTTGAATGTACACCTCAAAAGGAAGCTTTATACCAAACATCAAGTCATTGTACCCAATGGTTCATGAGAAGAAGATTTTAAAAACATTTTAGAGCATTTTCCCCCGCCCCCTCCCTATGGGGCTGGGCATTTTGAGTCGAACAAAATGCAATGCTCCCTCAGCACCATCACTCACACAAATTTTCACTTGAATTGGCCCAGTGGTTTTGGAGGAGAAGCCCAAAAATGCTGTTGACGGACGATGGATGGATGGCGGATGGACGGCAGGTGGACGATGGATGGAGAGCGATAAGATAAGCTCAGCTTGACTTCGTCAAGGTGAGCTAAAAACCAAAGTAACATCACTACTACAACAGGAGATATAATGTGTTTAAAGGTGAAAATTTCGAACTATGTTAGCTCCAAGTTAATTCAGGTTGATGAAAAATTTGAAATACAAACATTTTTAAAACATTTTATAATATATACCTATTAAATCTTATAACATTAAACATGTTTTTAAAATGACAGATGACTCGATTACAAGGAAGCTTGGAATCTCAATGTCCAACAATGATATTAGTAGACCACACATTATTGTAAGCAAAAAAAATCATTCCAGTCTGAGACTGGCACCCATTATAAAATATGTACTAGTACCATGATACACTATGATAAACCACGGTATTGTCCCCAAAACACCATGGTTTACTGAGATGTTTTGGGACGATATGATTTACCATTGTGTACCATGGTATACTTTTATAAGAGACCAGGAAAGTGCGCAATCTTATTTGTTGATTTGACTTCTAGAAAATGCCAAGACATCTTCTCTTGCAAAAGTGATCTCAATAATGACCCTGATGAACTTTCCATAACAGAAGCAGGGAAATACAGAGGCCATTGTGTGGGTTCGGGGGACCTTCCCAAGAAGATTTTACAAAGCAAATCTGAGGCCTTTATAGCATGTGTTGGCCTATATTGGAAACCACTTTTGGACTCTCTGTCATGTAAAACTTGCTCTGGGCCAATGTTTTGAGGGGGTGAGGAAAAACTGCCCCTCTTGTTCCCCCCAAGCTATGTCACTGAAATATGGTAGGGGTGTAAGGGACCTGTTGTAGGGCCCTGTAAATCTAAAATATTGGGTGAAACTGAAACCTAAATTGGATCAGGCAAATGATTTAAAATTGAATTGAATCTCAAATTGAATCTTAACACTCTCAAATTGTAGATACTGCACTTTCTTAACCCTTTACCTAATGTAACGGCCAAAACCGGCCAGCGCTATTCTCAAAAATCGCCAATTAATTTTCAAAATATTTTCATTTTTTGTCTCAAAAACATAGGTCATGACCCCTCGTTGGAACGAGCTCGCCAAGCTCGTTCCAACGAGGGGTCATAACCTATGTTTTTGAGACAAAAAATGAAAAAAATTAGTTATTCAAGAATTTTTTTTGCAAGTATCGTCTGCTTTTCATGTTAGGTAAAGGGTTAATTATATTGTCATTCTCCACTCAATTATTGTGTTTGCAATGGTGACTTGTTTGCATGTGCAAATTAATCAACAACAGAGGTGTATTTCAGAATGGAAGCAAAGTAGTTTCGGAAGCATAACCTCACTGAACTCTTC
The DNA here is from genome assembly GCA_031216915.1 of Pictodentalium vernedei. NCBI lineage: Eukaryota > Metazoa > Mollusca > Scaphopoda > Dentaliida > Dentaliidae > Pictodentalium > Pictodentalium vernedei. The sequence continues at coordinate 316,919,898 of CM062295.1, read as the reverse complement.
TTCAGGAGACCAGAAGTTAGGAGAAGAGTTCAATGACACTTTAACTGGTTGGTGCTAGAAGCCACTATCAGGGCTTTCAAAAAAATGAGGATACCAGAGCAAAAGTCAACAATTTCCTTGCTTATGTTTCACTTTCTGTCAAATGCAAATAATATTCTGTCTATATAATTTTGTTTTATTACAATTTATTGGACAGTGCCTGTATGGACTTTCCAATTAATTGCAATAAAACAAATATTGATTAACAAATTCAGATCACAAAAATAATCTAGCCCTCAACAGTCAGGGTGATACTGTGTCGGCCAAATTTATGAGTGAGGAAAGTCAGAATACCTGAAGAGCAACACAGGACAGTGGTGGTTAACTGGTAGAGTGCTAAATTATGTTTGGTCACCAAAATTTGTTCAATTGTCTTTGCATTATTACAATTTATGGGAGAATGCCTCCAGGCACTCTCCCATAACCTGCAACAAGGCAAATTCATACAGACTACATAATTTCACTTCAATGATAATATGAAGTATATGGACTGAATATGAAGCCTTTACATTACAGTGTCTGCACTTCCGAATAAAACCCAAACCAGGATTAAGTAGCTTGCCCAAGAACACAGCACAGATGACAGGGGTCAGGATCAAACTGATCGAAACATCAATCAATCAAAGTCCCTATGCTAACCAATGAGCCACAATGTTTCCATCAGAGAAAAGGGAAATAAGGCACCACAAAGTAGATCTGTTTCTCAGGCCATCTTTTTGTAAAATTGCATGTGGGCAGGCAGGCTGTTTTTTATTTTATTTTTTATTTTTGTAATTATTTCTTTGCCATCGAAAGTTCATGTTCTTGGTTTGTTTTATGTTTTAGGCCTCATAATCTATAGAACAGCATGGGCGGTGATGTATTTCGTCCTTTGAGTGCAAGAAGGCTTTGCAATGCTAAAGCATTGCAAAGCCTTACAGCGCTCAAGAGACAAATTTATCAATTTTATTAACTTGGGTAAAAGATCAGATATAAACCATTTAATTATTATTTTTTTAAGTTTGTTTTGGTTAGAAAAAGAGAGCATGTGGCAGCCAAGAGAAATGTGTGGAAGGGCCTGAGAAACAGACTTTTAACTTTTTTAGGCCTAAGATTGTTATGCTAAAACAGTACTTACATTTGGACCCCATCTGGGCCCTCTGGTCACCCAACAGATTTCAGTCTTGCAGATAGAACATTTCACCCAGTCACAACCATCTTTCTTCTGTACTATAACTCGACATTTTGGACAGTTCACAGCATTGCCATCATCAAGCATTTTCTGTAAAACAAAACATAATTTCACAAACAGCAAAGAATGCCAGCAGGAGAGAGCTGCCAATTGGTATTTTGCAAACACTTTTCTCACACCAGCACAGTTACCCAACCCTCTAACACACAAGAGACATACACATACAAGCAAATATGCATCCTTACTTGTACATGTAATGTGTATGTACCAGGCTCATTTTGCCTAAAACAGACAAATGAATTCAATTCTATGCTTTCTATTGTATCTGTATGATTGAAATTTCGTAAATGATGAAAGGTCACAGGCCAGAATCAGTTTCCATAGATAGATAGATATTTTTATTTTACGATATATCAATAACGTTTTACAATTAACAGATAATCTATATCAAGAAACAAAAATATTGATACATCGTAGGGAGATAACATAGCCAGATTGGCTGTCTACCTGTTATCTCCCAGGTAAAGAACAGAAAGCATCGAATGTTGACTGCGAATGAATGTTTTCTTTTTTTCCGGCGGTTGATTCAGGATATGGAATTACACATTTAATTGCATTTGTGCATATACACACACAAGCAGACACATATACATGCGTGCATTTTTCTACATATATATGCATGTACACATACATACTTATATACATGCACATAGATGCATATAAGTGCATATAAGGCAGACCTACTTTATTTCCACAGAATACACGTATGCATATATTTTTTATGTTTTTGTTTCTTTATATGCCTTTAGCATGATAAATGCCTCAGCCAATGAACCACCGGGTTTAAACCGGAGGTTCATTGACTGAGGCACTACCTGTGTGATCTGTTAAAAATTAGGACCTGTCGCGCCCCTGCTGCTAGCTTATGAGGAGATTATGTCTAAGGTAAGTGCCGAGTTAGTGGCAGGATCTCGAGCTCCAAGCGTAATTGTGACGTCAAACAACCGCCGCAGTCGAGAAGTCACTTTTTGAGACGGCTCTAAAGCTTGCCACACAATGAGGTTTGGGCCAATCAAGAAATACATGACATTTTATTGGACATTTGTGGGTATTACATCTGTTTGTCTCACAGGAAGGGGCACATCGGGTCGCAACGGCAGTTCAACAGGGTTAGATATACATGCATAGGCCTTCTTACTGCATGTTCATAACTGTAGACTTGGTAGACTTTTAACGGGCAAGACGGTATGATATATCCAGGCTTGATGTAAGTGGGAGGTTAATAGATAAACTTTAGCGAATTTTTTGTATGTGCGTGGTGCCTTATTAATAAGTGTGAGTTGTGATAGCTCAAATTTGACAATCAGGACAGTAAGGGTTGTTACATTGAACATTCACAGGATATTGGGATAGTAGATTCTTCATCAGTAACCTTTTAAACATGTTTATATTCTGGATGTTTCATAGTTCCAGATCTAGTTCATTCCATAATTTGGGAAATAAAAAAATGGGTAATTTATCTAAATATTTTGTGCGTGTTCTGCTAATATGAAATAAATCAGACTGCCACATGTTTGTCTGTGACACATTTTACGTTAAACTAAAAAAATTGCTAAACGAATCCGGGAGTCTATTCCTTTTCCAATCAAACATAAAGAAACAAGCCGAGTTTTATATAAATCATTCACTTTCAGAATATTGTCTTTAACAAACAATGGGTCAGTATGGGCATTATATCTTTTAGTGTTAATTATTCGCATTGAACGTTTTTGCATTATTTATAGTTTGTTAATAGCTTTAGAACTTCCCCATATGTGGATTCCATTTACAAGATGGCTATGAATAAGCGCATAGTAGAGAGTTTTTAAAGCTGAATGTGGCAGTATATTTTTTATTTTGTTCAGGGCAAAATTAGCTGGAGCATAGTTGAGATATATGGGCATGGTAAGACAGATTGTCGTCAATGTTTATTCCGAGGAATTTTAGTGATTTTTCAGCCTGGTTGTGTCCTATTCTAGCTATCTGTTGATTCTTTATGAAAATATTAAAATTTTTTAATAAATTTTGTTTCTTAACATACCTACCACAATTGTTTACAATTGGCTGTAACGTAAGTGCAAGCCCTACTTTGGAACTAACTCAAGCTTTTAGAGAACTTTTCCAAACAAGTTGGAAAAGTAATAGAGTGCAAAAGCACGAAAAAGATCGAAAAAAGGGTCGAGCGAGACCAGCGCTCGAAATTACAGGTACTCTCTCTGCACATAGGTGAGAAAACTCATATCGGTCTCAGTTAAAGGCCCGAATGGCACCCCCTCCAAACAGTGCAACACCCATGCCAAGTTCCACTTGGATGTAAGACGCAAAACTCGAGGCCTCTTCAAAGAAAAGTGATGAATGAGTTTGGAGAGAAAAGAATTACGACCGAAGCACCGCTTTCTCACATAAGAGAAAGTATCAGACAGCATAGACCGATAGCCCTTAATCGTAATAGGCTGGAGGCCCTTGGAGTCAAAAAGATATACCAGAAAATCCGCAATTTGAGCGATTGATGGATCACGGCAATTCACATTGTGATCTGCACACCAGAAAACCTTCCACTTCGCAGCATAAGTCATGCCAGTGGAATGTTGCCGTGATGCAGAAATGCACTCCACTGATCATCTCAAAAAACCTCTACGTCGGAGACTGGACCTGATAAAAGACAGGCGTGAAGTGACATGCTCGCCAGGTTGTTGTGATACTTCCTGGGCCGACCCTGGGAAAGAAGATCACGATGTAGAGGAAGACGAATCGGTCGATCGGCCAACAGAGGCCGCAGCAGATTGATCCACACCCTCTGTGGAGACAGGGGTGCGATCAGAATGATCCTGCAACTGCAAGCACGAATCTTCGCTAATAATTGAGGAAGAATCGGTGCAGCAGGAAAGGCATAGCCGATCCAACCTGTCCAGTTCAGAGACAGAGTGTCTACTGCAAATGCCAGAGGATCTGGACAAGGGGATACAAAGGTCTCTACCTGATGATTCCAGCGAGTAGCGAAAAGGTCGACCTGAGGACAGCCCCACTGCTCGCAAATCGCCTGAAACAGCGACCGATGTAGCATCCATTCGGTTGGAAGAACACTGTCGCGTCGGGACATGGAGTCTGCTAGGACGTTGAGATGCTCGGGAATGTGTCGAATGGACACCCGAGCTTTCACATCCCGCGCCAACAGAAGAAGATCCCAAGACAGCCGATACATGGGAATCGTATGTTTGCCTCCTTGATTCCATATGTAGGCTACTACTGTCGAAATGTCCGAAAGAAGTAGGACAATATGGTCGACAGATGAGGGATCCAAAGCCGAAAACTCAACAGAAGAGCAAGGAGCTCCTTCTGGTTGATATGAAGGCCCACCTGCTCGCTGTCCCACTTGCCGTGAGTAGACAGACCGAGAGGATTCAACGTCGCACCCCAGCCCCGATCGCTGGCATCCGCAGTAAGGATGCGATCGGCCAAAGGAAGATCCAACGGAACACCCTGTGAAAGCCAGGGAATATCGGCCCAAGGGTGGAGGTGACAAAGCAGAGACCGAGGAATAGTGAGTTCCAGGTCCAGCAGATCTACATTCGGACGCCAATGATCCAACAAGAAGTGTTGGAGAGGTCGGACAAACAAGCGACCGAGCGGAATGAGATCTGTCACCGAACCGCAAAGGCCCAGCATCCGAAGGAAAGTCCTGGACGAGACCGAGGAAGATTGAAGCAGGTTTCGAGTCAAGGCGGAAAGAATCATCGCCCGAGAATGGGGGACCGACACTACATTGTGAAGAGTGTCGAAATCTATCCCCAAATGACGGAATCGCTGAGAAGGGAGGAGATCCGACTTCTCGCGATTGACTCTGAAACCCAGCGATGCTAGCAGGCAAAGAAACTGCCGGACATCTAACTCCAGAACAGCAGCATCGTGGTGCCGTTGGAGGATGTCATCCAGGTAGGCTAACGAAGTCACAGCCGACTGAGTATGGTGGATAGCAAGCACATGTGACATCAGTCGGATGAAGGCCCAAGGAGCCAGTTTCAAACCGAACGTGAGAGCTCTGAATTGATAGACTCGATCCCGAAACGAGAACCGAAGGTATTTCCGTGACACCAGATGAATGGGTACATGGAAGTAGGCATCCTTCAGGTCGATACTGGCAGCAAAGTCGCCCTGATGAACTGAACGTCGAACCGACCGGAAAGTCTCCATACTGAAACGAGGAGCTATAATGTACTTGTTCAGGATACTCAGATCGATGACAGGACGAAATTGGCCGTTTTTCTCGATCGCCCCTTTGGAGAGGAGATTGTCGATCTCTTGCACCAGAAGGTCCCGACGCAGAGAATCGGAGGGACCTGAGTCGGGAGGGGCACCCGAGATAAACTGGAGTGCCGATGGAAGGACAGTCGCAGACCAGAATGAATGACGTCGAGGACCCAAGAGTCCGACGTTATCTCTGTCCAATGGTTGTAAAACAGCGACAGCCTTCCCCCGCCTGTAGGCGAATCGAGGTGAGAACCTTCACTTATGGCCTCGGCGAGGCCCCCGAGAGGAGAAACCACCTCGGGAAGTGACAGAGTCCGGAGACTTTCCTGCCTGAGGCTGCCAGCGAGCCTGGCCACATCGGCGCTTCTTATGTGCAGAAGGAGCAGACGGAGCCGATGTCGCCGACGAGGCAGACGCAGCAGCACGCTTGGCGGGCCTGGAATGACCACCACCCGCAGCAGCAGGTTGGTCAAGCTGTCGCAGCAAAAGATGGTCCTTCGAATAACGAAGAACTTCGCCACAAACAGCTTCCACGGAACCATGGAACAACTGAGGTCCCACCAAAGAGGCAGACCTCAGAACAGCATGTTGCTCAGAAGGAAGGGATGGAGAAGAATCCAACACCGCATCCCGGCGTGCCAGCTCCAAATTAGCCGTGTTACAAGCGTGAGCGTGTCTCAAGTTCATAAGAGCCTGTGACAAAATGCGAAAAGGCGCCTGAGTGTCATCAAACTCCCCTGGTGGAAAATATTCAGCCAGAGCAGCGACGACATGGTCCGCGAGAGATAACATGCCCAGCATCTCTCGGGACAGGCCCACCATAGATTCAACTACCGACATCGGGAGAACTGCCGACTTAGGCTTAGTTAACCCGAGGGAAGAAGAATCCTCATCCACAGTAGCCATCCCTTGGAAGACTGGTAGAGAGATGGAATCGTAAACACGAAACCGCGATGGAGGCAGAAAGCCATCAGCTCTAGAAAAGAAGGAACCCTTGAGGGCCTTAGAATGCATTTTGGCGTCTAAGCCCTGGAAGGACCCAACAACCTGAGCCGATTGCAGAGGATGCAAAGCCCCGGAGCTAGAAGGTTCAACACGGTTACGGCGCTCCACAGTGGACCGCGGCCAGACGGTCACAGATGGCTGGTCTGAAGGTTGGACGTCTGGCAATAAGCCGAAGACGAAATCCAAAGCCTGCCACGAGACTGACGAGGAGGGCCCATCACCTTCCAGATAATCGTCATCCTCCGTAGCAGAGGAGACATAGCCCCACTCGGGCTGACCAGCAGAAACCTCCTGGGAAGACTGAGCAGTATCCAAGGGGCCAGGCAAGACATCTCGACGACTGACCAAAGGAGGTTGTGCCTCAGGAGGCACAGGGAGGCCAACTTGAGGGTTGCCAGAAAGCAACCGGGTGAGTGCCAAAACGGCCTGACGCAGGTCACCCTGAGAATCCGTCGCAGCAGCATCGCCCGGTGGAGTGTCCTCCCAATGGACCCTTCTGGTAGAAGAACCCAAATCCTCAGAAGAGACCGACGTCGAACGTGGATCGGCAGACAGAATAGGGATACGGTGAGAAGACACCGGAGGATAGTCCCGATTGTGACGCCCAGGAGCCATCACTGACCTCTGCGAAACAGAAGGTTCTGCCTGCAAATCCTCGAAAGAGACCGACGGCGCATGTCGATCGGTAGCTGGACCTAGGACACGGTCAGAAGACACCAGAGGATTGTCCCAAGAATGACAGGAACCTGTCATTGGCCTCTGCGCGGCAGACGGCCCCAACTGCCCATCCTCTAAGACCGACGGCAAGCATCGATCGACACCCAGACTCGGAACACAGTGAGGAATCACCGGAAGAAGGTTCCGAGAGTGACAGCTAACAGGGGCTGTCACTGACCGCTGCCAAACAGCAGGCCCTGGATGCCAACGTCCCAACACCATCCTGCTAGGCGGCACACTAGCAGGGGAAGGAGGAACAATAAACGATTCACTTGAGGGATGAGGAATCGCTGCTGAAGCGACCGACCGGCTCAACCGACTAGGAGCAAACCTAGCCATATGAGACGGAGCAGACAGCAAACTCGCACAGCCTTGCCGCGAGGCTAGGGGAGGCTGAGAGCACACAGACACACCAGCAGATACAGCCTCGGTCCCCCGAGACTGTAGACCATCCCCAGAGGAGATGGAAAAGCCACCATCAGACAGAATAGGATCTGTAGTAACAACTTCCTGAGCAAGTGTCGACGGCGTAGGAGGCAGATCGGAGAGGGTCACCGAGCTGACCTCGGAGAAGCTCTCCACGAAAACAGACACCTCAAGAGTGGCATCAGAAGACAAAGAGACCACGGTCTCCACGTCAGGTATCACTGAACTAGCACCGTCAACAGTTGCAGAGGAACTCGCCACAGAAGACAGATCAGAATCCTGAGTGACAGAGTCACCACGTGCACCAGCAGAAATGTCTGCTACGGCACGGCTACCCTTACCCCGAGAACGAGGGGTTCTAGCTCTGGACAGAACCACCTTGTTAACAGAAGCCCAGAATTTAGAGGACAAAACCCACAAATACCACATGATTGGGCCTGAGTGCAATTGTTGCAAGTGACACATGTGGAATGAGAGTCGTCCACATGCTTCACTTGCAAGTAAGAGGTACAAGGAATAGTCTTTGGCATTATATGAATGAAAATGGAATCAAGCTTCCCGCCGACGGAAAACAGCACAAAGGTCGTGTTCACACATGGGGGAAAAACAAGATTAAGTGTGAAGAAACAAGCAATAATGATCAAAAATAACATTAATCAAAAACAATTTTGGACAGCTTGATAAAAGGATACAATCCACTTGCACACAATGAAAAGCAGAGCACATAGAATAAGTTGTTGACAAAGAATAAAAGCAAAGTAGCATGAGTCACAAAAATTTCCGACCATGTACAAATGGCAGAAATAAAAGGAATTGACGTCACGGTTGTTGCGCATGCGCTCGGCAAACACAAGAGGTGTGCAGAGAGAGTACCTGTAATTTCGAGCGCTGGTCTCGCTCGACCCTTTTTTCGATCTTTTTTGTGTTTTTGCACTCTATTACTTTTCCAACTTGTTTGGAAAAGTTCTCTAAAAGCTTGAGTTAGTTCCAAGTAGGGCTTGCACTTACGTTACAGCCAATTGTAAACAATTGTGAGTAGGTTGAAAAGAAATGTACAAGCTCAGTGCGTTTGTTGCTGCGAGGCGGGTTAATGAGGATGTACTTGGTTTTATTAGCATTCAAGACTAATTGATTAGCACAGCACCAATCCAGAATTTTCTCAAGTTCTTTATTAATATAGACGGCAAAACTAGCAATATCTGCATCTGAAGCATACCCTGTTGTGTCATCAGCGAACAACAGAAGATTCAGATTTATTGAACATCTGATGTCGTTAATGTACAATAAGAATAAAATGGGCCCAAGTATAGATCCCTGGGGGACACCACACATTATTGCGGCTAGATCCAAGCTGTGTTCACCATATTTCACGTATTGAAACCTTTGAGTCAGGTAGCTTTTAAACCAGTTATTGCAGATTCCCCTAAAACCATATTTTTCGAGTTTGGCTAGTAGAATAGTGTGGTTTATTATGTCAAAGGCTTTGGAAAAGTCTAGAAAAATGGCTAAGATGTTTTGTTTACTTTGTTTGTTATTTTCTAATGCTAAATCTTTCAACAGGTGCATTACTGGGTGTATTGTGCATTCCATTGTTTCTGTTGGTGCATCACAGATGATCAGATTCACATATAAGACTTTGAACCTTCTAACTGGGCTTGCTTTTTACAAACGTGGTGTGCCTTTTCATAATGGCCATTCATAACACATGAAAACTTGAAAAAAACGTTTAAGTGGGATCTCTCAAAAAGTTAAATTTTTCATTACGTGTACACTCCATATAAAACCACACTTCGCGTGCCCCACTTTTTGTGTAGAAAAGTGGGGTACCCAAGTGCGGTTAGGAGAGAAACATTATATAATCAATTAGTGCTCGACAAGAAATTTCCTCCAGAGTCTGAACCCGATTAGCAATATTAGTCTTCAGTCAGCGAATTTCTAAAACCTGCATTTCATAAAATAATGACATAAAAATACCATATCTGTCTTTTCCAGATCATTGTACCCCGGAATGATGTCCGATTTTAAACAATTCGCCCAGTATTTTTCGTGATATTGAACTTGTTTCCGTATTAAAATAAAATGTTTTGCCGATATGTCATTTGGATTCCCCCCCCCCCCCCCCCCCCTGTATAATTAAAGGTAAGTTTGTAGCCATCGAACATGATCTTGTCCACCTTCATTCTCGAAACAGTTCGTCAAGACATTTTTAAATAAAATTACCAAATAGAGGAAGTATTTTAAAATAAAACGTATTCTGTGCGTTGTTATGTTTTTTAGAACAATAATGTGACAGTCTCGGCGATACATCCTGTCTTTACGAAGTGCGGCCCCTGTTTTTCAGACTCGGGATTATTACGAACCCGGCATATGATTTAATATCATTGCAGATAAGCTGCTTCACATTTACCTCAGTAATTATTTTTGACGAACTAAATTGAGAATGGAACAGAATTAATAAATAAATCCATCTGCTTCTTCCGGTCATTTTTATAACAACTCGGGTGGATTTTTCAAATTAAATTCAGTCTTCGGAATCATGAAATTTTAGAAGCAAGGGACGGACGAATCATGGCCTTTGGTAAACAAATTTATAGTGCAGTATAGGAAGTGGATTGATACTAAGACACCCACAATGGAATTTTCTTGTCAACTTCCAATAACTGAAAAAAGACATGAAAAATTGGTGGCGTCTCTGGGGGCCGTGGGGGTGGGGGGTAGGCATTTGCCACTTAAATGTAGGTTTTGTCCCATTGCCCCCAAACCCCCCCCCCCCCCCCCCCCCCCCCCCCCCATGAATGTTTTAAAAAGTCTAAAAAATATCAGGAAAATGAGGATTGGGACAATTGTTCAAGCTGTTGATGAGCTAGGTCGATGGGAGGATGCCAGAGTAAAATCTGTTTCAAATTCGGGCACTTTTGTTGTGCAATTTGTGGGATGGAGTGCCGAGTTCAACAGAGAAGTAACGCCTGAGGAAATAAGAGAACCGATAGATCCAACACAAGCAGCACTGAGCAGTAAGTTCAATTTACTTTGATTTCTCTTCTCTGGATGACATGACTTGGCCGGCTCAACTTGAAACTACCCTCAATGTGTACATTTACAATATCTGCTTCCGACTTCAAGAATTGAATTCATTTCTTGAGGTCGGGAACAGCTATTGTAAATGTATAGAGTGGGGGTAAAAATTTCAGCATCATGTCCAAAAGAATATTTAACGAGTGTTGACTGTTGTCCACCTACTGTCAATGGGTAAAGGTTGAAACACAGTGGTCTATTAACTGAAAATGTGCTCAAAGATTATATCTGCTTTACAAGTTTTTTGTTCCGCGCAACGTTCACCCTGTGAGTGTTTTAGTAACAATACACTCTGCGTGTGGGTAAATAGCAATTTCGTGCCCATGGAACAGTCTACCCTCATTGTGTACATTTACAATATCTGTTTCCGACTTCAAGAATTGAATTCATTTCTTGAGGTCGGGAACAGCTATTGTAAATGTATAGAATGGGGGTAAAAATTTCAGCATTATGTCCAAAAGAATATTTAACGAGTGTTGTCTGTTGTCCCGCTACTGTCAATGGGTAAAGGTTGAAACACAGTGGTCTATTAACTGAAAATGTGCTCGTAGATTTTATTTGCTTTACAAGTTTACTGAAAATGCAACAAAACAATACACTCTGTGTGCATAGGTAAATAAATCGGAGTGGCAGACTATTTTTTATAGTTTTTGCATTTAATTGCCAGTCGTATCTGTTGGGCATAGTGTTTATACCCTTCTATATTCAGATGCACTCCATCTCTGCATAATATTTTCCTGTATATTCCCTCTTCAGTCCCCTCAGTGACCAAAAAGTCACATTGGAATGTTTGCTATATATTTTCCGTAGTTTGCCATTTACTGCCTTGACAATTTTGTTGTATTCCGTGGGTGTCAGGCTTCCAACTATCACCATCGACACACCGTTCTCCAAGAGATGGTCCACCACATCCTCAGTTCTTTTAATGATCACAACTTCTGATACACCTGGGCATATATCATTGCCTCCGATTTGAAGAAATACCTTTTCAGGTTGAAATTCTGTACAGCAATGCATTTCTGGACTACTTATAATTCTTTCAGCCATCAATCCTCATTTTCCAAAATACCCTATCCTGAAGTCATCTTGATTGAGGTTTGCATTCCATATGCAGTATTTATCTTCTATTCTGTTTAAAATTAAATTTTTATGGAGGTTAGCTACAAAGCTATGACCCTACAAAGTAGCTCTCGTCATGTTTCTATACCAGTGATTGTTTTCGATATGAAGATGGATGACCTTAGTGCTTTCTATTTGTATTAAAAACCCCAAGCTTAAACTTTACTTTGATGACTTGCAGCTAATCACATGTTTTGAACTGTTTTTCAATGAAAACAGTTTGACCAACTGTTAGCTGATGGTTTCATTGTTTGTTTTTGTCGGTGGTTTGAACATCAATTAATGACGCCCAACAATTATCAAAACAATTATTAAAAAATAATTGAATCATGGTCCGGTCCAATGGTTTTGTTAAGAAAATGATTTTCTATTCACAGGAATTACTGGAAAGAGACCCAAGAAATCTCTGTCACATAGATTAAGATTACAATTTTTCAAAGAGCTGGTCAGTGGAGACGAAGTAAAATTTATAGAAAATGAAGTTATATGCACCGGAGAAGCCATTGTTATTGACAAATGTCAGAGAGAAGTTACACTTCTTCATGAAGAAGCAGAGAAAACCATTCTATTTGTGAATATTATCCTTCAAGGTAAGAAAATTACTATTTTACAGTGTAGTGGTGTGTCCACCCAAGATAAATAAGATTGCCGTTTTGTAGCACAATATATGTTAAAGGTCATCCCCAATACAAATACCCTGCCTGTGCTGTGGGGCAGAGTTGAGTTACGATGTTGGATAGCTGACAGCTGCTCGTCGTTGCTCGGTGATTCTCTCCGGCTTCCTTCTCTCATAAAACTGTCACCGACATGATATGACACTGGCTGTTAATGTGACGTTAAACAATAATAAATAAATAAATAAATTCTGTCTCAAAGTCAGGTGTGTCAGGTTGTGTATCAAGTTGTTTAATATATAAATATGCTATATTAAAATTTAAAACAAAATTTACTTTATTTTACAGATAACAACAGTGACGAGGAAGAGTATGTGAACAAATGTGCAAAAAAGAAATGTTACTGTGGCCCACATAAAAAGGAAAAAAGAATAACTGTAACACCACCCATCACTGATGAGCATATGAGTTCGCCTGCACTCGAAACAGAGCCGGTAACCCCATCAACACTGTCGATTCGTCTACCCCTCGGTTGGAAAGGTGAACATTTAATTCATGTAGGTGACACCTCAAATTTGAAAGAGCGTATGGATATTAATGTTCTTATTACTGAAATTGGTAAAGATCAAAATTCAACGAAGGTTCATGGATATTTGATTGGTAATAATAAAGTTGAAACAGGGATAAAAATAAGTGGTGATGTAAAACAATTCAAAACTAAAAACGTAGTTTTAAATCGCTTGCTCAATCAATAAGGCATGGTAGTTTAAACTTTCACAGTTCAGCTCATGTTAATGTTAGCGAATCCATTTTATTGTATCATTTTAAAAAAAAAGTAAACTGTAAACTGAGGAGTAGGACACACAGGAGAAACGTTTCTTTGGGAATTTTTGATGCTGTTGTTTACCCTTCAGTATTTCAAATTGGACTTTCACTTGGGTGGGATGTGGCAACCAGTGAGGAAGGAAAATGTGTATTTTGCATCATGTCCACATAAAAATGTCAAAAGATTATATTGTAAACTGTTGTATTGGAAGTTCCATCTATAACGGTAGTTACACTGGTATAGACGGAAAGTCTTATAGAACAGTTTTAAAGATATTGTGCTAAGACAACATGTGCTATGTTTGTGTGTGAGAAGTATTATTGTTTTTATTTGCTAAATAAACTTCAGTGAAAAATAAATATCATTCCTGTTACTCAAAATATTCACTCCTTCATGTCTGAACACCAATTACACTTCCAATTCCCGTCACTGAAACCAGCAGTGTTATAATTAGTCAGCTTTTCCAAACTTCATCCATGGCATTGTTGAGGCACGTTGCAGCTGCACATCCTCCCAAGTACGGAGAGAACGAAGTACTGCAAGTATCCTTTAACTGACCATTTTGGAATTTCTGTTTTCCCTTTAACCAACGTCAAGGATAAAATCCATCCTGCACTTTTTACAAAAGTCTCCATTCAAATTTTATTACACTTCCAATTTTTCTCTCAAGAAAACCATAACTTATGACCCCTCGTTGGAATGAGCTTGCTAATCGCGATTCGCTGTTTTACTGGTAAATAAGTAAATAAATCATGAGTCGTTCCAATGAGGGGCCACAAGCTATGCTTAGAGACAAAATTGGAAATTGGTAGTTGTAATCCTAGAATTTATTTTGTAAGTGTCACCTGTGGGGTCCACATTGGGTTAAGGGACAACCGGAATGATCCTGTGGTTCCCCGCAGTTGCAGTTCATGAAGTTCTTTAAAAAGAGAAGGGGTGCGGGGTAGTAGCATTAATTATCCACATCATAGTATGATGCCGCAACATTATCACCAAGTTAGAGCAAGAACGGTTTGAGTTTGGCCGAATTGAATAGAGCATGCGTTTTGGTCCTAATCTTTTCAAAATCCCCCCCTCCCCCCCCCACCAAAAAAAAGAAAGAATGGAAGCCAAAACTTGTTTTATCACCTATATCAGTCACCGCTGATATGACCAATTCCCCGGGTTGAATAAGATGTCACGACGGTGTTCTCGTGACCATAAACTCAAGTAATGTATTCCTGGGTGGCGTCATTTCATTCCCGTGGGGACACACTTCATCGATCGGAATGGTCCCAAGTTGAATTCTGATACCGTGTTTTAAAGTAGCTCCCTTAAAAAGATAAGAGAAGCATGGACCGATTTTACCCGAATTGGACCTGATCCATGTTTTGAAGATAATCTCCCCCGTGCCTGGGGTTAAATAGTGGCTGTCAGATAGAATAAAAAATGTGTTTTAATTTAACATTTGGGCGGATTATGATGTTATATCCCGGGCGAAAAGCAGATAAATTTCCAGTATGTTTAAAAAGAAAAATGTGCAGTTATCTGTACCCGTCCGTTTCGGTTGAGAATCAGAATGTTTTTTTCAACAACAATGACCTCGATTAAGCAAGTTCAGACTATTTTATGTCATGTAAATCCAATAGATGGAAGAGCCACACTGCTTCACAGGATCGTCAAAATTCACATTTTTTTTCAAGATTTATTAGAACACAAAACGTGAATTATTGGAAAGATTTTCACATTTAAAGGATTTTTTTGATACAGAAAATTCCCCCCAAAAATATTTCAGGCACAGAAAAAGGATTTAGTGAAGAGAACTTATTATGTAAATTGCGAGGTGTTTTCCCAATCAACACTGATTAATGAGTAAATACCTGCTGTTATATAATCATACATAACACACTCAGTCGATATTGGGATAATTTTTTTATATGGAGTGTACACGTAATGTCTCTGATAAATTGATCAGAGAGACTGGTTCCGGTGGCCTTTACGAACAGGGTTACCACATTTGGTCCCACAAGCCCAGTTAGAAGGTTCAAAATCTGAAATGTGAGCCCAGCCATTGGTGTTTAATAACCCATCCAACACACATGTGTGCAGACCAAAACAAATAGAGCTGTATAGTTATACAAAAGAGCAAATACTGTAAACAAAGTACAGTGGAATCCTGTGAATTGAACTGCCACAAAATTATTCAAATGACATTTAGGAGTATGGCACCATGGCATACCACCTAGTGTGGGTGACTGAAAAGGGGCATTCAATTTTTCTAAGTAAAAAAAAAATCCAATATGGCTACCAGTCGGGCATCTTGAAACCGAGCGGGAAAAAAATTATGTCAAGCACTTCCCGTCATCATGTTGATCATTTTTGTGAAGTTTCATGAAAATGCGGCTGAAACTGTGGAAGTAGTTCGCTCCACAAGTTTACAAAAAAAAAAAATCTAATATGGCTGCCAGTTGGCCATCTTGAAACCGAGCAGGAAAAAAATTATGTCTCGCACTTCCCCTCATCATGTTGATCATTTTTGTGATGATTCATGAAAATGCGGCTAAAATTGTGGAAGTAGTTTGCTCCACAAGTTTACATAAAAAAAAAATCCAATATGGCCATCGGTCGGCAATCTTGAAACCGAGCGGGAAAAAAATTATGTCATGCACTTCCCCTCATCATGTTGATCATTTTTGTGAAGTTTCATGAAAATGCAGCTAAAACTGTGGAAGTAGTTTACTCCACAAGTTTACATGTGCAACGGACTGATGACGACGACAGATGGACGGACAAGTTGACTCCTATATACCCCCCTAAACTTCGTTCTGTAGGGGTATAACTAAACATTTATTCTATTATGTGATATATTAAATGCCTATATTGTATGTTCTGAGGCCAAATAGGTCTATCAACAATATATGTCAAGAAATTACCATGATACTGTGCTAATTTCTTGACATACTGAGAGATTTTTTATTCAATTAACTCTTAACCCGGTGAGTATTTTCAAAATATATTTTATCAAATCTAGGTATGATGAAAAATGCTTTGAAATTTAACTAAAGAAATCATTGGTCAAAAAGTCCCATCAATTTAGTGAATCTACAGGGGGAAATTTGGTTAAAGGTGTCCAAATTATACCCCAAGAGATTTCTTGTCCTGGGCAGAAATATCCACCAGCAGTGTGCAAGGAGTTAACAGGAGTTTGTATTGAATATTGGTGTTTAAGGTCATATATTTCTGCACAATGGCTAATCATGACCACAATATGGAGATAAAGACAAGTTTAATCGGGAGTTTAACAAGAGTTTACTCTATAACCTATATGCAATTAACAGGTCAAATTTGTAATGAGGGTATGGTAAATGGTTTTGAGCTTGGAAGTTATATTCAGTTAACAGGGTCATCCAAGTAAGTGGGTCCCATTGTAATATGTTCAAGACAGTGAAATTATTTTTACACGCCCACTTTTTTGATAGACATGCTACATGTTTCCACAATGAGTTTAAAGATTTGAGAGAATGCAAATATGTCAATTTGCCTTACAACAAGAATGTATTTCCCCCAATAAAAGTAAAAATGTCTAAACAAAATACAAATCTATAATGAGGGTAGCACCCCAACATGTGATCAGAAAAAAAGAACGTTTTTACCTGTACTCAATTGACAATGAGTTATTATACATGTCAAGTCCACTGTTTTTGCTAACAGTAATTAAATGATGAATAGATCACCAGCTCAATGAAATAAAATAGACTAGATCATCTTTTGCCATCATGATATTTTTATATAAGCCTGGTTGCCTACATGAAGGCACGATGATGAAGTGTACTAAAGCATACTGCACGTCGATGGTGCACCTGTCTTCAACAGCTGTAACCCTGCTTAAGCAGAGCTTGAACAGAGTTGGAATATTGAGGAGCTGACAGTCACTTGTCAATGCTCAGTGGTTCTCTCTGGGAACTCCATATTCCTCCATCCGTCAAACTGTCGTGGTCACGATTAGCCATTGTGCATAACTATGTGACCTTAAACACCAATAAATAAAAAAATAAATATATAGGCTTTCCATGCATTAAACATGAAAAATAAAACTAAGAAACACACAGCTGAAACAATAATATAAACTTCAGCAGTAAAAATACAGGTAGAACAATGAATGGGGATCATATCATGCACAGCACAAGAATGCAATACCATGATATCATGCTCTTCATTAATAAAAAGCCAATTCATAGATGCTGAATGATTGTCAAAACACTTGCCATTAACAAGTGGCTTTAATCGCTCACCTGCCAAAGTGGTTCAAAGAAGTATTTGAGGTCACATTCAGTTAGACATGGTTCATCAACACTACAAAGGAATGAAGTCATGAAAGGCAAATTTTATGGAAAAACACTAAGGAATGGATTTGAACAAACCTGAACCTAACATGCACCCCCTGCCACCCCTCACCCTACCCATAGAAAGCTCCAATATTAAGCTGGGGACTCAAATTGAACAAACTTGAATCTCACCCCCTTATGGATGCTGTATACCAAATATCAAAATCTTCTGATTGGTGGACCTGAAGAAGAAGATTTTTAAAGAAAATTCCTCATATTGCACTAATTTGAACATTTGGGCTCCCATAGAGAGCCCAAATATGGACCCAGGGAATTGATTTCAATAAACATGTGAATCAATCTTCCAATGATGTTATATGTGAAATATGAAAGCCTTTGGGCCTGTGGTTTGGGAGAAGATTCTTCTTTAATGTTTTCCCCATTACCCACAGTGTTAAAAAATGCTGACTCAGCACTTTTTCAAAGTCCCGAAAAAGCACCTATGATAAAACCGATGGCAATTTTTTTCGACCATTCCATTCTGTTAGTCCTAAGAAAGCTTCACACCAAATAAAAATTCTCAGTGCTGTGTAGTTTTGGAGATATGGGCATTTTACATTTTTAGCTCCTGCAGTTCACATGGGGCGATGGGAAAATTTTTTTTTGCATAAATTAACTACTTATGTCCCAATAAAACATCATATCAAATTTGGTTCAAATCAGCCTCTCTGTTTGGAAAATAGAAATTTTGGGTGGGCAAAAATTCTTTCCCCTCCCATAACGATGGCAAATATAGCCCCTAGAACTTCCCTTGAACAAATCTGAGTCTACACCTCAAAAGGAAGCTGCACACCTAATATCAAGTCTCTGCTACTCCTGGTTCATGAGAAGATTTTTTAAGATTTAGGTTCACTTTTTGGGCATGGCCCTACCAAGGGGCGGGTCAACTTGATTTGAACAAACTTGAATTGACATATGATAGGGAACATGCACACCACATTTGGTTCAATTTGGTTGAGTAGTTTGTGAGAAGAAGTCGATAATGTAAAGTTAACGATGGACGGAAAGTGATTAGTAAAGCTCCACTTGAGTTTCACTCAGGTGAGCTAAAAACTGAACCGATCCCTTTATTATGCGAACAAGTGAAGGAAGGGAGGAATATATTAAGATAAATTGCTTATTACCACCATGTGGGTTTTCAAGATGGTGTCTTGAAGTTGAGATCTAGTCTCTGGGCATATATATTGACATGTCCATTAGGATGAGTCAATATATGACCAAGAGGCGAGGTCTCGACTTCAAGATACCATCTCGGAAACCCACACAGAGGTAATAACCAATATATACAGGCATTCCTGTTCTTTATTATCTGTAAATGTAAACAAATTTAGTTGTATTTGGCCAATGAATTCCATTTTCAGCCATTTGACAGGCCATTTCTTCTATTTCAACCCTCCCCACACACACACACTGCCAAGCATGAGTTTCTAGTCATTTATCTTTACAGCAGGCCACCAAATGTTTCCATGGGACACTAATGCCCCCCCCCCCATAAAAGGACCATAACTCTGCCCAAAAATATCAGACCAAGCCCACTATCAATCCCAACCTGTATTATGTGGTTGTATATCTATGTATAAAATTCTGTTTTATTTCATTAAGTCAAACTAAAGTTATTGTCCAGAAACCATATTTGGGATGGTTGTACATATGGATGTACATACGTACAGACGGATGGACAAGGGTAACACTTAATGCCCCATTGCCAAATTGGCGGGAGCATAAAAATGGGATATTCTTGAATTCATTTTTCCATTTTTTCCCCCATCCCATCACTGCTTTCCCCACAACATATCTGCAGTTCTGCCAACTATGAGACCCACACACAGGTTGGACTTTTCCATGGTAAAAAAACCTTTCCATGACCCCTTTAACCATTTTTTTTTGTCTGGAAGTTCTGCAAAGACAAAGTAACCTGTTATTTATCAGACTACACACCTCTGACTTTTAACAATTTTTTTTTGTCATGGTCATATTCTGTATGCATCACTCCAGCTGTCTAAATGTAGTGGCTATCCCACTACAGTGGAGGGCAGTCACTACGTTCAGACATCTAAACTACTGTATTCTTATACTACCATAGCTAAAAAATATTAAACTAAGTTTCTGAAATTGGTAACTTGGAAAAGAATTCCATGACGATTTCATGACGTTTTACAAAAATACAATTGTCCTCAGCTTTTTCATGAGGAATTTTCTTTCCAAATTTTTCAATTCTCCAAGCAATAGTTTCCAGGGAAGCCTTTCCTGCCCATACAGACTAGCTGAACTCAACCAGTAATCACTGCCAATCAGTAAGACTTGGAAGCTGTGGCAGTATAATGTACATTTATGGAAATGGCAGTACCTTAATGATGAACAAATATCCACTATTAATTTAACACATAGATGCCAGTCATGTCTACTCGTCTGTGATGTAATACAGCAGGTTCTCTGGCACTGATGGTTTGGATAATAGTGAGAACGGAGAGATTTATTTATTTATTTATTGGGGTTTTAACAACACTTTCAACAGCCAGGGTCACCTCGTGTGGGACAGTTTTATGGCTGGAGGAAGCCGGAGTACCCAGAAAGAACCACCAGGCAACAGCGAGCAACTGTCAGACTCCCCATGTACTAACTTCACACAAGCAGGGGTTAGCATTGGTTGAAGACAAGTGCATGATCGGCTTGCAGCACACCTTAGTATACAGTGCCACCATGCCCACCGGTGGGCAATCGGGATTAAGTACCTTTCCCAAGGACACAAGACAGATGCTCCAGTCGGGAACTGAACCATGGCCCACACAGTCCAATGCTGTAACCACTAAGCCACCATGCTCCCCTAGAATGGAGAGTTGCAAAACCTGAGCAGTTGTTTCTAGCCAAAGGCCATCTGCCTGAAGAGGCCGATGACACTTGACTGGAAACACCTGCAAGTCTTGTGCAGAATGTCATATTCAATAAATTCACTCTCCTTTGCCAGGCTTGTACGAGATAAGTAGACTTACAAATATTTTCCTCAAGGTCATTTGCAGGACTTTTTTGGCACCTCACTTTTAGGATCATCTTTGTTTGTTTAGCTGCACTATCATTGAGTGATCTTACTGAACAGAGAGAGTCTGTAAAACCTGAGTTGTTGTTCTAGTCAGGTGTCATCTGCTTGAAGAGGCAGATTACACATGACTGAAAACACCTGCCAGGATAGAAAGTTTGTGCAGTATGTAATATTCAATAAATCCACTGTCATTTCCCAGACCTGTACAAGTTAAATTCATGAGGAGAATTTTTAGCATTTTGTGTCAAAGTCATGTGCAGAAATCTTTGATAACTCACTTTTAAGATTATCTGTGTTTCTTTAGCAGCACTGTCATTAAGTGATCTTCTGTTTACGTCATCTTGATATTGCTGACAATTCATTCCTTCATGAATGGTCTTACAAGTCAAACAATTTTCTTTCTTACACACAGGACAAATAAAAAAATTAACATGATCTTCATAAATGCACCAACCCGGACAGTCTGGAGTTTTGCAGTGATAACTGTGCTCTTCTTGACCCTCAGCAATTTTGAGACCCTTCGTCAGATAGCGATTAAATATTTCTTCTGAAACAAGCTAAAGAAGAAAAACAAAAAGACTGCGTGAAAAGAGAAAGATGACTATTGTTTGGTAATTGGAATTTAAGGACATTTTTAGCATCTATAGCTATATCGCAACTGCGGCATAAGTATAAACTCAAGTTCAGCCCATCATTCATATCAATGTTTCTTTCCCCGGTTATAAGACTAACAAACCAGGTGCTAGCCTGCACATCCTATTAAACCAGTAAACCAGAACCTCTCACCCACTTCAAACAAGAACCAAAGATTATAATGCTCTTAAGAAGTATACCTCTTCATCCATTTGAATTATGATTCAAAAACACATTTATTAACTGTAAAATATGAAATAGAGAAAAAAAGTCTTTTTTTAACTCTATTACAGTGGAGTCAACCTATTTGGATATCTCTTAGCTGAAGATCCCTGTTAACTGAAAATAACTTCTAACCACAGGCTGTGGTCAGGTGGGAATTCAGGATAACTGTCCAGGCCCTTAACTGGTGGAGTGCTGGAAATGGGTACTCCAACTTAAATGCTTCATATTCTGTGGATGTGCTCCATTTTATCTTTGGATTAAAATTATTTTGTCTGTATGGATTTTTTTTGTTAAAATTTATGGGAGAGTGCCAATAGGTGCTCTCCAATAAATTGAAACAAGGAGAATACATGTGAACTAATTTTGTCAACCAAAAACAATTCAGCACTTTACCAGTTAAGGGTTAATTCATAATTCATAACAAAATTTATGGGAGAGTATCAATAGGTGCTCTCCCATAAATTGAAACAAGGAGAATACATGTGAACAAATTTTGTCAACCAAAAACAATTCAGCACTCTACCAGTTAAGGGTTAATTCCTTACACTGGTACTATCTTTTCATTCAGTGAGAAGCTGTTTAAGAATGAAAACAAATTTAAGAGTGACCTGAAACTACTGACATTTCAATTTTCTACTTTTATCTGCAATAAGGGTAAAACTCATTTTAATGAGGTTTAACTCTCAACCTGACTCTTCTCTTAACTTTTTAACAAGAATATATCAACAGAGCTGATGGATGTGCCCCATAAGCCCAAAGAAAAGGTACAGCAGAGACAGTTAGTAGTACAATGAAGAGAAATTCTATCAAACAAGTGTAGGTTTCCAAATTTCAGTGAAAATATATTTTGTACAAGCCTGCAAATATTTTTAGTTTTTGTGTCTGTCATGACAGGAACAGGGTCATGACCCACCCATGAGTTATGAGCAAGCACTGTGAAAGTATGAACAAGATCATGCAATTCAATCATTTTTTTATGGAGCAGATCAAGTTGGAAAAGACAAATGCTATATGACCTTGACTTATGACCTTGGGACAATGTCACGACACACACTTGAGTTATGAAACAAGCACTGTGTGAAGCATGAACAAAATCTGTCCTCCACTGCATCATTTATATTGTGAAGGATTAGACAAACTTAGAATGTATGAACAGTCTGTGAACTTGACCTTGGATTTAGGATCTAGGGCCAAATTCATAACACCACTGAGTGAGAGCAAGCATTGTCTTAAATATGAAAAAAGACTGCCCACTGAATCATTTTTATGGATCAGACAAATTTAGAACAAACGGTCTGTGACCTTGAACTTCAAGTTGTGATTTTGAGTCAAGGTCATGATACATACCTGAGTAATGAGCAAGCATTGTGTGAACTATGAACACAATCTGTTTTTGGTAATCATTTTTTCATGGACCAGTCCAATTTAGAACAAACAAATGGTCTATGACTTTGACCTTGTTGTGACCTTGGGTCACAGCCATGACACACCTCAGTCATAAACAAATATTGTGTGAAGGATTAACAAGATCTGTCCATTGCGTGATTTTTTTATGGACTGGACAAAATAAGAATGGATGAATGATGTAAGACCTTGACCTTGGAGTTATGGCATTTACTGAAGGTTACGACATACCCTTGAATAATGTGCAGTCATTGTGTGATGTACAAACGAGATCTGTACACTGAAGCAATTTTATGGACCTGACAAATTGAGAATGGATGAATGATCTGTGACCTTGAACTTGGAGTTGTGACCTTTGGTCAAGATCATGACAAACCTTTGGATCATGAGCAAGTGTTGTGGAAAGACGAATATGATCTATCAACTGAATAGTTTTTATGGATTGGAAAAAGTGAGAATTTATAAAAAGTCTCTGACCTTGACTTTGAAGTTGTAGCCTTGGGACACCCTCTTAGGTCATGCATATACATATTTGGAAAATAATTTTGCAATCTACCAGTTAATTAGACAATACCTTATGACACTGATTATTAACCCTTTACCTATCATGAAAAATTGACAATACTGGCAAAAAAGATTGTTATTAACTAAAAAAATATCAGTTTCTGTCTCAAAAACATAGCGTATGATCCTCTAAATGGAAAGATCTTGCAAAGCTTGTTCCAATGAGGGTCATAAGCTATGTTTTTATGGTAAAAAAAAAAGTAAACTATAATAAAATGTGAATGCCGATTTTAGTGAATAATGCCAGCAATTTATGGTTGACATGTTAGGTAAAAGGTTAATGCACCTCAGCAGTTATTATTAGGCTATCCAAAAAATTTGTTTCTCAGGAATTTGTTAGAAATATTTTGACGAGGTGGGAGGCCTTTTTTCACTTTTTTTCTTCAATCTCAAATAACAGTTTGAAATGTCATAAATTTGACATCTTTCCTTGCATCATGGGAATTGGTAGCCATTGAACAGTTGTTTTTTGCAACTGGGAGTCTCCTTTTTTATTACCCATCAAAGTTTGAAAAGAATCAGCTTTAATTGGGCCATGGTTAAGTAATATTTGGTTCAGTGTTATTTGCCCCATTTTGTTTTTTGCCCGAAATAATAATGCATTTTCTTTATTATTGGCTCCGCAAATGGGTCACCTCCTTTATAGAGCCAGGAGAGTACACCATTTCATATTTCTTCCTCATCCATTTATATGCCAAATTATTGTATCATTTTTGCCAGACTGCTATAGCAAAAGATTGCTATAGATTGCAGAGGCAATAATCTGGTGTTATTAATGGGAAATGATGACTAATGGTACATTTTGTTATATGCTGTTCCATATATAACCCTGGCCACTGAAAGTTGTACTATCTGAGACAACCTACACAAGTAAGGAAGCAGTGTGTACGTGCAAAATGATAAAATATGCATCTTGTAAAAATGGATATAATATGCCATTTCCTAATGAGGATATAATTAATAATAACCTCATTCCACATTTTGTTTTGGTAACCTGGAATAATGCTAAACTGGAAATTAACTAACCGTGGCCATAGTGTAGATTTCCAGTGGTCTAAAATAATACAAGGAAAGAAAAAAATTTGCTGAATTTGGACGATGAGGGAGGTTTTTTTTTTACAGAATTTTAAAGATGAGGGAGGTGCCTGAGAAACATTTATTTTTTTAATGGCCTTCCACTTTCATGGATGTCATTAGTACGTTATTAGCAGTCTACTCAGGTGTTAAAACTGCTTAACTCACCAAACATTGGGCTCATATCAATGAAAGTGTCAATGACACTGTAGCCCAACCTGACAAACTAGAACTTGGTAAGTTATAAGTGAAATGGCAAAATTGAAGATCATAGGTTCCAATGTTATTTGGTGAAACTTCAACATAAGAGCACTGTGTGTGCACAACATCAGAGCAATCCATGTATTTTTAAATGTAAACTGTAGGGCTGGCTAAACAAAGAATGTTGATATACAAATGCAGTAAGTTTAAAGGTCATTGTAAACGGCAACTTTTTTTCACAGAAATGAATGCTAATCGATAGTTCCTATCTAGAGGTCTCACCTAATGAGTACACCAAGTTCAAAAACAATCCTATGATAAATGTGCCCTGTAGGCACTAAATTCAAAGATCTTTGTTAACAACAGTTTTTCGTGGAAATGAAAAGAAAATCGATAGTTCCTATCTTGATCATCCTGAATAAGCATACCTAGTTTCAAAACAACCCGATAATGAATGTGCCCTCTGAGGCATGCCAAAGGAAGATGTTAATGCACAAATGTACCGAGTTTAAAGGTCATTGTTAGCGGCAATGGGTTTTTTTTTCTTTCTTTGATGGAAATACATAAATATGCCCTGCAGGGAGTGCAAAAAGGGATAAGTTGCTACACAAATGCACTAAGTTTAAAGGTTGGCGCTAACAACGTTTTTTGATGGAAATGAAAGAAAATCAATTTCAAAACAATCCGATCATAAATGTGCCCTGTAGTGTGTGTCAAAGGAAAATATTGATGCCTAACTAAACTAAGTTCAAAGGCTGTTGCCAATGGCAACATTTTTTGATGGAAATGGAAGAAAATCAATAGCTCCCATCTGGAGTTCACCCCAAACAAGCATACCAAGTTTCAAAGTGATCCAATCATAAATGTTCCCTGTAGGGTGTGCCAAAGGGAAATATTGATGCCTAACTAAACTTAGTTCAAAGGTTGTTGCCAATGGCAATGCTTTTTGACAGAAACAGAAGAAAATCCATAGCTCCCATGTAGAGGTTACCCCAAACAAGCATGCCATGTTTCAAAGCAATTCAATCATACATGAAACTTGTGCGGTGTGCCAAAGGAAATTGTGGACATATGTACTATGCCAAAGTGACAGCAATAGCTCAGCTTGTCTGCCTCACAAACATAATCTAAATGTCAAGTAAATTGTGTGTGTTCTTCATGGAATGCATTCAAGCCAATCAATGACAATAAAATGTTGTGGATTCTGTGTTTCTTTTTTTTATACACCTCTTTATTCCAGTATGGGCAGATTGCAGACATGTTAACTTTATCGGAATTCCAGGAAAAGTCTCTGAAATTCAGTGTAGTTCCCAGCTACCCTACAAGTGAATCCAGGATTCTACAGTAGGGTGTGCCTAGCCTGTTTCATTTTGGGTTTTTTTTTGGGGGGGGGGGGGGGGGGACAATATATGCTAAATGCCATTAAGTGGGGTTTTGGGGGAACCAAAAAGTTTGCCCTAAAGAGTGAATACGAGACCTCAGAAGCATGTTTAAGCCTATACTGAAGACCATTTTAGGGCTGTATGACTACTGGTATGTTATGTGAAACTTGCATTGGGCCAATGTTTTGGGGGGAGGTGGAGGAAAGCCAAATGGTGTGTATTTGTTTTGTTGTTCTTTTTTGGAGGGGGGGGGGGGGGAGTGGTGGCATGGCTATGCCTCCACATGGTTATGCCCCCGCCAAACAGAAGAGAATCTGTTTTAGCCAAAAATCCCTGAAATAACTGTCAAATAATGTTTTTTCTCCTGCTTTGATATGTTTGGTGTCAAATTATAGGCCTTGAAGCTCTGAGTATGACACATAAAATATAAAAAAATATGAATACCTATTTTTCTATTTTTTTCCACTTTAGATTAGTTGAAGGCTGTTCAAATATAGATTTGTGCACAGTAATTCACACACTGCTTTCATGAGATGCCAAACATTTATGACTGAAAATCAGTGCACAATGGATATATTTTCGAATAGGTGCTAACACTGCTTTTTATTCCATGTGCTGATTTGTGGTTTGGACATCTATTCAAAAAGGTATTAAGACAGGTGATAGAAAAATACTTCACAGATGATAGAAAGGGTATCAATCCCCAAAGGCCAAAACATGCCCTTCACCCTACCTCCCCACAACTCTTGGAAATCAGTGCATGTAAAAAACACAATCCAAAAGAAAGAGAACACATGATCAGATTTTGTGAGTCTTGAAAAAAGAGAACTTCACTTTATATTAACTGAGTTCAAAATTGTATGGTAGGTCCATAAATCAATCTTAAGGTACAGTATGTCCTAATTGGTCAGGTCATCTCATATCCAAAATTTAAATTATGGCTTCGCTGTGAAACTTTGGCCTGACATTAAATATTGATTGAACTTAAATTATTTTAGTATAATCTTAATGTAGACTTGGTAAATGTGGTAGATAAGTCATAACAATGGTAATAATATGATTTTGCCATGGACATACATTCCATTAACAGCCCTCCAGCAAGGATCAGCACTACTTATACCCTAGATTTATTAGTAGCCTTCACAAGCCTGAGTCATTTATAATATGCCAGGTTGTTAATCATTTGTTAGGCTGACAACAGAATGTAACAACTTTCAAAATAATGTTGATGAGCAAATTCTAACTATGGGAGGGGTGAGGTGGGGTGGGGCTGGGGCACTTAATAAGTATATATTCATTAATAGAACAAGACCAATACTGGGTCTGGACCTGCGTCGCTGCATGCAATTGAATCGGCAAACAGGAAGTGGCTGCATGGCTGATCTGAAAATTGCATACACGATACAACTGATCATTATCAGGCTCCAGATGAAATATAAAATCAATCCCTTGCATAGAAGCCGAGAAAAGTTTAACGAAAAATTTCCATGTTCAGTGGGTACAGTAAAATTTCAAAGTATCGGCAAACAGGAAGTGGCTGCATGGCAGATCTGAAAATTGCTTACACGATACAACTCATCATTATGAAGCAGCAGACCAAATATAAAATCAATCCCTTGCATAGAAGCCGAGAAAACCTTGACGGAAAATTTCAATGTTCAGTGGGTACAGTAAAATTTCAAAGTATCGGCAAACAGGAAGTGGCTGCATGGCAGATCTGAAAATTGCTTACACGATACAACTCATCATTATGAAGCAGCAGACCAAATATAAAATCATTCCCTTTCATAGAAGCCAAAAAAACTTTGACGGAAAAAGTGTTTCGGATGGATGGACGGACGGACTGACGGACGGAGTAGAGCAGTTACTAGTCCTGCTTTGCCGCTGGCGATGCAGGTAAAAAACAATGTTAACTGCTTATAATTATCAAGCATCGAACACTTCACTATACCTTAAATATAGAACCTTAGTGAGCACGCTCACATACCCCAGGCGCCCCGGTATTTCAAGCTCGGAAAACTGTAATTTTTAGGAAAATGACCCGGAAATCTGTTACTTGTATTTTTCAGAGTCCAGGGCCCATAATTTCCACAAAAATCAGCCGAGCAGAATGAAACGCAAACTTGATCTGTAAGTCATTGTGGTAGACTCACATACTAAAATGGCCATAATTTCGATAATATCTGAAAGCGTGTAGAAAAAAAAGTCCGGAAATCTGTAATTTTGATGAACTTTTCAAAGTCGAAGGGCCGTAATTTCGGTAAAAATCAGTGGAGCAGAACAAAACGCAAACTTGATCTGTAGGTCACCATGTTAGACTAACATACCAAAAATCAGCTCAAAATCTGGAAGCGTGTAGAAAAAAAGTCCGGAAAACAAGTAGGACTGACTTACGGACTGACGGACTGGCAGACTGATGAACTGACAGACTGATGGACTGACAGACTGACAGACTGATGGACGGACCAGTCAAAAACATTATACCCCCGCAACTTCGTTGCGTGGGGTATAATTAAGGGCGCGATATAAGCAGTATTGCATCGCTATTTGCGATGCAAAATACCTGCTACATCGATTCAATATCATCCAACTTTTTGCAGTTTGCAATATGTCTAGTTTGAGCCGCGGCTTATTAATCTGTATCCAGTAGTCGAAGGGAAATAACTTGATCTACTTGTTCAACAAAGTAATCATTTCTCATAAAGCAACATTTTGAACCAATCACCACTTTTCACTGAATCCACTGACTTTGGCTATTGGGCGAGGGTTGCCGAATGGTGTCATATATCTCTAAATTTATAAGGTAAGTCGATTCTGATTGGATAGTTTTGTTCCACTGACCAATTACCTACTATTTAACACATAAGCCCATTTTTTTGGTTTGTGTATTGTTAATACAAAATGACATCTGTTTTCAAGCTAAAAACTAGAGTATCATGGCAGAAGGATCTCCCTAGGTTACAATATAAAACATTATCTGATGCTGAAAACAGCGTCGCATCGGTATATTGCAAGAAGTGCAGCCAACATGAAGGCCAGCTTAAGTTGCAATATAACTTTTATGAACCATTTATAAGGGGAGTCCCCGGCACAAAAATAAAAAAAAGACTCAATTTCTAAGCATAATGGTTCCAAACAACATAAAAGGGCAGTGCCAATAAGCGAACCTTTGTTAACCGTTTCATCATGTTCGAAAACCAAAATGCTTCTCTAAAGGATCTTCGTGCGAGAAGGAAAGATTAATAAAAAAATTTTGACCCATTATAGAACTGGAAAAAAAACAAAGAGCTGACCTGGGAAATATGTATACTCATTAGAAAAAAATGTTGTGAGTTTACTGGTTTTATTGCTGCTGATATTTGTGATGCAAAAGATGCTTTCAGTGGAATGTATATGGATGAAATAATAAATATTCTGTTTGCATTACACAACCTTTATCATAGAAGTCCAAAGAAACTATGAGAATTGAGGTCTTTAGAAGTGAAGGATGATCATGTGAAAATACCCCAGAAGGTTGAGGGTACATGGTGGATACAGCACAAAAGACGTGCATGTGAAAGTCTTGTAGAGCCATATCAGGGTTTCCGCCAGGGAAAAATCAATAAGGCGTAATGTGGCGACCAATTTTGAATTCCAGGGTCCCCAAACCTCCATTTCCTTGCATCTGAGGGTTATTTGACCTTAAAATCTGGAATGACCTTAAAATCTGAACCGCAGAGACTGAGAAGCCGGAGAATACCCCGTGCTGTCGCGGATGTGTACTGGGACAGAGTCAGAGCAAAAGCTGAGAGAATCACAGCTCTGGCCGGGGGAACCGCCACCGTATTGAACTGAGTGCGGAAGGCCATCCCCAGATGACAAAACAAGGGAGAAGGGACCAGGTCCGACTTCTCCTCGTTGACTCTGAATCCTAGCGACATGAGCAAGCTCAACAGAGTGTCGACATCCAAGTCCAGCAAGGCAGCATCGGAATGCCTCTGGAGGATATCGACTAGATATGCCGAAGAAGTCACCCTGGGCTGTGTGTGATGGAAGGCTATCACATGCGACATCAGTCGGGTGAAGGGCCAAGGAGCCAGATGGAGGCCAAAAGACATGGCCTTCAACTGGAAAACTCACCCCAGAAAAAACCTGAGATACTTCCGCGACACCCGTTGAATCGGGACGTGAAAGTAAGCATCTCGCAGGTCGATGCTGGAAGCGAAATCTCCCTGGTGAATGGAACGGTGGACTGACCTGAAAGTCTCCATGCTGAACTTGGGAGCAATGATAGACTGGTTCAGGATACTCAGATCGATAACCAGTCAGAGTCGGCCGTCCTTCTTCGGCACCAAGAACAGGCGGGAATAAAACCCCACTGACTGTTCTTGATGACCTCGAACGCCCCCTGGGCCAGGAGATTGTCTATCTCCACGGACAAAAGCTCCCGACGTAAAACGTCTGAAGGAACTGTGGTTGGAAGAGGCACTCTAGATAGAGTGGGGTGCCTTCGGAAGACTATTTGCAGCCCGGAACAAACAACATCTAACACCAAAGGATCAGATGTGATGGTGGTCCAACGGTCTGCGAACACTGTTAACCTTCCTCCTACCAGGACGAATCGAGGTGAGGACCTTCAGTTCGAGCCCTGACGAGGCCCACGAGAGGAGAAACCACCTCCTCTACTGAATGAAGAATCTGAGACTTCCCTCTAGCCTGCCGACGCTTACCCTTACCCCATGAGTAAGAAGTAGAAGCGGAGGCAGAAGGATCAGCCCTTTGCTTTGCAGAGAAAGCAGAAGGGTACATGTTAGGCTTTGAACGGTCCCAGCCTCCCCTAGAAGGCTGAACAAGCTGACGAAGCAGCAGCTGATCTTTGGAATGACGTAGGACGTCATCCCAGACCGTCGACACGGAACCCACGGAACAGTAGCGGTCCTGCCAAAGAAGCAGATCGAAGAGCGGCGCGTTGCCCCCAAGAAGGGATCGGCCCGTATCCAGCACAGAGACCCTTCAAACTAGTTCCAAAATAGCCATGTCACAGGCATGCGTGTGAGTAAGATGCAGGAGCACCTTGGACAGCACACGCAAAGGAGCCTGTAGATCATCAAACCTATCTGGAGGCAGATAGGCAGCTGAGGCAGAGACGACGTGATCGGAGAGAGAAAGCATACCCAGCAGTTCTCCCGATCAGCCCAACATGGACTCCAGAGTCGTCATAGGAATGACGGCAGACTTGGGCTTGGAAAGCCCAAGGGAATTGGAGTCCTGATCCAAAACCGTCAAAGTCTGGCAGACTGATGGATTGGCAAAATCATAGTAACGATAACGCACCGGAGGCAAAAAGGTGTCAACCCTGGTGAAGAACGGATCCTTCATAGCCTTGGAACGGAGTTTAGAGTCCAAGGCTGAAAATGCTTCAACCACCTGTACTGACTGGCACGGTCGAAGACGCCCAGAAGCAGGTTGCTCCAGAAGCTGTAGGCACGTGACCGCGCGCGACACTGTCAGCTGGTTTGATGGTTTGAGATCCGGAAGGAACCCAAACACAAAGTCAAGAGCTGCCCCCAAGTCAGAAGACTGCTGGCTCTCGACATCAAGTATGTCTGACTCCTCCCTGGAGTCGGAAGACACATAGCCCATCGTGGGCAAACCAGCCGACGCCTCCCATGGTGTACGAACACCAGGGGGATCAGAAAGCGGCCTGTTTCCAATCCCGGGAGGCGGCGCCATAGGGGGCACCTGGAAACCACTCGCTGCCTCGCTGGAAGCAACATAAGGGGTTTTGGACAGAACCCGAGTGAGTAAGGAGAGGGCCTCCCTAGGCTCACTGCCCGTACCAGCGGTTCAACATGGGGATGAACCAGCAAAGTGGCTTCACACCTGACCCTCTTAACCAGCGAACGGTCACGATCCTCCAATACATCCGAAGCGGGGCGACGGGCGGCAGCCGAAACATCTGAGGGCAGACGTGTATAGGGGTATGACAAACCCCGAGGATCAACATAGCAGGAACTCAGGAGAGTTGCCGTGGACCTCTGCGGGGCAGAAGGTCCAGACTACACAGAAGGCGTTGGTCCCGCAAAACTGGCCGTGTGACCAGAATGAGTGGACGGAAAACACCAATGACAAAACTGTGGTTCTCGACGGCGCAGAGACCACAGTAGAGGGTCCAGCCGGCAGCCACTTCCAACTTCGCCGAGTTGAAGTCAGGGAAGGATGAGGTCGATAACCCCATGTCTACACAACCAGACACCGCAGCTGACTACTGCAGGTATAAAACTGCTGTGCTCAACGGCCGAGAGGACACAGCAGGGGGTTCAGTTGGCAGCCACTTCCGACTTTGCCGAGTTGAAGTCGGGAAGGCTGAGGCCGATACCACACAACCACACTACATACATCCCTGCAGAACCTTGCAGGGATAAGCCAAGGCCGGCTAAAAATGGTGCCCGATGACGTTGTAGATGGAACAGCAGTAGCAGCAGATACGACGGGAGCTGCTGGAATTGGCGGAAAAGGGGAGAGAGCCACCTAGCTCGGCCTTCAAAGGAGGAGTCACAACCCTAGTGACAGCCTCAGATGTCGACTGGAGAGGGCGCATAGTCCTGGAACCAGGCATCTCTTCACCAGAAATCCAACAGCTCCTGCAGTATCCACCACGGTAAAAAAAAACTGCACATCCCCCATGGAAGAGGAATAACTCTCACCAGACGTGGTCGAGTCGGGAGGCCCTGAAACGACAGCGTTCCCCACCCCCCGCTGGTGCAGGAGGAGCTGCACATCCCCCACGGAGGGGGAGTGATTCTCACCAGACGTGGTTGAGTTGGGAGGCCCCGAAATGACAGCAGTCACCACCCCCCGTGGGAGCGGGAGGAGCTGCACATCCCCCATGGAGGGGGTATAACTCACACCAGACGTGGTCGAGTCGGGGGGCCTCGAAACGACAGCATTCCCTAGTACACTGATGCACTGCGCATTGGATAACAGAAGTCGTGGATTTGTACTAAGGGAAGAGAGTCCCATACTGGGTGTGCGCTGATGGCGCTCGGCCCAGTTTTGGCTTATTTTTTTTGTGGTGTTTTTACACCACTTTTCTTTCCCAAATCTCTTGGGAAAGACTAAAATAGAGAGTATTTTATCCGAGTTAGGGTCTTCCACTGTAGTGCAAGCCTGTAGTAAACAATTGTAAGGTAGGTTGATAAGAAATTGAGGGGTGTGTTAATGTGGCCCTCACAGTTAATGTATGTAGCCCTCATAGTTAATGTATGTGGCTCTCACAGTTAATGTATGTGGCCCTCACAGTTAATGTATGTCAACAAAAGCTACCAAGTTACAGTGAAATAATTCCAAAACGAGTCATCCTTTCAAGTTACAAAGAAATCCCTTCATAAATACGGCCTGTAGACTGTGCTAAAGGTTTTCGGGCTTTGGGCCTGTGTAGCAATCATGGTTGACCTATCGCAACCAAAAGGGGACGTCCTCATCTAGACATTATACCAAGTCAGCCTATCAAGTTACAATGAAATCCCTTCATAAATACGACCTGTAGTCTCTACTAAAGGTTTGTGGGTTTTGGGCTCGGGCAGACATCATGGTTGAATGATCGCAACCAAAAGGGGACGTTCTCATCTAGGCCTTATCTGGAGTCATTCTACCAAGTTACAATGAAATCTCTCAATAAATATGACCTGTAGACTGTGCTAAAGGTTTTCGGGTTTTGGGCTCAGGCAGTAATCACGGCTGACCGATCACAACCAAAAGGGGACATTCTCATCTTCACATGACCTCAAACCTGCATATGAAATTTTGTGATGATCGGACAAGAACTACGGGGTGTAGCCTGTGCTAAAGGAAAGTGTGAACAGACTCACAGACTAACAGACTTCCGCACGCGTGATGACAATAGCTTATCTTGACTTTGTCAAGTTAAGCTAAAAATGGTTATCTCTTGACAAAAACACAATACGAAAGGTTGGTATTTAATACTTATTTACAGCTTTAATCTCTCTTTCCTGTAGAGTAGCTGGACAACTGTATCTGGAGTCTTGATATGGACATTTAACTTCTGAATCTTCAATATGCATCACTGACCCTTTCAAGCAATCTCTGCAATAGAGCAAAAATGATAACACAACTGATTCTGCCATTTTTATCCAAGAATAGTAACAGTTGATTTTCCTTACTGTACTGACCAGTGGAATAACAATGTTTACTGCACAGCAAAACATCAAATTATTTGAAATGTGTTTCATATAAATTTGACCTTTTAACCTGTATCTAATGTAATGGCCATAACCAACTTGCATTTTTCAGAAATAAAGCCTTTCAAGTTTTATTATAAAGTGGAGCCCACTTAATTGGATATCTCTTACCTGAATAACCCTGCTAATTGAATATAATTTCCCAACACAAAACCATTTACCATACCTCCAGAACAAATTTGCCCTGTTAATTGAATATAGATTATAGAGTAAACTCCTGTTAATTGAATAAAGAATCTTGTAACCTGTCAAGAAATTACCTTGACTCTCTCCAGCTTTTCTTTGTTTATAGACCTATTTGGCCTCAGTACACCCAATATAGGCATTTAATCTATTATATCTTGTTTGACAGAGCTCATGGAGCTCTGTCAAACAAGATACTTAGATGTGAGTCTTCCATGGAAGACGTGTGTCGCCTGGCGTTTCAGACAGAATTCTAAGTGGAAAAGGGGCATAACTCTGGAAAAAATACAGCGGATCAAAAAATAAAATAGGAGGTGCACAATGCCATTATGTGATAAAGAATCACTGAAGGTTTCATCAAAATCCTTTCATAGGGTAAAGAGGAGTGGCGGATAAGAGAAAGTGTGATGCGGACGATGCAAGATGACAAAAGTTATCCCTATATGTCGCTCCCCACTTCGTGGGGCGGCGACACAATAATAGAATAAATGCTAAGTTTATCTCTAGAATACAAGAAAGTGACACAAACCCTGTTAATTGAATATTCATGTTAATTGAATAATTTTCATTGGCAAAGTGGCTATTCAATTAACAGGGTTCCATTGTATTCCCAATTTTTGTTTCAAAAGGTTAGCTTAAGGCAAACAATTAATTTCTTTAACTATTTGAAATTTTTTTTGCAGCTGGTGTCACCTATTCATTTTTGGTAAAGGGTTAACTGTTTGAATCTAGAAGCACACATATGAGCTTTATTGAAAACTATTGTAATAATAATAATACTTCAGACAGCTGCAGATTTATTGCGGTTCTCAGATGAGAAGGCCTCCATGACTCCTACACCTCTATCTGCTCCCTTGCTTCCCAACACTCAGAAACGAAACTGCTCAACAGGTAGAGTGCTGGAAGCCCATATCTGGGCTTTATTCTTAAGTGCAGGTGCTGCAACTTAATGGCTTCATCATCTGTGGTTGTGCTTCATGATATCTTTGGATTTGCCTTGCTACAATTTACGGGAGAAAGCATATGGAAAAAACATGTGAACAAACTTGATGACCAAAAATAATTTAGCACTCTACCAGTTAACCGGAAGCCCATATCTGGAATTTTCAGAATTTTAGCTACCACAACTTATAGACTTCATAATCTGTGGATGAACTTAATATTGTCTTTGAAGTGAAATTATTTAGCATGCATGGAAGTGCCTTGTATGTTGTTACAATGCATTGCAGAGTGGCCTTGAAATACCTGCTAATAATTTTCTCATCCACAGTGGAAAGTCTGGCAGTGATTAAATTAACTTGGAAGAGACTGCCAAGTGTGCAAACCAGCTGAAAGAATCTTCTTTTTATACTCAGTTTAGACCTACTAAAAATAATTTTAGCATAACCATTTTAAAATGCACCAAACATTACTAGTCTTTGCAAGACTTTTCAGTTAGTTGTACCATTGCATTTATTGGAAGAAAATACATAGCAGATGCAATTTTTTTACAGTATTCACTGTGGGTACAAAGAACTGTGAAGCTATACCACTATTGGTTTGTTTAGTATTCAATCAGATACTGAAGCACCTGGGTTTCACCCTGTTGTGAGACTGAGTTTATTCCTTATTTGAAGTATCATGACTGGGCTGAAGTGAGGGGATTATTAAAATAATGCATGTTATTTTTCTTTAACCCTTTATCTAAAGTAAGAGTAAAAATGACGTCTGATTGGAATGTTGTGCTTGTTCCAATGGGAAATGACACACAATGTTTGCAGATGAAAAATGAAAATGTTCAGTAATTCACACAATTTTTTTTTCAAATCACCTTCTTTTTGTATTAGTTGAAGATTTGAATCAACTAGGCGAACTTTCAGACCCTGTTAGGGTCAGAAGAATGACACCACCTCAACTTAACTACACTGAAGACTGAAATTTAAAACCGAGTATAACCATTTGGACTTATTATGTTCCTGATCCAGTTCTTTAATTAAAATTACATAATCATATATGACTTTGAGGTTGTGAGTTCCTTTGGTGCAGATGGTGTACAGTACTGTGATTGCAAAAGTGGGCTCTTTCTCAATGAAATTGTTATCTAGCTGTGAGACACTTTTACAATGGGTTGAGATTTCTATATAAAATATTGGTATATGAAAAACATATCAAGAAAAATAACCAAAAATAGCATGAAAAATTCAATGTTCTCAAATTTCCTTTTTGACAGGCAAGATTCTACAGTGTTCTGAGGAGGAAAGCAGGTAGAGAATTCTGACTGGAAGTTGACCCTGTAGTGATCTGGTGGAAATGCTCCATCCGTTATATTAACTAGTAGAGTGCTAGAAGCCACTATCATGGCGCTACTGAAAAGTGCTGAGAGCCCTTTAGTGGTTTTACACTGTATGCATTAGCTTATTGTTTCTCCAGCAGTAAAAAAAAATTGTGCAGATAGCATTGCTTTGTTGCAATTCATTGGAGAGTGCCAACAGGCACTCTCCAATAAATTGTAACAAGGCACTTATGTTGAACAAACTCTTGCTAAACAATGGCTTCCATTGCTGGTAGCATGGTATCTTTGAAAAAAAATACTTGCATTACAAATGACCTTGAAAAATAATTTAGCACTCTACCAGTTAATCACAGCACTTTACATTTATTTATTTTTATTTATTTATTGGGATTTAACAACACTTTCAACAGTTTTACGGGTGGAGGACAGTTTTACGGGTGGAGGAAGTCAGAGTACCCAGAGAGAACCATCGAGCAACTGTCAGGCTCTCCAACATATTAACTCCACACAAGCAGGGTTAGTATTGGTTGAGAACAAGTGCACCATCAACGTGCACTATGACTTAGTTCACAATGCCACCATGCTCCCATGTGGGCAATGGGAGTGGAGTGTCTTGCCGCAGGTGGGATTCGAACCAAGTTCCTCTCGGCTTGCAGCCTGCACCTCTACCAACTGAGCCACTGCACCCCCAGCACTTTACATATAACTTAAGGGGTCTAACGGGAATTAACTTAATGCACACCTTCCAGTAAGATCTCATTTTAAATGATTTGTGAGAAAACAAGGGAAAAATTTAAAAGTGCAGTTAATTTTTCTTTCGTGGCTGAAAGTGCGAGTCATAGAGTTGGTCATTGTGCAAACATTCATGTTCTGGGTTCAAATTTTTCAGCAATTTATTGTAGTGTCTCACACAATTCAGCAGGCACATTACTTTGTCATCCATTTCATATATAGAGGATCTCACATAAGTCCCCTTGATATTGTTTCTTATGAAATAAGTCCTGCAAATTTGATTTTAAACAAGTTTCAGATAGTTCTAAATCAAGTTTACTGCATGAGTTTCATAACAAACGATGTCAATGGGGACGAGTTTGACTTCCATTCATCACTTATTTTTTTTAATCTTTTTAACTCAAGAGAAACTTACTAAAAACTGGTCAACATTTTCCTTCATGAAACTTCAAAGTGACTCTGGCTGTGGTACATTACACAGAGCCACGCACTTTTCAGTCACCTCAAATGCTCCACTGTAACATGTTCCAATCAATGTTCAAAGCCACAACATTTCTTAAAGGTAAAAGGAATAACCTGATGCAGAATGTTCTAAAGAAAATATTGTTTGACAATATTGTTTGACCAATTACAACATCATCAGTTTTAACCCTTTGAACACTGGTGCTATCTTCCATGCCAGTTCAATGACAGCAATTGGAAGAGTCCATATTCTTTATTTGGGGGTAGTCCAATTAATATTTTCATTGGGAAAGATCACGTTGAAAATATTTAATGATCTTCCCTGCACATTCACTTAGCAGCCATCCTACTTAATGAAGGTATGAGCTATCATGTTCCTGCGCCGGAAAAGCAGCCTCTCAGGTTCAAAGGGTTAAGCAGCTGATGAACAGCGAACAGTATAGACGAAAACTGTAAGAGGACAGAAGTGCATACCTCTGCCAGCATGAGGTTCAGCATGTTTCAAGCCAAAACTAGGTTATTTGCTGTCAGAGTCAATTTTAGCAGGCGTATTTGGGGGTGCAGTGGCTCACTAGGTAGAGATGCAGGCTGGAAGTCGAAAAATACTCAGTTTGAATCCCACCTGCGGCAACTTCACCCCCATTGCCCTCTGTGCTGCTGTGTTTGAAGGTGTACTGTACATCGATGGTTGACTTATCTTCAACAAATGCTAACCCTGCTTGTGTGGAGTTAGTATGTTGGGGAGCCTGACAGCTGCTCACCGTTGCTTAGTGGTTCTCTTTGGGTACATCGACTTTCTCCACACATAAAACTGTAGGACACGAGGTAACCCTGGCTGTTGAAAGTGTCATTAAACCCCAATAAATAAATAAATAAAAAAATAAATAAATAAATAAATAAATAAAGCAGGCATATTTACATTCTGGTGAAATTTCCACCATAAGTGTTTGCTGAGAAGACAGAATACATAACACCATGTATAGTCGTAGTCTTCTCTTTATTTGCATTATGAATGAAAGGAGTGTTAACAGAAGTTTCTGGAGTTACAGTTGAAATACCAATGGCACTGTTGTTTTCATTTTCATGAGAAGCAACTTATCTTTGAAATTTGTTTATGTTGCTGACTCTTTATATGTGAATAGGTGTTGACAGATTGGATATTCTTATGGCCAGACATTTACATAATGAGGTTTGCCGGAATATTTACATCATTCAGTTTTTGGATTATGTGCTTTCTTGCACCGTGATTTGAAAGTTTCTTGCTCGTTACAATAGCAGCACCATCAATCATATGCTTCATCAAACCAGAAGGTTGTTTCCACCTATTCTATTTCTCTTGACCCACACATCACCATGATTAACCAGTTTAGATTTACCTTTTCCATGTGAGTTGCAACATAAAGTGGTCTGCCCTTTCCACACCACCAGTATCCAGGGTGTTTTTCTGCATACAATTTATAAATTGAAACATTGCACCTTTCACTATTATTATATAAGCCACATTTGCCGCAGTTTAGGGACAACCCTGGCCTTGGATTTGTACTGAAAAGTGTTTTTGTTTGCCTTTCATTATATTCTAAATATTCACTACCCACGGGTTTATGACACATTTTCCTAACACATATCATTCAGAGTGCTCAGATGAGCCTCTTAACCCAAAATATGTTGTAAAATAAAGTCATAATGTGATTATAATACTTTGTGGAGAAGACGACCCAAGTTGCTTTTCTGCCACAAAATGTCAATTTCTTTATTACAAATAGACTCTGCTTTATTTGGCATATTTCCATTTCTCTCATGTTTGAGGGGCATTTGTTTACTTTTTACAACTTCTCAGAGTTGAGCGAGCAAACACTGGACTGTTTTTTAAACTTTTTTCACTTAAATCTTCTGAGTTGGCAATCAAAACTTGATATGAAGGCACAGACACTTCATAGAATTTGGTTTGTAACTCTAACCATCCATAACATGCAACATGTGTAGGGATATAGAATGTACACATGAATTCAAAAAAGGATGCTGAATGTTGAAAATTTTCATTAAGTCACTAGTGAAATATTATATTCATTACAACATATATAATTCAACCATATACTTCTATATTCATGTCAGAAATTTATTCAACCTTTTGCTTGCTGTTACAGATATTCCTACCAAGGACAGAAAATCTTTGGTCATTCATAAAAGTATAATTTGTGCACACTAAACCAGATTTTCCATCTGTAAATTGAATGAACATTTTAACCATTTATTTCTTGTGTTAAATTTTTTGTGCATCCATGACTAGATCTAATGAAAAATATTTTGAAAATACTCAGCAGGTTAAGGGCTAATTTTAATTAAGAGAAAGATACAATGTTTTGGGGTAAAATGTTCAAATTTCTACAGAATGCTGTTACAAAGTTATTTTTGAAGATTTCTGTTTGTATATGTTATCATCCCTGGAGTGGAACAATGTACCATGGTGCTTTGTTCCACTCAAGGGATGAAATGTCCTCTGATAGAATCTGGGGCAAAATGAAGATTTGAAGGAAGAAAAAACACAGTGAATTTATAACAATTAAGAGTTTTGAAATGTTGTTAATGAACTGTTTCTGGATTAAGAAGCACATTGCTTATCACTAAAGTGATGTTTTCAAATATGTTTCAATTCAATTTAGACTTTTAAAGCCTTTTTTGTAACATAATTAGAAGACATGCATTTTAGGGGTTGACAGAATGATTCTTTGGAGGACAAGTACAGTGGAACCCTGTCAATGGAATAGCCACTTTGCCAATGAAAATTATTCAATTAACAGGAGCATTTAATTAACAGGGATTGTGTCACTTTCCTGTATTCTAGAAATAAACTTATAATTTATTCTATTATATTTTGATTGACAGAGTTCCATGAGCTCTGTCAAACAAGATATAATAGGTTAAATGCCTGTGTTGGATGTCCTGGAGAGAGTAAAGGTAATTTCTCGCAGGTTACAAAAATTTTTATTCAGTTAACAGGAGTTTACTCTATAACCTATATTCAAATAACAGGTCAAATTTGTACTGGAGGTATGGTAAATGGTTTTGTGTTGGGAATTATATTCAACTTATTTATTTATTTATCAGGGTTTAACAACACTTTAGACAGTCAGGGTCACCTCGTGCCGGACAGGTTTTACGGGTGAAGGAAGCCAGAGTACCCAGAGAGAACCACTGAGCAATGACGAGCAACTGTCAGGCACCCCAACATACTAACTCCACACAAGCAGGGTACCAGTGGTTGGAGATAAGTGCACCATCGATGGGCAGTATGCCTTAGTACACAATGTCACCATGCCCCCACGTGGGCAATGGGGTGAAATGACTTGCCCACGGTTACAATGTGGTTGCCACAGGTGGGATTCGAACTGAGGATCTCTTGGCTTGCAGTCTGCACCTCCACTCACTGAGCTACCGTGCCCCCTTATATTCAATTAATAGAGTTAATCAGTTAAGAGATATCCAATTAAGTGGGCTCCACTGTAGTAACAAATGAGACAAATGATCTGCAGTTATCTATTGAAGGATGTATTTTTAGACAGATCTGATCTGATTGGTAATTGTAAAGTACATGGTTTGATAAACAACACCTACCTACAGAATTGATGAAGGCAGTCTCTCAGTACAACACCTTCACCAGGTGGTATATTTTCAAAACAAATTGGACAATCAAATTCACCACCATTTGGCACCAAATCTTGTTCATCAGTTTCAATAAGTTTTTGGAAATTTTTCATGCTTTTTTCAATAAGCATTCTATTTCTTGACTCCTCTGCCTAAAAAACACATCAGTTACAAAAAAACAAACTTTGCCAGGAAAGGATATGAATAAACCAAATAGGTAGACAATACAATGCAATGAGATATAATAACAGAACATCTAAAATACTGGAAGAGTACCAGTGAGGTACATCATGTGCCAGGTGGGCTCCACTTATTGAGGCAAAGCTTTTTCAGAAAAATGTTTTTCTTCCTTAAATGGCTGAGTGCTAAAAGCCACTATCAGGGCTTTAATCTTTTACCCAACATAAAGGCCAAAACCGGCCAGCGTTATTCACAAAAGTCGCCAATTAATTTTCATTATTTTTTCATTTTTTGTCTCAAAAACATAGGTTATAACCCCTCTTTGGAACAATCTCCTTGAGCTCATTCCAACGAGGGGTCATAACCTATGTTTTTGAGACAAAAAATGAAACAAAGTTAGTCATTCAAAAATTTTGTTTACAAGTGTCGTCTGCTTTTCATGTTAGGTAAAGGGTTATAAAAAAAAGGGTACCAGAGCAAAAGCCAACATTTTCCTTGCTCATGTTTCATATTCAGCCAAACACAAATAATATTTCATTCATATAAATTTGTATTATTACAAATTATTGGAAAGTGCCTGTAGGCACACTCCAATAATTTGTCATAAATTAATTTTGATGGGCAAATTCAGACCACCAAAAATAATATAACCCTCAACCAGTTAAGGGTAAATTGGGTATTTTGTATTTTGTGGTATTGATTATTACCAGCTCAAAGTGTACATGTACATGCACACTAGATTGTTACAAACAGAATTCTCCTGTGTACAGTCAACTGGGGGCGCGGTGGCTCAGTTGGTAGAGGTGCAGGCTGCAAGCCGAGAGGTCCTCGGTTCGAATCCCACCTGCGGCAACCGCGTTGTGTCCTTGGGCAAGACACTTCACCCCGATTGCCTACATGGGGGCACGATGACGCTGTGTACT
Source organism: Pictodentalium vernedei (assembly GCA_031216915.1). Classification (NCBI taxonomy): domain Eukaryota; kingdom Metazoa; phylum Mollusca; class Scaphopoda; order Dentaliida; family Dentaliidae; genus Pictodentalium; species Pictodentalium vernedei. Next base: position 316,877,101 of record CM062295.1, on the reverse strand, counting down.
GAGGCGTACTGCACGTCGATGGTGCGCATGTCTTCAACCAATCTAACCCTGCCTGTGCTGCGGTGCAGAGTTCAGAGTTACGATGTTGGAGAGCTGACAGCTGCTCGTCGTTGCTCGGTGGTTCTCTCCGGGTACTCCGGCTTCCTCCACCCGTAAAACTGTCACGGTCACGATTAGCCATTGTGCATAAGTATGTGACCTTAAACACCAATAAATAAATAAATATATGTACAGTCAACTATGATGGAAGTGGGGCCTGCAATGATAAAATTTTAGTATGTGGCACTATTGGCCAATCAAAAGTGCACACACACAAAAAGTTTCATGATGACCACATTTTAAGAGGCAAAATATTTTCCTTCCAAGAACCAAAGTACATAAATTGAGGTCCCTTAATCAGAATTTTCCTGCCATCTTTATCTCCCAAATTACTTGCATATTGATTGGTTATCCTGTGGATTTCAGCCATGTGATTGAGCAAGTGCCAATCACCTAAACCACACCACTGAGTACAAGGAGAGTGGATTACTAAGAAACAGAAATTCTCCCTTGTGCAGTCAACTTTGAAAGAAGAGGGAGCTGCAATGACCAACATTTTAGTATGTGGCAGATGGACAATCAAGTGAGTATGCACACAAAAGAGGGATTTTCCATCCAATTGATGTTTACAGTGTTTGAGAAAAAACACCCAGAAAAGCAGAACTAACACATTTTAACTTATGGACAACTGGGTGCAATAAGCTTGTACACATTTGGTGAACAATCTTTGCATTTGCCTTTTCCTGTGGCAAATCCATGATTCTTGGTTTGGGAGGGGGTGGCACATTTTAATCATGGGTCAATGCTGTGATGAATCATCCGAGCACTGAATTAGGAGGATGAGAGGGGGCACTGCACTCCTATTGGTAGGGTCGGGCTGCCAGAGAGGAAATTTGAAATTGGTAGGTCACTGTGGCTTTCCAGTGTCTTCTTTGCAACTGGCTGCAAGGTATTACAGCCAAAATATTTTGGAAATTTTGTAGAGACTCAATCAAATTTTGAAAGATGCCAATAGGATCTGACCGATCCAATGTCGAGTTGTGACAGCACAAAAGTGGTTTTAATCATTATCAACTTATCGTCCGGAAACAAGTTGTTTACAATTTACTATGTGAAGGGTCACTGTGACCATGACCTTTGACCTAGTGATTCCAAAATAAATAGGGCTCTTCCTCGCACTGATGCCAACCTACATATGAAGTTTCACGAACGTGGGTCAAACCATTATCAAGTTACCGTCAGGAAACCAATTGTTTACAGATTTACTATGTAGGATGCCACTGCGACCTTGACCTTTCACCTAGCACGTCTAAAATAAATAGGGTTCTTCCTCTCACTGATGCCAACCTACCTGTGAAGTTTCATGAACATGGGTCAAACCATTATCAAGTTATCATCCAGAAACCAAGTGTTTTGATTTACTATGTTCAGAGCCACTGTGACCTTGACCTTTGACTTAGTGAGTCCAAAATAAATAGGGTTCTTCCTCTCACAAAGGCCAGCCTACATATGAAATTTCATGAATGTGGGTTCAACCACAGTCAAGTTATCATCCGGAAACCAATTGTTTATGATTTAGTATGTTCAGGGTCACTGTGACCTTCACCATTGACCTAGTGAGTCCAAAATAAATAGGGTTCTTCCTCTCACCGAGTCCAACCTACCTATGAAGTTTCATGAATGTAGGTCGAACCATTATCATGTTATCATCCGGAAACCAATTGTTTACACCAAAACGACCCACCCAGAGTCCGCCATTCATCAAACTATAAGTCGAGTTTGACTTTGTCACAACTCGACTGAAAAGGGAGGCCAATTTATTACAGCTAACATGACGAAGCTCCAGCTCTAAGCATTGGATATGGTATTATCTGTGACAACACATGCACAACCAAAACCTCTGGTTATTGATGTGATATTGCAGATAATACCATGCCCCCTGTTTTCAGAGCTTGCATAAATAAAACTGAGTTACCAAAAATGGGGGGGGGGGGGGGGAGGGGGAAGGGGAGGATAAGTAGGTAAGCAACCAAGCAAGTATTTTAAACTGAGAAAACACATGGGCACAGATGTTTACTGAGAAACAGTTTTTACTTTTCATATGCCACTTAATAATAATGGTATTTTGCGACCAATGAGCCGCACCGAAGGACTAAATGTCCAATTCACCCACCCCTCCCTTCCCGTCCATGCAGTGCCCAGTCAAAATTTGACCGGGAACTGCATCCACAGGATAAAGTTAAAAAGGATTTTGGCATCCGCATTGGGTCACAAATATCTTAAAAGTTTTTTTATTGTTTTTTTTATATATTTTTGTTTTGTTTTAAATGGGCCAGGCTGGCCTCCTGGAAAGTGTTTTTTTATAGAGTTAAAGATAGAGAGGAAGCAAAATTGTTAACCTGACTGGCGAAAACTGAAGTTTATTCTATTCCCTGGTGGGTTCAAGTTTGGCCCTAATGAGGAGATTACGCAGGCTTCTGTTTTTTCTATAGTCGATGATAGGTCTACAATTTAGTGGAACTGACAATTTTGAATTCACCAAATTAAATTCCTCTTTTAGTATTTTGGAAATTTCAACATTATTTCTGTTATAAGTTAGAGTGAATGGAATGATGGACTGTTTTTCGAACTGCCCTCTAGACTTATTTATTCCGACAGGACATAGTGTTTGAAGACAGTCGATCCAGAAAGCTTCTCTTTGTTTTCTACAATCATCTGTTTCCGACTCGGTCTCTTTAATAGGCAGTTGCTCGATCGGGTGAATTTCAAAATTCAAAATATAACAAGCCAAGACTAATACTGGGTCTGGACCTGCATCGCTGCATGCAATTGAATCGGCAAACAGGAAGTGGCTGCATGGCAGATCTGAAAATTGCATACACGATACAACTGATCATTATCAGGCTCCAGATGAAATATAAAATCAATCCCTTGCATAGAAGCCGAGAAAAGTTTGACGAAAAATTTCCATGTTCAGTGGGTACAGTAAAATTTCAAAGTATCGGCAAACAGGAAGTGGCTGCACGGAAGATCTGAAAATTGCTTACACGATACAACTCATCATTATGAAGCAGCAGACCACATATAAAATCAATCCCTTGCATAGAAGCCGAGAAAACCTTGACGGAAAATTTCAATGTTCAGTGGGCACAGTAAAATTTCAAAATATCGGCAAACAGGAAGTGGCTGCACGGCAGATCTGAAAATTGCTTACACGATACAACTCATCATTATGAAGCAGCAGACCAAATATAAAATCATTCCCTTTCATAGAAACCAAGAAAACTTTGATGGAAAAAGTGTTTCGGACGGACTGACAGATGGATGGACTGATGGAATGACAGACTGACGGAGTGATGGATGGAGTCAAGCGGTTATTAGACCTGCTCTGTCGCTGGAGACGCAGGTAAAAAACAATTATTAGAAGGACACTCAAAAATTTATTTGACAACTCGTTCCCTGGGTTCCAATGTGTTCTATGTGCCAGTAGGCACATAGAACACAATGGAATTCAGAAGACGAACTATCAACAAAAAGAACACATTTTATTGTCAACCAAATTTGTGAGAGGAACCTATGTTACAATTTTTAGCTGTCACATGCAATTCACATTGCAATTGTGGTGCACTATTTGAAGAAAATTCCAGTAAAATTCCGCTTCTATTTAAAAACTGTCCGTCAACGATTTCCGTTCCGCATATCTATGCGGAACAGATTTTCATTTTCCACATGATTTAGTGTTGCTGTAGATGAGGATTTCATAGAACAGGCATGTAATAAAAGGGGCTCTCTGAAAGAGAGGGATAACTGAAAAGAATTAAATGGTTGGGTTGTAGAAGGCACTATTATGGCTCTATTGACTAGTCCCAAATACCACTTCAATGGCTTTACATTGTATGCATTATCTTCATGTTTGCTCAGGTGTAGAACAAAAAATGTTTATTAAGTCATTCGTGGTTGCAATGACTTGCAGTGATTGTTAGCAGTTTTTTTTTTCCTTCTATATCCTACTAGGGCCACTTTTCTAAAGCTACAGAATTGAGGTCTCGGTTAATGTGGCCCTCACAGTTAATGTCTGTTAGCCAAAGTTACCAAGTTACAGTAAAATTATTTCAAAACGAGTCATCCTACCAAGATACAATTAAATCCCTTCAGAAATATAACTTGTAGACTTTGCTGAAGGAATCTAGGTCATGTGATGGTCCGGCAGTCATGGTTGACCAATATGACCAAAATAGGGCAGTTTTATCTAGATATCACACCAAGTTATCCTACCAAGTTACAATGAAATCCCTTCATAAAAACAAGAGGCCCCAGGGGGCCTGAGGGCACTCACCTGACATGGTAGCCTAAATATCAACCCAGGGAATTGATTTGAACAAGTTGCATCTGCCCCCCTAAGAAAAGCTTATACCAAATATCCAAAGATTCTGACTGGTGGATCTGAAAAAAAAAAGATTTTAAAAGAATATTCCTCATATTGTACTAAGTTATAATTCGGGCTCCCACAGGGAGCCCAAATATGAACCCAGGGACCTGGATTGAACAAACTTGAATCTCACCTATGTAAGGATGCTGTATACAAAATATCAAAAGATTCTGATAACTGGATCTGAAGAAAAATATTTTTAAAGAATATTCCTCATATTGAACTAAGTTATAATTCAGGCTTCCACAGTGAACCCAAATATGAACCCAGGGACTTGGCTTGAACAAACTTGAAAACTTGAAAGCCTAAATATCAAGCCTAAATATCAAACCAGGGAATTGATTTGAACAAGTTGCATCTGCCCCTCCTAAGAAAAGCTTATACCAAATATCCAAAGATTCTGACCAGTGGATCTGAAAAAAAAGATTTTTAAAGAATATTCCTCATATTGTAGTAAGTTATAATTCGGGCTCCCACAGGGAGCCCAAATATGAACCCAGGGACCTGCATTGAACAAACTTGAATCTCACCTACATAAGGATGCTGTATACAAAATATCAAAAGATTCTGATAACTGAATCTGAAGAAATTATGGTCGAAGTTTGGGTATACATTATTCAATCTGACGTAAAAAAAAATTAAATTTTGGCCATTTTGGTCATTTTTATGTCACTTCAATTTTCACTAAAATGCTACTTTTGTGACTCCAGTTGCTCCATATTTATATGAGTGGATCTGAAAAAAAAAGATTTTTAAAGAATATTCCTCATATTGTACTAAGTTATAATTTGGGCTCCCACAGGGAGCCCAAATATGAACCCAGGGACCTGGATTGAACAAACTTGAATCTCACCTACGTAAGGATGCTGTATACAAAGTATCAAAAGATTCTGATAACTGGATCTGAAGAAATTATGGTCGAAGTTTGGGTACACATTATTCAATCTGACGTAACAAAAAATTACATTTTGGCCATTTTGGCCATTTTTATGTCACTTCAATTTTCACTAAAATGCTACTTCTGTGACTCCAGTTGCTCCATATTTATATGAGATTCACTTATGAACTTCAAACACCCATTTATCGTCATCTAAAGTTGTGCACTTCCATGTTTCCATTTCAAATAGAGATGCCCCCCAAAAGAATTGCAGTAAGTTAAAATTCGGGCTACCATAGGGAGCCCAAATATTAACCCAGTGCTTGATTTAAACAAACTTGAATCTGAGTTCTGAATAGTGAACTAGAGATGTTGTATTTCAAATATGAAAGCATTCTGACTGGAGGATCAGATGAAAATTTTTAAAGAAATTTCCTCATATTGCACTAAGTTAAACTTTGGACTCTAATATAAAGCCCAAATATTAACTCAGGGGCCCTAATTTGAACAAACTTGAATCTGACCCCCTAGAGATGTTACCTAGCCAATATGAAAGGATTCTGACTGGTGGATCTGAAGAAGAAGATTTTTAAAGAAATTTCCTCATATTGCATTAAGTTCAAATTCAGACTCCCATAGGCAGCCCAAATATAAACCCAGGGGCCAGATTTGAACAAACTTGAAGCTGACCCCCTAGAGATGTTGTATACCAAAAAGAGGCCCCATAGGGCCGGAAGCACTATCCTTGAACAGAACCTGATATAAACTGAGAGCACAAATGAATCTACATTAAGCAATCCATTTTCATAGGATCCACTGTCAATACTTGAGCCCCTTAGTAGTGACTAAATAGTCCAAGCATCATGCTTTTTTTCAATTAATCATAATGTACAAAGTGGAACTCCCTTATGGAGCTCCCTTATGGAGCCCCTTGATATACAACTTGTGTGGATTAATCTTAGTTACACGCCTTTAGATGATACTTAATAAACATGGCTCCTTATAAAATTAACTTGGAATTATGTTTCTATTTTTAGCACACATTGAGTCCCACGATAGCTAGAGTTAATTTTTTTCATTTAAATCAAATATCTGTTTCCCACTTATGCTGCATATCAAATTTTTTAAAATCGAACTAAGAGTTCTGAGTAGTGAATTAGAGCTGTATACCAAATATGAAACGATTCTGACTGGTGGACCTGAAGAAGATTTTTAATGAAATTTCTTTATATTGCACTAAGTTAAAATTTGGGCAACCTCAGGGAGCCCAAATATGAACCCAGGGACCCAATTTGAACAAACTTGAATCTAACCCCCCTAGAGATGTTATATACCAAATATGAAAGCATTCGTATCTGAAGACAATTTTTAAAGATTATCCCCAAGATTGCACTAAGTTAAAATTCCAAGGAGCTCAAATCTTAACCCATGCACTTGAGTTGAAGAAACTTGAATCTGATCTCTCATCATGTGAGGTGCCAATTGTCCTGAAAGGGGTAAAAACATAGCTTATGAGCCCAAACTGGAAGATGTGTAGGGAGCTCTTCCCAATAATGGGTCATAAGCTATGCTTTGGAGGCGAAAATTGACAAAACTAGAACTATCACTGAAGGTGATTAATACCCCCGCTTTGGGTTTTTAGAGGAATGCACTTCTGATCATGTAGGCGAAGGCCATAAGTAAATGTATACATAAAGATCATTTTTTGTTGTTGAAATTTGTATTTGCATGTGGCCTTCCACAGAACAGCACTGAATACTTAAAGAGCCCACACATATATGGTTTACATTTGGAAAAACACATTTACAATGTGCAACATGTATTCAAAATCGGTTCATTAATGTAGGAGGAGTTGCACACACAAGAATCCCATTTGAAAACCCATAATAAATCCAAGTTAAAGGGAGATAACCTGGTTAAAATTGTCACAGATCAAAAATTTGGGAATATGCGTATGTTCACTTAGTTGTGATAATGTTTGAAAGGTTTCGTAAAAATTGATTGATAAATGTAGGAGGAGTTGCACGCACAAGAATTTCATGTAGAAACCCATAATAAATCTAAGTTAAAGGGAGATAACCTAGTTAAAATTGCCACAGCTCAAAAATTTTGGAATATGCGCATGTTCACTTAGTAGTGATGATGTCTGTAAACTTTCATCCAAATTGATTGATAAATGTAGGAGGAGTTGCGCACACAAGAATTTCATGCAGAAACCCATATTAAATCAAAGTTCAAGAGAGATAACCTGGTTAAAATTGTCGCAGATCAAAAAGTTTGGACCTGGTTAAAATTGTCGCAGATCAAAAAGTTTGGAATATGCACATGTTCACTTAGTAGAGATGATGTTTGAAAGGTTTCATCAAAATCGGTTCATTAATGTAGGAGGAGTTGCGCACACAAGAATTTGTTCGAACGGAAAGACATAATAAATCCAAGTCAAAGGGAGATAACCTGGTTAAAATTGTCGCAGATCAAAAATCTTGGAATATGCGCATGTTCACTTAGTAGTGATGATGTCTGAAAAGTTTTGTCCAAATTGATTGATAAATGTAGGAGGAGTTGCACGCACAAGAATTTCATGTAGAAACCCATAATAAATCTAAGTTAAAGGGAGATAACCTAGTTAAAATTGCCACAGCTCAAAAATTTTGGACTATGCGCATGTTCACTTAGTAGTGATGATGTCTGTAAACTTTCGTCCAAATTGATTGATAAATGTAGGAGGAGTTGCGCACACAAGAATTTCATGCAGAAACCCATATTAAATCAAAGTTCAAGAGAGATAACCTGGTTAAAATTGTCGCAGATCAAAAAGTTTGGAATATGCATATGTTCACTTAGTAGAGATGATGTTTGAAAGGTTTCATCAAAATCGGTTCATTAATGTAGGAGGAGTTGCACACACAAGAATTTGTTCGAACGGAAAGACATAATAAATCTAAGTCAAAGGGAGATAACCTGGTTAAAATTGTCGCAGATCAAAAATCTTGGAATATGCGCATGTTCACTTAGTAGTGATGATGTCTGAAAAGTTTTGTCCAAATTGATTAATAAATGTAGGAGGAGTTGCGCACACAAGAATTTCATGTTGAAACCCATATTAAATCAAAGTTCAAGAGAGATAACCTGGTTAAAATTGTCGCAGATTAAAAAGTTTGGAATATGCACATGTTCACTTAGTAGAGATGATGTTTGAAAGGTTTCATCAAAATCGGTTCATTAATGTAGGAGGAGTTGCGCACACAAGAATTTGTTCGGATGGAAAGACACAATAAATCTAAGTCAAAGGGAGATAACCTGGTTAAAATTGTCGCAGATCAAAAATCTTGGAATATGCGCATGTTCACTTAGTAGTGATGATGTCTGAAAAGTTTTGTCCAAATTGATTGATAAATGTAGGAGGAGTTGCGCACACAAGAATTTCATGTAGAAACCCATATTAAATCAAAGTTCAAGAGAGATAACCTGGTTAAAATTGTCGCAGATCAAAAAGTTTGGAATATGCACATGTTCACTTAGTAGAGATGAAGGTTTCATCAAAATCGGTTCATTAATGTAGGAGGAGTTGCGCACACAAGAATTTGTCTGGACGGAAAGACGTACGGACGGACGGATGGACGGACGGACATATGGACGGACGGACGGACAGACGGACATACATACGGACGTACAGGGCGATTCCTATATAGCCCCCACTTCTTCGAAGCGGGGGTATAATAACAAACTTTGAATGGTGAGTTTATTTTATAGTTCAGGATGAGTTTATGGATATGTAAGGTAAAGAGTTGACCCTTGGGTCTAATTCAGATATTAATCATTTTTTACTTCAATGGAAGAGGCGCCTCGACATACAGTCTTTAGATAAACTTACAAATTATGTTCTGGATACTTTGCCAGTTGTTTCTAGCCAAGACTTGTCTAGAAACAACAGCAAAGACACAGGATGTTGACTGTCAGTATGTAACAAAAATATATAAAGATCTCCAGCCCACAAGGAGTTAACTAAAATTTGAAGATATTGGCCTTATTTCCCTTCAGTGTTTTCCTACTTTGGCACTTGAATGCAGTTACAATACAAATTCATGTTACTTCAAAACTGTTGTTAGATATGTGAATATTTGTTTATGCTGGTGAACATGCCATCCCTTTTAATAAGGAATACACTTGCAAAATACAAATTAGACACAAAGGACTTGCAAATAGAGGAATATGATATGAATCAATTTTCCATTTTCATACATACCTACTGTCTTTCTGTTTTTTGTTGGCCAGACTGTGCTTTAACAGAGCACTTGAAATTGTAACATGCCAGCAGCTTTGTTGCAAAGACTCATTATAAGGCACTTCACTGAAAGCTGATGCATTTTTTCAATAATTTTGACTAAACTCTTTTCCTGCTAGTTGTGGATTTTCCTGCCCAGAACAAAAGTACTCTGTTACCATTGTCACCAAACAGTTATGTTATTCCCCCCCCCCCAATAAACAGGAGGAGTAGTACTCTTAACAAGAGGGGTGTGTCTATCCCCATTAGCTCACCAACACCATGCAATAAATCTAGGCTTATTACAAATCTGCAAAAAATGTCCGGTCATGTACATGCATAGCAAAACAGGTCAGAAATTTTCAAAGTCCAAAATGACAAAAAAGTCTAACATTGCATTAAAAAGTCCAAATCTTCAAAAAATGTCCAGCCATGGGTTAATGTCATCTTATATTGATGCATTTAACATATATATGAAATATGAAAGCCACAGCATACCGGTGGTAGCCTACACTCATGTACAGCAAAACAGGTGAAAAATTTTCTAAATCCACACTGACAAAAAAGTCTAACATTGCAAAAACACTAAAAATCAATAAAATATCACTAGTTAAGGGTCTGTGTGTAATTGTACGCCATAGAAACACAGTATGAGGTGTATAGCAACAGGGCTGAAAGTTAAAGTGGACTGGTACAATAACTTTAACACAAGTGCTGATGTCGACGCACCTCAGGTCATGACATAAGCTCACACAACTTCGTTGGTGAGCTCAAAATGAAAGGATTCTGACTTTAAAGAAATTCCCTCATATCGCACTGACTTAAAATTCGGGCTCCCATGGGGAGCCCAAATACTAACCCAGGGATTCGATTTGCACAAACTTGAATCTGACCCCCTAGAGATGTTGTATACCGAATATGAAAGGATTCTGACTGGAGGATCTGAAGATGAAGATTTTTAAAGACATTTCCTCATATTGGACTAAGTTAAACTTTGGGCTTCAATAGAGAGCCCAAATATTAACCCAGGGACTCAATTTGAACAAACTTGAATCTGACTCCCCAAGAGATGTTATATACTAAACATCAAAAGACTTTAACCGATGGTTCTGGAGAAGTTTTTTATATTTTTGAAAAACAATTTATGGGTGCTATCAGAGTAATGCCCCTTGTGGTGCCTCCTGAAGGTGTGGCAACTTATTTGAAGAAATCTGAATTGACATGTGATAAGGAACATGCATATGAGGAAAAGTCGATAATGTAAAGTTTGTGCAAGGCAGATGACAGACAGACGGATGGCCGATGGACAGTCATTTTGAACATTTTTCATGAAAAAATGCTACTTTCTGACACACACACATCTCCCTATTTATAATAAACACAGCTATAAATTTCACACACTCCAACTTTAGTTGGTGAAGGCTCTATTGGTTGCATATGCCTGGTTTTCAGATTTCAACCTTTATCCAAAACAATGTCAAATTTTACATCTTTTTCCTTAACATGTCATATCATCAAAATTGTTGAATGCCCCTCTTGAATTTTGAAAAGTATATACTCCAATAAGAACCATATCCAACAACCTAAGGGTGACCGTCCGGACATGGGTGCCCCCGAACTATGGCCAGATAGCCCGTAAAACTGGAATGAAAAGTTTTGTGTTGAATTTGGTGCTCACTATAATTCATAAGGTTTTGAATTTAATAAAATACATCTGAACATAGCAGCCAAAAGCTGTATTGACCTTATTTCTATAAGGGGAATACAGCCACTAATATGTTGGAACTTTCTGAACAAAACCATACACATATGGATGTCACTTGAATTGTCATACAGTACAAGTCAAAATAAAGTTGTAGGATAACCGCTATAAACTATGTATCTTTCTCTTCCTACACTAATAAAACCAGAAACTAACATCATTTTGATGTAAGATTCTGTGCTATGGTGTTCATTCTGACCATTGGCCAGAAAACCTAAAAATTCAGCAGCATTACATGAAGGTATAAAACATTTTAGTTAGGCTTGCCGCGATTATGAAATTCCATAGTCGATTAATCAGAGCCCAAATCGACGATTAGTCGACTTTTTTTACCACGTTTTTTTAACAAAGGGTCGACTAAAACGAGATGGCTGAATGGTCCTAAAGTTAGGTATAACCGGGCGTGGGGCCGTGTACATTTCAAATAACATGGTGACATAGTCAACGATCCATCATTCCCACATTATAAGGCTTGGTGAATGTCGGAATGAACGTTTCGTTGACCATATTCAGTTAAGTTGGTCAAATAACTTTAAATAAACAGTAATACACCCTGACACCGAAATTCAGATGAAACATAACAGTGAGCAGCCAGAAGGAACTAGGCCTGATCCGAGGGAGAGGAATTTTACAACTGACAAGGTCTATTCTGCTGGACCCTGTAAGGGCACTAAGGATGTAAAAAGTCACCCCCCCCCTCCGCCCCTTCTGCACACACACTCACCATAATTTATCAATGGTGGGAAACAACGTGATTTTTTTTATTTCCAACACGAAAGAGTGACCCAAGGGAGCTAACTCTAGTTTTGTGATACAAAATACTGAAATTTCATCAAACGCAGCGAGTTTCATTTCGTGTTGTTCAAAATAAAAGATTTATGAGCAAATAATGGTTATTGGAAACGATGTTGTTTAAATAAAATACGGACATGTTGTTGACATGACGAGAGCAGTAATACTTGAAAATAACTTCATATTTCCCCCCCCCCAAAAATCATTAAAGTGGGAGGTAATTACCGCAAACATTTCCGAATCGGACTTAGAAAAATGACGATTTATTTGAGGGGGGGGGGGGGGGCCTGAGACCGCCCCCCTTTACCTCTATATGGTCTACCACTGTCGTTTATACATCCAGAAAAGTTCCCATCATGTATATACAGTGTGATCACATTCTGGCAAGGCAGTGGTGTCATTATACATGCGGGGGCAAAAAAAAGTTGAAAAAGTCGACTTTCAAATTGACGGACGATTAGTCGACTTTTTGCATCATCACGGCAAGCCTAATTTTAGTAGTCAAGATCCAGACACCATTTCCTCGCTGACGGGCAACCCGGCTTTGGCTGTGCTTCATTGAATGACTTCTGGAAATGTGTTTTGCGATTTCAAACTGATGTAATATAATATTGTTTTGTTACAATTCAGAAGTATTTGTGCTTATAAGTTGTACTTTGCCATGTTGACAACATTAGATCAGTCAGATCAAGCTGATATGATCTTGTCAGCATGAAAATTATTACACTTCAGATCCCCTGATTGTTCCAATTTATTTATTTATTGATGTTAAAGAACACTTTCAGCATCTATGACTATATCATGACTGCAAAACAAGTATGAAATCAGGTTTAACTCCTTACACACTGCTGGCAGATATTCCTGCCCAGGACAAGAAATCTCTTGACACTAAAATTAGTTTTATTTGGGCACCTTTAACCAAATTTCCCCCTGTAAATTGATTACACTTTTTGATAAATGATGTCTTGAGTTAAAAATATAGGAATTTTAAATCAAATCTAGCCATGGCTGCTTCAAAGCAGCCATGACTAGATTTGATGAAAAATATTTTGAAAATACTCAACGGATTAAGAGTTAAACAACCAAAATACCTGTGCTGCCCACTTTTGAGTACTTCCACCAGGCATTAGTTACCGAGTCCTATTTTATCATTTTAACTTGGAATCTGGGACTGAAAAGGTTCTCATGATTTGTTTACTTGTGCTTAACCCTTTACCTAACCTGAAAAGCAGACAACACTTGCAAAAAAAATTCTTGAATAACTAATTTTTTTCATTTTTTGTCTCAAAAACATAGGTTATGGCCCCTCGTTGAAACGAATTTGATGAGCTCATTCCAACGAGGGGCCATAACCTACGTTTTTGAGACAAAATATAGAAAAATAATAAAAATTAATTGTAGATTTTTTAGAATAGTGCTGGCCAGTTTTTTCCATTATGTTGGGTAAAGGGTTAAGACTATTTTCAGCATCTATAGCTGTATCATGGCTGCAGACTAAAAATATGCTGCCCAGTTCAGAAGACTTCCATCCATTAAGAGGGATAACCCTTTACCTAATGAATTGTCCACAGCCACTACATAATTTACAAATTGAGCAGTTGAATAAAAACAAAAATCAATTTCAACAAATAATATCGTGTGCCCCCTCATTTGAATGAACTCTTTTGAGATCGTTCAAGAGAGGAATCACGTAAAGGTTTTGTTGAAATGTCTCGTAAAATTTGACAAAAACTAATTAAAAGAATAAATTTATAAATCGTGAGCATTGGGAAAAAGGTTAACCTGCTATCAAATCTAAAGTTTGTTTTGGACAGCGATATTCACAATGAAAGTGTCAATGACACTGTAGCTTAACTTGTCTGTGTGTTGTGTTTGATGAAAAGGATAATGTTCAATGTTTATGAAAGGATTATGAAATAAGACAAGAATTGTGATAATTGGGAATATGTTGATTTCTGTTCCCTGTATGCTATGTTTTTAATAAAAATAATATGAGGTATAGACTGTACTAAAGAACTGAGGGTTGGGTTAATGTGGCTTTCACAGTTAATGTATGTAGCCCTCACAGTTAATGTATGTAAACAAAAGTTACCAAGTTACAGTGAAATTATTCCAAAACAAGACATCGTATCAAGTTACAAGGAAATCCCTTCATAAATATGGCCTGTAGACTGTGCTAAAGGTTTTCAGGCTTCAGGCCTGTGTAGCCATCACGGTTGACCGATTGCAACTAAGGGATGTCCTCATCTCGACATTATACTGAGTCATTCTACCAAGTTACAATGAAATCCCTTCACAAATACGACCTGTAGTCTGTACTAAAGTTTTTCGGGTTTTGGGCTCATGCAGCCATCATGGTTGAATGATCGCGACCAAAAGGGCACGTTCTCATCTGGGCATTATCTGGAATGATCCTACGAAGTTACAATGAAATTCCTTCATAAATATGACTGTAGACTGTGCTAAAGAATTTCAGGCTTCGGGCCACTGTAGCCATCACAGTTGACCAATCTTGACCAAAAGGGGATGTCATTATCTAGGCATTATATGGAGTCAACCTAACAAGTTACAATGAAATCCTTCCATAAATACGACCTATAAACTATGCTAAAGGTTTTCGGATTTTGGGCTTGGGCAGCCATCACGGCTGAATGATCGCGACCAAAAGGGGATGTTCTCATCTACACATTATTTGGAGTCATCTTACCAAGTTACAATGAAATCCCTTCATAAATATGACCTGTAGACTGTGCTAATGGTTTGCGGGCTTCGGGACCCTGTAGCCATCACAGTTGACCAATCGTGTCCCAAAGGGGACGTTCTCATCTAGACATTATATGAAGTCAACCTACCAAGTTACAATGAAATCCCTCCATAAAAATGACCTGTAAACTGTGCTAAAGGTTTTCGGGTTTTGGGCATACTGGTTGACCGATCACGACCAAGGGGACGTTCTCATCTAGACATGACCGCAAACCTGCATATGAAATTTCGTGACAATCAGACAAGAACTACGGGGTGTAGCCTGTGCTAAATGTGAATAGACTCAGAGACTAACAGACTACTGCATGCGTGATGGCAATAGCTTATCTTGACTTTGTCAAGTTAAGCTAAAAATCATTATTCAAAATTAAAAGTGTTCAATATTTAAGATTTTTTTGCAAGCAAGGCCTGTTTTTCATGTTAGGTAAAGGGTAAATAAGCAATTAAGTGGAGTCCATTGTACATGGAGAATTTAGCCAACAGAAGCACTTCCATAAAGTACATAAAAAAATCCAATTGAACAAATTTCTCTGCATTATTTTTTTAAATGCAGAATAATAATGATGCTTGCAGGTTTAGAACACTTTTTGTTAGTTTTTCCCATTTGATAGAGGAATATAAACACTGGCTGTGCATGATGCTTTTCTATTTTATGCCACCAACAAAAACCCAGCACAGAAAGACTTCAATAATTGCAATGGCATTATTTTCATACCACCTTAATTTCAATACTGTGTTGAAAGAAGTACAGAGTGTGTTTAAATTTGATGGTTTGTCCATATTGAACAAATTCAGTTCATTCAACATAATATTTATTATCACCCTTTTAAAATTATACAAGCTTCCTGATTGGTCAGTAACCAATGCATCTAGTATGGTACATTTAACTCCAATAGGGTATACAAAGTTGTATGAGAATATCACATGACAGCTAAAAGAGGTGTACAGACATTCTACAGTACACTTCGCTGATTTCCCTTTCACCCATCGCCTCAAACATTTTTGTCAGTAATAATAAACATTCAGACTCACAAACAAAATGAGAACAATATTGTTTCATGGAAATATTCTGAAAACTTGAAATAAAATATGTGTACACACCCCGATGTCCGATGTTACTGATGAAAAGAGGGATTCTGTTGTGGTGTTTCTACACTACAGATCCAGTTTGGTTTCAAGAAACATGCAATTGTCTCTAGAGTGAAACTTATTAAAGAACTTGTACAAGTTTGAATATAGTATCTCTAATTCTCCAAGACACATAATGCACCGCAAGCTGTGTTGAATAAAACATTTATAAAGATCACCTGTGACCCACGATAATAAGGACACGTCATTTCCCAATGTCTTTGAATTGAAGTCTCCCAAATAATTGAGTTCAACTGAAGGGAAATAACTCCAAATCATTCTTGTTCAATAATAAAGAAAGCTATGTTTCTTTCAGTTTCTCTAATTATATTACTTTTATCAAGGTTTTCGTCACACGAATACTGTTTGGGAATTATATAATGAAACAAAAAAAAATCAACACACTGAAGGGGTGGGGTAATAAATTTGTTGCACTGTGTTTCAGCAAGGTCTACGGGACTGTGCTATCCTTCTGACATTCATATTTCCTTCAGCTTTCAGCCTCAGAAAATATGGATTAAGGAAAGGGTATTACAGTCCTGTATATCCTGCTGAAATACTGTATAACTAATAATATGAATTAGGTTAGACCTAGAAGATTTGTGCTCAAAAATAGGATTGTTAAAATTTTCAAGTAAAAAACAACAATTTAATACTGAATTCTAGGAAGCCAGTGTTCAAGTTAAAAGAATAATAATGTCATTTATTCAGAAAGATTGACGTGGCGAACACACGGTGCAATCTCTTGTTTTTGTTGCTATTTTTATTTTCAACTATCCCAGAATTCAATTTCGAATGAAAAATTTAAATTTTATAGTAAATTTCCTTTTTTATTATACCTACCACAATTATTTACTACAGGCTTGCATTACAGTGGAAGTCCCTAATTCTGAAAAATATTCTCTCTATTTTGATCCTTGCCAAGTGATTTGGGAAAGAAAAGTGGTGCAAAAGCACCAAGAAAAAAAATGCCAAAACTGGGTCGAGGGCTACTGGCGCACACCCAGTAGGGGATGCTCTTCTCCAAGTACAGATCCACGGCTTCCGGTACCAGCGTGCAGACATGTGACGGATGACTCATTCTTTTGAATCCGCCAACAGTGGAGTTATGTGACCAGTGGGGAGGAAGGAGTCTTACCCGAATAAGACGGGAGGGCCTCCATGTAAACAATTGCGGTAGGTATAAGAAATGAAATTTACTACAAAATTTCTTATCAACCTACTTTACAATTGTTTACAATTGTTTACAACAGGCTGAATAGACAAGAAGAGGAGGGAATCACATAACTCAACCCCCACGGGGGCGCGGTGACTCAGGAGGTAGATGTGCAGGCTGTAAGCCGAGAGGTCCTCGGTTCGAATCCCACCTGCGGCAACCGCGTTGTGTCCTTGGGCAAGGCACTTAACCCCGATTGTCCACATGGAAGCACGATGACGCCGTGTACTAAGGCGTACTGCACGTCGATGGTACACATGTCTTCAACCAGTCTAACCCTGCCTGTGCTGCAGTGCAGAGTTACGATGTTGGGGAGCTGGCAGCTGCTCGTCATTGTTCGGTGGTTCTCTCCGGGTACTCTGGCTTCCTCCACCCGTAAAACTGTCACGGTCATGATTAGCCATTGTGCATAGGTATATGACCTTAAACACCAATAAATAAATAAATAAATAACCAACCCCCACAAAACCTGACTGCACTGGAACGGTGGACAGAAGAAGAGTTCCCTAGGTCTATAAAACCATAGCATCACAACCATTAGTAAATGGGAGATGAGGCATATGACCCTGTGTGACACACAGACAGAAAGGACATTACCAAGAACAGGGCTGGAACTGACAGTTGCAAGAACCCTAATGGCTAGGGTTGATGACAGCCTGAGCAGAAGAAAGAGGGCCTAAAGAAACAAGAGGCCCCAGAGGGCCTGAGGCACTCACCTGACATGGTAGCCTAAATATCAACCTAGGGAATTGATTTCAACAAGTTGCATCTGCTCCTCCTAAGAAAAGCTTATACCAAATATCCAAAGATTCTGTCCAGAGGATCTAAAAAAAAAAAGAAGATTTTTAAAGAATATTCCTCATATTGAACTAAGTTATAATTTGGGCTCCCACAGGGAGCCCATATATGAACCAAGGGACTTGGCTTGAACAAACTTGAATCTCACCCCCCTAAGATTGCTGCATGCCAAATATCACAACATTCCGACTGCTGAATCTGAAGAAGAAGATTTTTAAACAAAAATTCCTCACATTGACTAAGTTATAATTCGGGCTCCCACGGGGGGCCCAAATATGGACCTGGGGACTTGGCATTAACAGACTTGAATCTCCCCACCCCCTCCTAAGGATGCTGCACACCATATATCTAAACATCCCATCTGCTGGATCTGAAGAAGAAGATTTTTTAAGAAAATTCCTCCTTTCGAACTAAGTTACAATTCAAGCTCCCACAGTGAGCCCAAATATGGACCTGGGGATATGACTCGAACAAACTTGAATTTCACCCCTAAGGATGCTGCATACCAAATATCAAAACATTCCCACTGCTGGATCAGAAGAAGAAGATTTTTAAAGAAAATTCCTCATTTTGAACTAAGTTATCTTTCGGGCTCCCACAGTGATCCCAAATATGGACCTTGGGACATGGCTTGAACAAACTTGAATCTCACCCCCTAAGGATGCTGCACACCAAATATCAAAACATTCCGACTGCTGGATCTGAAGAAGATTTTTAAAGAAAATTCCTCATTTTGAACTAAGTTATAATTCGGGCTACCACAGTGAGCCCAAAAATGAACCCAGGGACTTGGCTTGAACAAACTTGAATCTCCCCCCCCCCCCCACCCCCCCCACTGCATGCTGCATACCCAACATCAGAAGATTCTGCCTGCTGGATCTTGAGAAGAAGTTTTTTAAAGAAATTTGCCTGAAATGCACCAAGTTTGAATTCGGGCTTCTATAGTGAGCCCAAATATGAATCCAGGGGGCCGATTTGAACAAACTTGAATCAAATCCACCCCCACAATGTTGCATACCAAATATCAAAAGTTTGTTCAAATCGGCCCCCTGGGTTTATATTTAGGCTCAGAATAGGAGCCCAAATTTGAACTTAGTGCATTTCAGGAAAATTTCTCAAAAAATCTTCTTCTCCAGATCCAGCAGGCAGAATCTTTTCATATTTGGTATGCAACATTGTGGGGTGGATCTGATTCAAGTTTGTTCAAATCGGCCCCCTGGATTCATACTTGGGCTCACTATAGAAGCCCGAATTCGAACTCAGTGCATTTCAGGCAAATTTCTTAAAAAATCTTCTTCTCCAGATCGAGCAGGCAGAATCTTTTGATATTTGGTATGCAACATTGTGGGGTGGATCTGATTCAAGTTTGTTCAAATCGGCCCCCTGGGTTTATATTTGGGCTCAGTATAGGGCCATTTCAGGCAAATTTCTTAAAAAATCTTCTTCTCAAGATCCAGCAGGCAGAATCTTCTGATATTGGGTATGCACCATGCTTAGGGGGGTGAGATTCAAGTTTGTTCAAGCCAAGTCCCTGGGTTCATATTTGGACTCACTGTGGTAGCCCGAATGATAACTTAGTTCAAAATGAGGAATTTTCTTTAAAAATCTTCTTCAGATCCATCTTCATCTTCAGATCCATCAGTCGGAATGTTTTGATATTTGGTATGCAGCATCCTTAGGGGGTGAGATTCAAGTTTGTTCAAGCCATGTCCCTAGGTCCATATTTGGACTCACTGTGGGAGCTCGAATTGTAACTTAGTTCAAAATGAGGAATTTTCTTTAAAAATCTTCTTCTTGATTGAGGAGAGATGTGTCGACCAGGAATAAGAGACAGAAAGAATTGTTTTCTGCCTTTTCTAATGAACTGCGTCCGGTTAAGATAAATGTGAAGTGCACGAACCGGACAGAGCAAAGGATGATTACCCTCAGCCGAAGGAAGAGCCCTGCTACAGATAGGAGGTGGAGTTGTTTCTGGTATCTGATTCTTGGCCAGAAAGGAGCAATCAGTGGTAAAAGTAACACTGTTGGCAGAGCTCCGGAAAAAAGCCAGACCAACAGAGAGGGTGTGAAGCTCACTATCCCGTCTGGCTGAGGCAAAAGCCATCAGAAAAGTTGTCTTGTATGTGAGAAAATGCAGATCCACCTGGGATAAAGGTTCGAATGGCACCCCCCCCCCCCCCCCCCCACCCTCCAAGCAAAGCAGCACCCAAGAAAGATTCCATTTGGGGTAAGCTTCAAAATCCAAGCCTTTTCAAAGAAAAGGAACTGCCGCCAACAGAGAGCGGTGCTGATTGATCCACATCCGTTGAGGCAACAGGGGAGCGATCAGAATGATTCGACAACTGCAGGTTCTGATCTTGGCCAGAACCTGATTCAGAATCGGAACCAGCAGGAAGGCGTAGCCGACCAGACCGTTCCAATCGAGTGACAGAGTGTCCACGGCGAAAGCCAGACGATCTGAACATGGGGACACGAAAGTGTCTACTGATGGTTCCAATGGGTCGCAAAGAGATCGATGTGGGGATGACCCAGAGATCGCAAAACGACTGGAACACTGCCCTGTGAAGCATACACTCAGTGGAAATGACCCTGCTCCATCAGGACAGGGAGTCGGCTAGGACGTTCAGACATCCGGGAATGTGACGAACAACCACTCTGGTGTGGACATCCTGAGCGAGCAGTAGAAGATCCCGAGCCAAGTCGTACATGGGAACTGAGTGCGTGCTGCCCTGGTTCCGAATGTAAGTGACGACTGTCGAATTCTCGGACAACAGAAGGACCTGACAATTCGAAAGGTGGGGGATCCACTGCTGGAAACTCAGAAGAAGAGCAAGAAGCTCCTTCTGGTTGATGTGAAGAGCTGCTTGATCCTGGTCCCATACACTGTGAAGGGAAAGACCTAGAGGATCCAATGTCGCACCCCATCCAAGATCGCTGGCATCTGCCGTCAGAACACGATCGGACGTGGGCAAGTCCAACGGAACTTCCTGCATAATCAACTGAACATCTGTCAAGGGAAGAAGGTGACGATGAAGAGAGTCTGGTAAAACACCAGATCCTGAGGATCAACATTTGGCCTCCAATGACTGAGCAGAAAGTGTTGGAGAGGTCTGACATGCAGCTGACCGAGAGGAATGAGATCCGTCACCGAACCGCAGAGACTGAGCAGCTGGAGAATACTCCGAGCAGTCGCGGGCATGGACTGGGACAGAGTCAGGGTGAAAGCTGAGAGAATCACAGCCCTTGCCTGGGGAACCGCCACCATATTCAGCTGAGTTCGGAAGTCCATCCCCAGATGACAAAACGACTGAGAAGGGACCAGGTCCGACTTCTCGTCGTTGACTCTGAACCCTAGCGATGTGAGCAAGCTCAACAGTGTATCGACATCTGACTCCAGAAGAGCAGCATTGGAGTGCCTCTGGAGGATATCGTCCAGATATACTGAAGTAGTCACCCTGGACTGTATGCGATGGAAGGCTATCACATGCGATATCAATCAGGTGAAGGCCCAAGGAGCCAGGTTGAGGCCGAAAGGCATGGCCTTGAACTGGTATACTCGCCCCAGAAAAGCGAACCTAAAATACTTTTGCAATGTCCGATGAATCAGAACGTGAAAGTAAGCGTCTCGCAGGTCGATGCTGGAAGTGAAATCTCCTTGGTGAATGGAGCGGTGAACCGACCTGAAAGGCAAGCTGAACTTGGGAGCAACAATAGACTGGTTCAGGATACCCAGATCGATAATCAGTCGAAGTTGGCCGTCCTTCTTCGGCACCAAAAACAGGAGGGAATAAAATCCCACTGAATGAATGTTCTTGACGAAGGAACTTGTGTGGAAGAGGCACCAGGCCTGGCATTCTGAAAAATGCAGGAGGGCAAAAAATCGCTCTCCTCAATCAGCTTAGGAGAGCAATTAGCTTTACACAGCATTTTAAGTATCCAGTTGAACGAACTCATTGAAACTGAAACCAACAGACTATTACATCAGTGATTTTATTAACTTTACTAAGGTAAAGCAAAATCTCTTAGACATCCAGATGTCTCACTCAACAACCGAACACACACTTGACAAGACCTGTGTGTGTACCCAGACCTGTTGTTCAAGAAAGTCATACGCCTACCACTACCACCTTCAACCCCCAAGGGGGGGTTGAAGGTGGTAGTGGTAGGCGTATGACTTTCTTGGACAACAGGTCTGCTTGAATCTACAGTCACATCCTGGTGCAAGTGCTTCAAGTGACAGGATAGCAGTAATGGTAGTATATTATAGTGTCAATATTCCTTGAATAATTACCCCTCAAACTGTGATGTCAGTTGTTGAACTTGAAACTGACAAAAAAAAATATTGCTGTGACCCATTTTGCTTCAAATGATTGCAACTGAGTTTGGGTATGGTTGCAGCCATTACCTTTTACCACTAAACCACTTTCAAAATGAAATTACGTGATGTTATGTGACTTCGAAGTTAAATTACATTTTTGCTTTACAACAAAAATTTAATGTGAGCATAATACATGTAATCTCAATCATCCCAGACCAAAATAATTAGGAGGGCTATTTTTCGCTCTCCTTAATTCTTTCAGGAGGGCAGAAAGGAGAGCTAAAAAATCGCTCTCCTGAAATTGCCAAGCCTGAGGCACTCTCGACAGAGTGGGGTGCCTCTGGAAGGATATTCGCAGCCTGGACCGAACATCTAACACCCAAGGATCGGATGTGATTGTGACCCAAAGGTCTGCGAACCCCGATATCCTTCCTCCAACCTGGGACGAATCGAGGTGAGGGTCATCTTGAGCCCCGGCAATGGCTCGTGAGAGGAGAAACCACCTCTGCTACTAGATGAATGATCCTGAGTCCTCCCTTTGGTCTGCCGATGCTTACCCTTACCACGCGAGTAAGAAGTAGAAGCAGCGGCAGGAGGATCAGCCCTTGGCTTCGCAGAGGAAGCAGAAGGGTGATTGTTAGGCTTAGAATGACCTCTGCCTCTAACAGAAGGCTCATCAAGCTGGCGAAGTAGCAGCTGATCTTTGGAATGACGCAGGACGTCATCCCGGACCATCGCCACGAAACCATGGAAAAGTCACTGACCAGCCAAAGATGTGGATTGTAGAGCTGCGCGCTGCCCCTCAGGAAGGGAATGGCTTGTGGGATCAGAAAGTGGCCCGCTTCCAAACCAGGTAGCAGGGGGTGGGGGGGGGGGGGGGGGGGGGGCACGTGGAAACCACTAGTAGCCTTGCTGGAGGCAACGGGAAAGCCATTGGAAAGAACCTGAGTGAGCAAGGAGAGGGCCTCCCTAAGCTCACGGCCCGTGGCAGCCGGTTCGATGTGGGAACGAACCGGCAAGTAGCTTCACTCCTGACCCTCTTAACCAGCAAAGGGTCATGATCCTCAAATACACCAGATGCTGATAGGGGTATACCAGACCCCGAGGATCTACAGTGCGTGAACTCAGGAGAGTCGCCGTGGACCTCTGAGGGACAGAAGGTCCAGGCTGCAGAAAAAGCCTCGGTCCTGCAAAACTGGCCGTTGGACCAAAGTGCATGGACAAAAACCATGGTGAGCCCACTAGGAACATCTGAATCCAAAGAGAAGGCTGCTGGGCTTGACGGCTGAGAGAAGTCGAGTTGAAGTCAAAGAAGGTTGAGGCCGATATCCCACGTCTACACTACCAGACATCTCTGCAGACTCCTGCAGGGATAAGCCGAGGCCGGCTGAAACAGAGACCAACGACGCTGCAGACGGAACAGCAGTAGCAGCAGATACGCCATGAGCTGTTGAAACTGGTGGAAAGGTGGAGAGAGAAACCGGGCTCGGCTCCAAAGGAGGAGTCACAACCCTAGTGACAGCCTCAGATGTCGACTGGAGAGGGACCACAGTCCTGGAACCAGGCATCTCTTCACCAGACAACTCAACAGCTCCCGCAGTATCCACCACAGGAAAAGACTGCACATCCCCCACAGAGGGGGTATAACTCTCACCAGACGTGGTCGTCTCGGGAGGCCCCGAATGACAGCGTTCCCCTTTCCCGTGGGTGCGGGAGGAATGGCCACGAGCACGCACCACATGGCTTACGGAAGCCCAAAAGGTGGATGACCAAGACCCACAGGGTCGATCTGACGAACACCCATTACAAGTAGAGCAAGAAGCATGGCAGTCCTCCACATGCTTGGGCAAAAGGCATTGCCCACAAGAGACAGTTCTGGGCATAACAAAGGTGAGAGCTGCAGAGAAAAATGTGAACTCAACAGATTGAGACAGTAGAACACCCCCAACAAGGAGAGGAAGGTGGTAGGATAAAAAGGACTGGTGGGAACACAACAGCACCCAGACGGCCAACGGGGACCCAAAAAGCAGAAGTTCCACCCTCAATGGAGAGGAGAAATTCTGCCCATACAGCCCCCCCACTGACACCTAACTGAAATGCACTAAGTTCGAAATCGGGCTCCTATACAGAGCCCAATTATGAACCCAGGGGGCCGATTTGAACAAACTTGAATCAGATCCACCACACAATGTTGCATACCAAATATGAAAAGATTCTGCCTGCTGGATCTGGAGAAGAAGATTTTTTAAGAAATTTGCCTGAAATGCACTAAGTTCGAATTCGAGCTTCTATAATGAGCCCAAATATGAATCTAGGGAGCCGATTTGAACAAATTTGCATCAGATCCATCCCATAATGATTCATACCAAATATCATAAGATTCTGCCTGCTGGATCTGGAGAAGAAGATTTTTTAAGAAATTTGCCTGAAATGCACTAAGTTCAAATTTGGGCTCCTATACTGAGCCCAAATATAAACCCAGGGGGTCGATTTGAACAAACTTGAATCAGATCCACCCCACAATGTTGCTTACCAAATATGAAAAGATTCTGCCTGCTGGATCTGGAGAAGATTTTTTAAGAAATTTGCCTGAAATGTACTAAGTTCGAATTTGAGCTTCTATAGTGAGTCCAAATCCGAATCTAGGAAGCCGATTTGAACAAACTTGAATCAGATCCACCCCACAATGTTGCTTACCAAATATAAAAAGATTCTGCCTGCTGGATCTGGAGAAGAAGATTTTTTAAGAAATTTGCCTGAAATGCACTAAGTTCGAATTCGAGCTTCTATAGTGAGCCCAAATATGAATCTAGGAAGCCGATTTGAACAAACTTGAATCAGATCCACCCCACAATGTTGCATACCAAATATCAAAAGATTCTGAATGCTGGATCTGGAGAAGAAGATTTTTTAATAAATTTGCTTGAAATTCACTAAGTTCGAAATCGGGCTTCTATAGTAAGCCCGAATATGAATCCAGGGGGCCGATTTGAACAAACTTGAATCAGATCCACCCCGCAATATTGCATACCAAATATGAAAAGATTCTGCCTGCTGGATCTGGAGAAGAAGATTTTTGAAGAAATTTGCCCGAAATGCACTAAGTTCGAATTCGAGCTTCTATAGTGAGCCCAAATATGAATCTAGGGAGCTGATTTGAACAAACTTGAATCAGATCCACCCCACAATGTTGCATACCAAATATCAAAAGATTCTGCCTGCTGGATCTGGAGAAGATGATTTTTTAAGAAATTTCCCTGAAATGCACTAAGTTCGAAATCGGGCTCCTATACCGAGCCCAAATATGAACCCAGGGGGCCGATTTGAACAAACTTGAATCAGATACACCCTACAATGTTGCATACCAAATATCAAAAGATTCTGCCTGCTGAGTCTGGAGAAGAAGATTTTTTAATGTTTTTCCCATTGCCTACAGTGTTAAAAAGTGCTGACTCAGCACTTTTTCCAAGTCCTGAAAAAAGTACCTTGTGATCAAACCAATAGGGATTTTTTTTAACCATTCTATTCTACTGGATAAAATAAGCTTTATACAAAATAAGAATTCTCTGTGCCGTGTAGTTTTGGAGATATGGCAGTTTTATAGTTTTTCCTATTTTTAGCTCCTGAGGTTCCCACAGGGCAATGAGAAAATTTTTTTTTGCATCAATCAACTACTTATGACCCATTATCATCTCATATCAAATTTGGTTCAAATCAACCTCACGGTTCAGAAAATAGAAATTTTAGGCGTGGCCAAAATTTTTGCCCCTCCCATAACGAAAGCAAATAATGCCCGACAAACTTCTCTTGAACAAACTTGATTCTAAACCTCAAAAGGACTCTGTATACCACATATCAAGTCTCTGCTACTGGTGGTTCATTAGAAGAAGATTTTCAAAAAAGTTTGGCAATTTTTTCCCCACACCTCTGCTCAATATGAGCCGAAACCTAATTTGGATAAAAATCAAAATGCCCCTATATAACCACCACTTACATGAAATTTAATTAAAATGTGGCCAGTGGTTTAGGAGAAAGAGGCTCAAACACCACCTTCACGCAGGACGACGGACGGACGAAGAGTGATAAGAAAAGCTCACCCTGACTTTCAGTCAGGTGAGCTAACAAGCGAATCGATTTGAACAAACTTGAATTTGATACACCTAGAGATGTTACATACCAAACATGAAAGGATTCTCACTGGTGGATCTGAAGAAGAAGAATTTTCAAGAAATTTTCTCATATTGCTCTAAGTTAAACTTTGGGCTTCAATAAAAAGCCCAAATATTAACCCAGGGACCTGATTTGAACAACCTTCAATCTAACCCCCCCAGAGGGGTTGTACACCAAATATCAAAAGAATCTGACTGCTGGATCTAAAGGAAATGATTTTAAACGATAATTCCCCATATTGCACTAAGTAAATATTTCGGCTCCCTTGGGGAACCCAAATATTAACCCAGGAACTCGATTTGAACAAAATTTTTCTCATATTGCACCAAGTTAAAATTTGGTCTCCAATAAACAGCCCAAATATTCATCCAGGGATCCCATTTGAACAAACTTAAATCTACCCCCCCCCCTAGAGATGCTGCATACCAAATATCAAAAGAATCTAACTCGTGGATCTGAAGAAGAAGAAGATTTTTAAAGATTATTCCCCATATTGTACCAAATTAATATTTGGGCTCCCACCAGAAGCCCAAATATTAACCCAGGGACTCGATTTGAACAAATTCGAATCTTACACCTCTAGAGATGTCACATACCAAATATGAAAGGATTCTCAATAGCAGGTCTGAAAAAGAAGAAATTTTCTCATACTGCACCAAGTTAAAATTTGAGCTCCAAAAAAGAGCCCAAATATTCATCCAGGGATCCCATTTGAACAAACTTGAATCTAAACCCCCTAAAGATGCTGCATACCAAATATCAAAAGAATCTGACTGGTGGATCTGAAGAAGAAGATTTTTAAAGAATATCCCCCATATTCCACAAAGTTAATAATCAGGATCCCACAGGAAGTCCAAATATTAACCCAGGGAGTTGATTTGAACAAATTCAAATCTTACACCTCTAGAGATTTCACATACCAAATATGAAAGGATTCTCACTAGTGGGTCTGAAAAAGAAGATTTTTAAAGAAATTTTAACCCCCCCTAGAGATGCTGCATACCAAATATCAAAAGAATCTAACTGGTGGATCTGAAGAAGAAGATTTTTAAAGATTATTCCTCATATTGCACAAAGTTAATATTCGGGCTTCCATAGGAAGCCCAAATATTAACCCAGGGACTCAATTTGAACATACTTCAATCTGACCCCTGTAGAGATGTTGTATTTCAAGTATCAAAAGAATCTGACTGTTTGATCTGAAGAAGATTTTTAAAGATTATTCCCCATAGTGCCCTAAGTTAATTATTTGTGTCCTCTGTTGAGCCCAAATATGAACTGAGGGGGGTTGATTTGAACACACTTGTATTTGACCATCCTATGGATGCTGTATACCAAATATCAAAAGATTCTGACCAATGGTTCTGAAGAAAATTTTTTTTTCAATTTTTGCAAATATGCTGACTCAGCATTTTTCAAACGCCCCCCTACAGAACACCCTGACTCAACTGATGGCCATTTTTTAAAAATCCTTTCTACTGGTCAAAAGGATGCTTCTTACCAAATAACAGTTCTCTGTTCCGTGTAGTTTGGAAAATATGGGCATTTGAATTTTTTTCTATTTTTAGCCCCTGGGTACCCACGGAGCAACGAAAAAAAAAAAATTGGGCATCTATCAAGTACTTTGGACCCACTTATGCTACATGCCAAATTTGGTTCAAATTGGCCCATCGGTTCTTGAAACAGAAATTTTGTGCGGAGCCCAAAATGGTTAGGTGCCCACAGAGAGCCCAAATATTGATCTACCAACATCTTTTGAACAAACTTTAATCTTCAACACCAAAGAGTGTTACATACCATATATCAAGGTAATCTCTCTGGTGGTTCATGAAAAGAAGATTTTTTAAGATTTTTAGGCTTTGGCATCATTGACCAGAGCCCGAAGAAGGCAGCCACTGCATTTGAACAAATAGAAAGGGTATACTCCAGGGATGGTTTGTGAAATATATGTTTGAATTTGGCTGAATGGCTGTGAAGAAGAAGCCAGGTTTGCAAAAGTTAACGGACGACGGACAACTGACGCCAAGTGATGGCAATACCTCACACTGACTTGTAGTCAAGTGAGCTAAAAAGAATGGGTCATCTGTCACATGTACTGGTACCAGAAGCTGTGGATCTGTACTTGGAGAAGAGCGTCCCCTACTGGCTGTGCGCCGGTAGCACTCGACCCAGTTTTAGCTTATTTTTTCTTGGTGCTTTTGCATCACATTTCTTTCCCAAATCGCTTGTGAAAGATCAAAATAGAGAGTATATTTTTCCGAGTTCCACTGTAATGCAAGCCTGTAGTAAACAATTGTAGGGTAGGTTCATAAGAAAATGGCCACCCCGATAGGCAAACTGGAAGACACAGTTTGTTAGATATACTGTTTCATTGGAAATTGCGAGTTTCTCTACATATGCATGTGTGTTACCTATAGAGCTCTCTGAGTTCTCTATTACTGGTATACAAAGATTATTGAAGACAGACCCTTTCAAAACATTATAACTGGCAGGCAAATGTCAGCATTCAATATTTGTTACTGAATTCGCAGTGTGCTGCACAGTAATTAAAATAATTAATTTGGATCTTTATTTACCCTTTTTCCATGGTTCCCACTGATATCAGTGAATTAAATTCAAGCGCTGTTTAAGCACTTTTCAAGGGATTTGATGACAATTTTCAAGGACTATCAGGACTGTATAAATTGGGGGAATGATCATTTCATTTGCCATTTGCCTAAAAAGAAATAAGGTGAACAATTTTTTGTTCAACTATACATTACTAGATCTTCGACAAATATCTTTACTGAAATTTCCGATTCATTTGTTATCTCTTTGGAAACCCTGATTTACTTTGTAAAGATGTTAACAGATGGGAGCGCGGTGGCTCAGTGGTAGACTGTTGGACTTCTATGCTAGAGGTCCCGAGTTCGATCCCCATCTGGGATGACCCGCATTGTGTCCTTGGGCAAGGCACTTTATCCCGGTTGCCTACATGGGGGCACGATGATGCCATGTAATTAAGGCGTACTGAACGTCGATGGTGCATGTCTTCAACCGCTGTAACACTGCTTGAGAGGAGCTTGAACAGAGTTAGAATGTTGAGGAGCTGACAGTTGCTCGTCAATGCTCGGTGGTTATCTCCGGGTACTCCGACTTTCTCCACCCGTAAAACTGTCAAGGTCATGATTAGCCATTGTGCATAAGTATGTGACCTTAAACACCAATAAATAAATAAATAATAATATGTTAAAAGGTACTGTTATAATCAGGGATGCACAAATTCAAAATATGAGATAACTCCACAAATGTTGTGCAAAAATTTTTGTCTTTTCTTCAGTATACTATGGGGCTTTTTTTGATGGGGGGAGGGGGAGGGTTGTTGTCCTGTGGGGGTTTTGCTATGGAGGTTTTGCCCTGTGGGGCTATTTTACTATGGGGTTTTCATTCTTTGGGGCTTTTGTTCATGTGGCTTAAGTCCAATGTGGATTTTATCCCATGGCGCATGTGCATGCTGCGTAAGTACCCATCTGTCTCATCACAGTTTGGCACCGAAACATTTTGTTCAGCTGAACAATATTCAGGTTGGTTAAAAATTTGATACCGTTCCGTTCTGGGCCAACATGAACACTGCAATGTTTGGGTTAAATGAAAAAATACTCTGAGCAGTCTGCCATAGGCGTTATCTGACTGTTTGGTCAGCATTGCATAACAAAAAACAAATAATCAAACAAACATCTGTGCTCTATACTTTATTACTCTGAGACAGAAAAGTGTTTTATATGTTAGAACATGTATACATGTACCTGAAGACTATAAACAAGAATGATTCACATAATTGAGTCAGAAAATTCAAAGAAGCACTTTTTGCCAAACCCAAACAAAACTAAGGGTTCACACATGTTAAATTCAATGAAACTTGAGATTCTTCAAGTACTGTTGAAGGACTAGATCCATCACTTTAAAGGACTATTTTATTCCTCATGAATAAAAAAGAGTACAGTGGAACAAATTTAATTGGATACTTAAATTATATTATACCTACCGTAATTGTTTACAACAGGCTTTTCTTACAGGTGAAGTCCCTAACTCAGAAAAATACTCTCTATTTTCTTCTTTCCAAAGAAAAGTGGTGCAAAAGCACCCAGTAGGAGACACTCTTCTCCTTGTACTAATCCACGGCTTCCGGAACCACTGCACACACATATAACCAACATGTCATCCTATTTGAATCCACCAACACTGGAGTTATGATCAGCAGGGAGGAAGGATTCTTACCCAAATAAGAAGACGGGAGGGCCTCCATGTAAACAATTGCGGTAGGTATAAGAAAAGAAATTTACTATAAAATTTCTTATCAACCTACCTTACAATTGTTTACAACAGGCTGAATAGACAAGAGGAGGAGGGAATCACATAACCAATCCCCACATAACCTGACTGCGCTGGAACCGTGAACAGAAGAAGAGTTCCCTAGCCCTATAAAACCATAGCATCACAACCATTAGTAAACGACAATGAGAGATGAGGCGTATGGCCCTGTGTGACACACAGACAGAAAGGACAATACCAAGAACAGGGCTGGAACTGACCTTGCAACAATCCTAGTGGCTTGATGACAGCCTGAGCAGAAGAAAGAGGGCCTAAAGAAAAAAGGTCCTCAGACTGCTCCTGCAACTGACGCAGATAGGAGGTGGAGAAAGTAAAAACATCTCTCCAGTACTGCTGCCTGCATAACATCCAACAACTTGGCGGAGTTAGCATAAGCCCAGGAGGTAGACAATGCACGCACCTCATGGGCAGAAAAGCGATTGGTAGGTAGACGAGCGTATGACGTGTGAATAGCAAGACAAATCCATCAAGAAATGGATTGAGGAGAGATCTTCTGCCAACCAGGGATAAGAGACAGAAAGAATCTTTTCCTGTCTTCCTAATGAACTACGTCTGGTTGAGGTAAATGCAAATTGCACGAACAGGACAGAGCAAAGGGCGATTACCTCAGCAGAAGGAAGATACAGATAGGTGGAAGAGTTTCTGGCATCTGATTCTTGGCTAGAAAAGAGCAATCAGTGGCAAAGTAACACTGTTGGCATAGCTCCTGAAAAAGGCCGGATCAAACAAGAGGGTGTGAAGCTCACTAACCCTTCTGGCTGAGGCAATAGCAATAGCCATAAAAAAAGCTGTCTTGTATGTGAGAAAACGCATATCCACCTGGGATAAAGGTTCGAATGCCCCCCCCCCCCCCCCCCACCCCCAAGCAAAGCAGAACCCAAGAAAGATATCATCTTGGGGTAAGCTGCAAAATTCTAGGCCTTTTCAAAAAGTGTTGAATAAGCTTGGAGAGGTACAGATTAGTGCCGATAGAATACTTTCCCACATATGAAAAGGTTTCTGAAAGCATGGACCTGTACCCTTTGATGTAACAGGTTGGAGACCCTGAAAATCAAACAGATATACCAGAAACTCAGCAATCTGTGATATCAAAGGATCGGCATATTCACCAGAGTGATCAGCACACCATTGACAGAAGACCTACCACTTAGAAAGGCACTCCACATCTCAAAAAACTTCTACTATGGAGACAGGACCTGACAAAGACATAGAGGGAGACATGCCAGAACCGCTGCCAACAGAGAGCAGAGCTGATTGATACCACACCTGCTGAAGCAACAGTGGAGCGATCAGAATGTTTCAACAACTGGAGGTTCGTATCTTGGCTAGAACCTGAGGTAGAATCAGAACCAGCGGGAAGGCATAGCCAACTAGACCATTCCAATTGAGTGACAGAGTATCCATGGCAAAAGCCAGAGGATCTAGACACGGGGACACGAAAGTGTGCACCTGAGGGTTCCAATGGGTCACAAAAGATCGATGTGGGGATGGCCCCAGAGATCGCAAAGCTACTGGAACACTGCCCTGTGAAGCATCCACTCAGTGGAAATGACCCTCCCCTGATGGAGTTGGCTAGGACGTTCAGATAACTGGGAATACAAATATGCTGACTCAGCATTTTTTCGATGCCCTCTACCGAACACCCTGTTACAAACGATTTACCATTCAGTTCTATGGGTCCTAAGGATGCTTCATACCAAATAACAGTTCTCTGTTCTGTGGGGTTTGGGAAATATTGGAGTTTGAAAATATTTTTATTTTCAGCTCCTGGGGGTTCCCACAGGAACATGGGAAAATGTTTTAGGGAATGAAATGAATCAAGTACTTATGACCCAATAATATCACAAACCAAATTTGGTTTAAAACAGACCATCGGTTTAGAAAATATAAATTCTTGGCGGGGCCAAAAATCTTTCCTCTCCCATTAAAAATTAAATATTGTTTCACGAACTTCCTTTAAACAAACTTGAATCTACACCTCAAATGGATGCACTATTCCAAATATCAAGTCATTGTACCCGCTGGTTCATGAGAAGATGATTATTAAAAAAATCTGGAGCATTTTCTCCACCCCCTCCCTATGGGGCTAGGCATCTTGAGTTGAACAAAACGTAATGCCCCCTCAGCACCATCACTCACACAAACTTTCACTTAAATTGGCCCAGTGGTTTTGGAGAAGCTCAAAACATGGTGTTGATGGGCAACGGACGGGTTTCGTCAAGGTGAGCTAAAAATAACTTAGCACTATACCTGTTAAGAGATATCCAATTAACCACTTCCACACTGGTGTCCAAATACCAAAAAAATTCAAGCAGCACATTTTTCCCATAATGCAAATAAAAATTTAACCAATTCGATCTTGTTTGAAAGCGCTCTGTGAAAACTGTCAAAGATGATTGAACTGGTTAAATAAATGCATTGTTGCATTATAGAAAAAATTTGTATGTTAAAATGTTTTAAGTTTAATCTCAGTGTGCGTGAAGTAAAGTGAGTTCCACTATAATTCCATAATTTCAATATCCTTACGTCTACTTATTCATCTCTGGACATTCATGTAGTTTCTCTCTACATAAAAAGGGATCTATAACTAGAGAAACAGAATTTATTGCACCCAGTAAATTCAAGTCTGTGTGAAAAGGGTTAAAGTATCAGGAATAAACTATACAGAAAGAGAATTTATGGAGGCTTATTTTCTGAAGTAAAATATTTTTTAAACACATCAGAAATGGGTTTTCGTTAACAGCATTTACATGTATTAATACAGGAATCAGAACAATTTTTTATAAGAAACCTGAAAAAGCATATATGTGACCAGCATTCAAAGGGTTCGATACACGAATCAGAAATGGACATTTGTGGCTCTGCCCACTAATTTAAGTGATGAAATACATTCATAAACTTTAGAAATGCATTAGGGTGAAATAAAATGCATTTCCCAGTCATTCTGAATAATATGCACTTGATGACCTTGGTGGACCATATATTGAACCTCAAGCAACTTTTAACTCAGTCGGTATAGTCCCATGTATACATTCATTTTAAAGTAATGGCTCCACTAACTACAGATCTGTCATTTTTGGGTGATGATAGCAAATATTTATTATGATTTAGAAGTCTCTAAGGCAATCAGCCTACTGTATCACACACAAGGCCTCAAACAAGCTGAAAAAACATAGATGAGTGCAAACTGGTTGTTGGTAACCAGCATGCCAAAACTAATAGAGATAGGACGATTTGTATTTGAGTTATTGAGCCGATAAAGGGTGTATAGACTCTATATTGGGGATAGTGCTATAAAAACCTTAAAAGCCCCAAGAGCTCATTTAAAGGCCTACTCTTTAGAGGATCTAGTGCCCTAAACAAGGCATACATAAAATAAGATGATGGAATCTTGAACCATGGCATTTGTGTAAAGACCGGTAATATGGCAAGAAGCGTGCAAAAGGTTCTGCAGCCATAAGTTAAATGATGTTGTTTGTACTGAAGTATGAAGAGGGTGGTGAAGTATGAAGAGAGTTAAAGACATACCATTTAAATATTCCATTTCATTAATTTATAATTGTGATAAGTGTTTTGAGAAAGCCACTTACAGGGTTCGACACTAACCCACATCCGACCGACATTGTCTAGTAGATTTTGGTCTGGACGTTCTGTTTCTCTGTCAAACTTGCCCGACTGGTCGTCCTCATTTTTCTAGGGCAATAACTGATTAATTGAAAAAAAACTATCACCTTTGTTATTGCAGCGAGACCGAATGAGATAGAGTCAGATCTGCACACAAATATATTATGCCGATCCGACTCTATCTCCTTCTATTATCATGTCGAAACATACTGTGATGATAATATCGTCGAGTTATCTCCTGTCGCAACTGTGAAGAAGGGATCTACTCGAGTCGACTCGTATCTGCACCGTGCTGAATGAAACATGGAAACTTGTGACGCCATGACTCATAGCAGCGACATAGCTTATCAATACCTGTTGCAAATTGAAAATTTGTTATGCAGAGAATGAAAGACAGCGTCGTAGGTGTGTCCAATATGTCAATCAGAGTGACGTCATCAAGTTTCAACTGTGTCAGTATGACTGTCAGAGTGTGAGGGAAATTCCATTTTGAATCTGGAATATACTGTGAATTATTGTGATTTCTTGTGTGCAAATGGATTACAATAATATTCTCTTATGATTTGATAATTCGCTGGGAAAATTAACTTCTCGAAATCTATTTGAACCTGAAACTTATGTGCACGGTTTTATTGGACTTGTACAAATCTCAGTCTTTACACAGTACTTTTTCTTGAAAATGTGGTGGTCGAAACGGAAAGTGACAATTCCACGAAATGAGAAACAAAATGTCAAGATGAGTTTTCTTAAATTTCTTTATGCACAAAATCAATGCATGATAATATTACATCTGGAAATAGGCGTGTTGACTTACAACTGACAAGATGCGCTTTTTGGGGGGCACGATACATCAAGGAAATGGACGTGAAATGATAGTAACTAGATGTATCATTTCACGCTCATTTTCTGATGTTATATGTAGCGCGCCCCACAAAAAGTGCGCGCCTAAGTCCCAAAGCAGCGAGCAACTAAATGCACACCTGGGTTTTTCAAAATCGAAGGACTGTACCAGTAAGCAAAGTTGAGTTTACCGATAGTTTATAATAAAAAGAAATTGTGGTTCGATTGCAAAAGTTAAACGAATGTACGATATAATTTTTTTACCGTCGTGTCCCCGTTTTTCTCTAATTCCGTGGACTGGGTCAGCGCAAGTACAAATCAGGTTCGGGCTAGTAATTTTTGAAGCGACTAGACCAACATGTCGGGTGCATAAAAACGTTAATGTCGAACCCTGACTTACCACTCGGCCCGAACCCAGTTGATCTGTTGATCTTGAGTTATGACTGAGAATGGAAAAAAAAATAAAAAATAAAAAAATGTAATGAAAGGTGAAGGGTTATTTATTTAACTACAATTAATCACATGTTGTAAGATAGAGCTGTATAATAAACAAATTTTCTTGCCACTCAAAGGGTTTCTTTCAACTTGATTTGGGATGGAATTTAATTCTGATCGCAACAGCTGATAAGAGTATATGTGTGTCAGCTATAGCAACTTCTCTCTAATTTGATTGTTTACATTATTCTCTTGTGTATATAAATATAAAACAGCTATTTCTTTATGATGCATTTCTGTTATAAAGAAATTAGGGGGTGTAAAAAACTCTGTGACCCAATGGGCCACACCCAAAGGTTCCCTAAAAACATAGCTGGGCCAGTACTAGTGACAGGCTACCAGTATGCCAAACAGCACAGGACAGATGATTTGTTTTTGAGTTATCGTCAAGACAAAAGAAAGGGGATAGAAAGTATGTACATGAGACATTATCACAAACTGTGCTTGAGATATTTGCCTGACCATTTTTATGGGAGTTTAACAGCAGTTTCAACAGAGAAGTTGAAGTTCATCTCATATTGGACAGTTTTACAGGCCATGTCAGCCAGAGTACTTGAATAGATATGCCGAGCACGGATCAGCAACTATTAAAATTCACAACATACTAACTACACACAAGCAGGGTGAGCATTGGTCGATCTAAGTGCAGTAAGCCTTAGTACACAATGTTGCTGTGCCCCAATGGGGGTAATCAGGACTGAGTGCCTTACCTAAGACAAATCGCAGTTGCATTTGGTGGCGCACGTACCCTGGACCTTTCGATTTTAAAGTCCAATGCCGTAACCAGTGAGTCACTATTCTCCTGACGGAGCCATTGAATGGCATCTAGAGTCTTAAACAAGGCATACTGGAAATAAGAAGTTGGTTGGATCTCAAGACTGCGTACAAAAAGTTTTACAGCTATGAGTTAATTAAATGAAAGCTTTCAGGCACACACTGAAGTATTGAGGGAGTTAAAATCACACCACTTGAATATTCCATTTCCTTCATTCATAATTGTGATAGGTATTTCAAAGAAGACACTCGCCATTCCACACAGGCACGTATCTACAGGGGTGGGGCGGGTGTAGGAGCAGTGTCTCACCTCCCCAATATTTGACCAAAAATCAAGATAATTGGAAATCTTTCAGGCAAAAATTCCAACAGTTGCAAATTCGAAGCAACGTTGTAACAGATTTTTTTTTTCTGACTGTGGTTTTGCATTTCCGTTAAAATTCCAACCGACAACTCACACAGACAGAATTCTGATTGAACAACACAAAATTTCTTCACTACCCTGTTGATTCTGGGTTTATTCCACAACCGTGGTCATGCTACTCATTTTGTTCACTGCTATGTCTAACCTTACTCATATTAGTGAACGCAGTTAAAATATTGTAATAATAAAAAAAAGGTCCTGGCTTCAAAACTGGGGGAGAAGTTAGCCGAAGAAATCACTTATCATACAGGTGAAATTCTACAATGGAAGTGTCAATGACACTGTAGCTCAACTTGTTTAAGACATGTACATGTATAGTATGTGACACAGCAATGACAAACATCTAGGTAATGACCTGATAAGAAAGGTACATGCAAAGTATTGTAACAGTCTGTACATAAATGCTGACCGTAGCTTGTAACAAATATATAGGTAAAGTTTTGTAAAGGTGGGGGACAATTAGATGCTAAACTAGACAAGAGAAATGTTACTAAGGTAACACATGAATGCCCCCCCCCCCCTCCCCCCACCTTGACCTTACGGACCTAGCTGTAGTGTGTGACACATCCACCCTTTGTCCTTTATAATTGAGCGAAGTTAGATGATTGTAGCCCTAATAGTTTTGGAGTTATGCTTGAGACACGATTTGTGACCATGACCATATGAAGGTCAATTGTGACCTTCACCTTGCAGATGCGGTGGAAACTATTATTCGGGACACACCTTCTGACTGTCCTTAACATTTGTAAAAAGTTTAACAATTGTACTATGATTCGCTTCTGAGTTATGGCTGAGACACGAATATTGACCGATTTTTAGTGTGACCTTGAAATGTGACCTTGACCTTGAAGGTACGAACCCAGCTATAGTGTGTGACACATTCTCCCATGGTCCTTTAAATTGTCTAAAGTTTGATGACTGTGGCCCTAACAGTTTTCGAGTTATTGGATCGGGCACACACATACATGGACACACGCACACTTCAATCACTATATGACCACCGACTTTAGTCGGGGGGCATAAAAAGAAATCTTTGAGTCCCAGAGTGGGTCTGACTGAACCCAAAAATATTTGTTCTCATAGCACAGTGGTAACAAAGGCACCCAAATACACTCATTCCTGTCACAAGGTGATAGCAAAGGTACCCCAAGAAGTTTTGTGAAGATCGGTTCATAAATTCAGCCTCTAGCCCAAGCCGTATTAACATATGAACTTACTGTGTATAAGTAGCACTGAACAAATCAAAGTTCATCTAATTTGCATAATTTCTGCACGAGAAAAAACCCGTATTATATGTGATGTATTCCATGTTACTAAACATTCCTACAAAAATTTATTCAAATCAGAACTTTCATACAGAAGTTCTGTACAAAAAACTGATTGCACTAATTTTGGTACAAAATGGCTGCTGGTGGCCATCTTGAATTTTGGACCGCAGCCCAAAACACTCGTTCTCGTCCCACAGTGATAAAAAAGGTACCCAAGAAGTTTCGTAAAGATCGGTTCATAAATACAGCCTCTAGCCTGTGCCGTATAGAAGTTGTGTACAAAAACTGATTAGACCTAATTTTGGTACAAAATGGCCACTGGCAGCCATCTTGAATTTTGGACCGCACCCAGAAACACTTGCTCTCATCCCAAGGTGATAACATAGGTACCCCAAAAATTTCGTAAAGATCGGTTCATAAATATAGCCTCTAGCCCGAGCCATGTGTACGGCGTGACAGACGGATGATGGGCCATGACAATACCTTGAATTTGGCTTTGCCAAAGTTGAGCTAAAAATGGACTAAGTTTAACAACCAGTAGTTTTGTAAAATATTGAGGCAAGAAAAAATTCTGACAATATGCACACATCTGGAAAATGTAGAAAATGTAGAAACATCCTGTGAAATAAAAAAAGTAATACCTTGAAAATTACAAGAGGCCTCACGGGGCCTGAAGTGCTCATCTTGAAGAGAACACAATTTAAACAGAGTCCAAGAATGAGTACATTAAGCAAGCCATCTCCATAGGCTACACTCTCAATTCTTGAGTCCCTCAGGAGTGACAAAAATAATCCGGGCATCATGCCTTTTCTTCAGTTGATCATAAAGTAAACTGTGGAGCTCCCCAATGAAGGCCCTTGATACAACCTTTGTGGATTAATCTTAGTTACACACCTCTAGAGGGTACTGAATACAAAATTTTTAATTCTTCAGCAAAATGGCCAATTCCGGCTCCATAGGGAGCCCAAATATTAACCCAAACTCTCGATTTGAACACAGTTGAATCTGACTTCCTTAGAGATGTTGTGTACCAAATATGAAAGCATTCTGACTGTTGCATCAAGTTAAAATATGGGCTACCATAGCGAGCCCAAATATTAACCTATGGTTCCAATTTGAACAATCTTGAATCTGACCCTCATAACAATGATGCATGCCAAACTTTAAGAGATGCTGACTGGTGGTTCTGAAGAAGAAGATTTTTAAAGAATAGTCCCTATATAACCCTATGTTAAAGCCCAAATATGAACCAATGAGCTTTATTTCAACAAACTTGTATCTGACCCCCCCCCCCCCCCCCCCCCCCTCCCCCCCCCCCCCCCCCCTGCTCCCATAAATGCGGTATACCAAATATCAAAAGATTCTGATGATTGGCTGTGGAGAAAAGGATTTTTTAAAAATTTTGCAAATATGCTGACTCAGCACTTTTTTCGATGCCCTTTACAGAACACTCTAACATAACCGATGGCAATTTTTTAACCATTCAATTCTACTGGTCCTAAGGATACTTCATACCAAATAACAGCTCTCTGTTCTGTGTGGTTTGGGAAATATGGGCGTTTAAAAATATTTCTATTTTTAGCTCCCAGGGTTCCCATGGGGATGAAGGAATTTTTTTTTTTGCATGAGTCAAGTACTTATGACCCAAT
Source organism: Pictodentalium vernedei (assembly GCA_031216915.1). Taxonomy (NCBI): domain Eukaryota; kingdom Metazoa; phylum Mollusca; class Scaphopoda; order Dentaliida; family Dentaliidae; genus Pictodentalium; species Pictodentalium vernedei. The sequence goes on along the minus strand of CM062295.1, from coordinate 316,837,100 downwards.
AATACCACATACCAAATTTGGTTCATACGGGACCATTGATTCAGAAAATAGAAATTTTGGGTGGGGTAAAAAATCTTACCCCTCCCATTACAAAGCTAAATATTGCTTCACGAACTTCGTTTGAACAAACTTGATTCTACACCCCAAAAGGAAGCTCCATAGCAAATATCAAGTCATTGTACACACTGGTTCATGAGAAGACTGGGCATGTTGAGTTGAACAATGAAAGTGTCAATGACAGTGTAGCTTAACTTGTGTGTTGTGTTTGATGAAAAGGATAATGTTCAATGTTTATGAAAGGATTATGAAATAAGACAAGAACTGTGATAATTGGGAATATTTCATTTCTGTTCCCTGTATGCTATGTTTATGATAAAAATAATATGAGGTGTACACGGTACTAAAGAGCTGAGGGGTGGGTTAATATGACCTCATAGTTAATGTATGTGGCCCTCACAGTTAACGTATATCAACAAAAGTTACCAAGTTACAGTGAAATTATTCCAAAACGAGTCATCCTATCAATTTACAATAAAATCCCTTCATAAATATGGCCTGTAGACTGGGCTAAAGGTTTTCGGACTTCGGGCCCCTGTAGCCGTCAGTTTCACAATTGCGTTCAAAGGGGACGTTCTCATCTAGACATTATATGAAGTCAACCTACCAAGTTACAATGAAATCCCTTAATAAATATGACCTGTAGACTGTGCTAAAGGTTTTTGGGCTTTGGGCTCTGGCAGCCATCATGGATGAATGATCGCAACCAAAATGGGAATTCTCTTCTGTGCATCATCTGGAGTGATCCTACAAAGTTACAATGAAATCCCTTCATAAATATGACCTGTAGACTGTGCTCAAGGTTTTTAGGCTTCAGGCACCTGTAGCCATCACAGCTGACCAACCAAGACCAAAAGGGGATGTCATCATCTAGGCATTATATGGAGTCAACCTAACAAGTTACAATGAAATCCTTCCATAAATACAACCTACAGACATGCTAAAGGTTTTTGGGCTTGGGCAGCCATCAAGGCTGAATGATCGTGACCAAAAGGGGACAGTCTCATCTGGACACCATTTGGAGTCATCCTACCAAGCTACAATGAAATCCCTTCATAATTATGACCTGTAGACTGTTCTAAAGGTTTTTGGGCTTTGGGCCCCTGAAGCCGTCACAGTTGCTCAATCATGTCCAAAAGAGGACGTTTTCATCTAGACATTATATAGAGTCAACCTACCATTAGTTACAATGAAATCCCTTCATAAATATGACCTGTAGACTGTGCTAAAGGTTTTCAGGCTTCGGGCAGCCATCATGGTTGAATGATCACAACTAAAGGGGACAATCTCATCTGGGCATCGTCTGGAGTGATCCTGCGAAGTTACAATGAAATCCCTTCATAAATATGACCTGTAGACTGTGCTCAAGGTTTTCGGGCTTCGGGCACCTGTAGCCATCACAGCTGACCAATCTCCACCAAAAGGGGATGTCATCATCTTGGAATTATATGGAGTCAACCTAACAGGTTACAATAAAATCCTTCTATAAATATAACCTTTTGCCTATGCTAAAGGTTTTTGGACTCAGGCACCCATCAAGGCTGAATGATCACAAACAAAATGGGACGTTCTCATCTAGACATTATTTGGAGTCATCCTACCAAGTTACAATGAAATCCCTTCATAAATATTACCTGTAGACTGTGCTAAAGGTTTTGGGGCTTCAGGCACCTTTAGCCGTCAAAGTTGCTCAATCATGTCCAAAAGGGGCTGTTCTCATCTAGACATTATATGAAGTCAACCTACCAAGTTACAATGAAATCCCTTCATAAATATGACCTGTAGACTGTGCTAAAGGTTTTTGGGCTTCGGGCTCGGGCAGCCATCATGGCTGAATGATCGCAACCATAGGGGACAATCTCATCTGGGCATCATCTGGAGTGATCCTAAGAAGTTACAATGAAATCCCTTCATAAATATGACCTGTAGACTGTGCACAAGGTTTTCGGGCTTCGGGCACTTGTAGCCATCACAACAGACCAATCACGACCAAAAGGGGATGTCATCATCTAGACATTATATGGAGTCAACCTAACAGGTTACAATGAAATCCTTCCATAAATGTGACCTTTTGCCCATGCTAAAGGTTTTTGGGCTTGGCCACCCATCAAGGCTGCAATCCAAGCAATATTTTTCAAGTTATCAAATGCCAAAGGGATTGGAGGAATTTTCAATTTGAAGGATAAAGGGTTAATATCTCAGGACTAAAATAACAGATTTACACAAAAAACTATACAGCTCGGTACATCAGTAACCTGAACAAAAATATAAAGTAACTTGACAATCCAAGCACTATTTTTCAAGTTATCGAATGCCAAAGGGATTGGAGGAAATTTCAATTTGAAGGATAAAGGGTTAATATCTCAGGATTAAATTATCAGATTTACACCAAAAAACTATACAGCTCGGCACATCAGTAACCTGAACACAAATATAAAGTAACTTGACAATCCAAGCAATATTTTTCAAGTTATTGCATGCCAAAGGGATTGGAGGAATTTTCAATTTGAAGGATAAAGGGTTAATATCTCAGGATCAATATAACAGATTTACACCAAAAACTATACAGCTCGGCACATCCGTAACCTGAACACAAATATAAAGTAACTTGACAATCCAAGTAATATTTTTCAAGTTATCGAATGCCAAAGGGATTGGAGGAATTTTCAATTAGAAGGATAAAGGGTTAATATCTCGGGATCCAATCATCAGATTTACACCAAAAACTATACAGCTCGGTACATCAGTAACCTGAACACAAATATAAAGTAACCTGACAACCCAAGCAATATTTTTCAAGTTATATAATGCCAAAGGGATTGGAGAAATTTTCAATTTGAAGGATAAAGGGTTAATATCTCAGGAGCAAAATAACAGATTTACACCAAAAACTATACAGCTCGGCATATCAGTAACCTGAACACAAATATAAAGTAACTTGACAATCCAAGTAATATTTTTCAAGTTATCGAATGCCAAAGGGATTGGAGGAATTTTCAATTTGAAGGATAAAGGGTTAATATCTTGGGATCAAATTACCCGATTTACACCAAAAACTATACAGCTCGGCACATCAGTAACCTGAACACAAATGTAAAGTAACTTGACAATCCAAGCAATATTTTTCAAGTTATCGAATGCCAAAGAAATGGATACGGACGCCGGACGGACAGATGGATGGACGGACAGACGGACGGACAAAGGATGGACGAACGATGGATGGTCACCCCGGATGCCGGCATTATGTGTACCATACATAGTGGGTACACATAAAAACCCATACAATATGTGATGTATTCCATGTTACTAAACATTCATACAAAAATTTATTCAAATCAGAACTTTCATACAGAAGTTCTGTACAAAAGACTGATTGCACTAATTTTGGTACAAAATGGATGCTGGTGGCCATCTTGAATTTCATCCCACGGTAATAACAAAGGTACCCAAGAAGTTTCGTAAAGATTGGTTCATAAATATGGCCTCTAGCCTGAGCCATATAGAAGTTGTGTACAAAAAACTGATAAGACCTAATTTCGGTACAAAATGGCCACTGGCAGCCATCTTGAATTTTGGACCGCACCCAGAAACACTCGTTCTTGTCCCAAGGTGATAACAAAGGCACCCAAGACGTTTCGTGAAGATCGGTTCATAAATACAGCCTGTAGCCTGAGCAGTATTGACATGTACACTTACAGTGTATAAGTAGCACTGAAAAAATCAAAGTTCATCTAATTTGCATAATTTCTGCACGAGAAAAAAAACCCGTATTATATGTGATGTATCCCATGGTACTAAACATTCACACAAAAAATTATTCAAATCAGCGCTTTCATATGGAAGTTCTGTGCAAAAATCTGATTGCACCAAATTTTGTACAAAATGGCTGCCATCAGCCATCTTGAATTTCGGACCGCACCCAAAAACACTCGTTCTCGTCCCACGGTGATAACAAAGGTACCCAAGGAGTTTCGTAAAGATCGGTTCATAAATACAGCCTCTAGCCCGAGCAGTAATGACATGTGCACTTACAGTGTATAAGTAGCACTGAAAAAATCAAAGTTCATCTAATTTGCATAATTTCTGCACGAGAAAAAAACCCGTATTATATGTGATGTATCCCATGGTACTAAACATTCACACAAAAAATTATTCAAATCAGTGCTTTCATATGGAAGTTCTGTGCAAAAATCTGATTGCACCAAATTTTGTACAAAATGGCTGCCATCGGCCATCTTGAATTTCGGACCGCACCCAAAAACACTCATTCTCGCCCCACGGTGATAACAAGGGTACCCACGGAGTTTCATAAAGATCGGTTCATAAATACGGCCTCTAGTCCGAGCCGTATTGGCATTTGCACTTACAGTGCTGAAAGTAACACCAAAAAACATCAAAGTTAGTCTAATTTGCATAATTTATGCACGAGAAAAAAACCCGTATTATATGTGATGTATCCCATGGTACTAAACATTCATACAAAAAATTATTCAAATCAGAGCTTTCATATGGAAGTTCTGTACAAAAAACGGATTTCTGCATCGTCGGTACAAAATGGCGGCTGGCAGTCATCTTGAATTTCGGACCGCACCCAAAAACACTCGTTCTCGTCGCACGGTCATAACAAAGGTGTCCAAGAAGTTTCGTAAAGATCGGTTCATAAATACTGCCTCTAGCCCGAGCCGTATCCAATTGTTGACGGACAGACGGACAGACGGATGACGGACGACGGGCCATGGCATAAGCTCAAATTTGGCTTTGCCAAAGTTGAGTTAAAAATGGTGCTGACGCACGTCGGACGACGGACAGACGGATGGATGGACAGAGACCGATGAGATTAGCTCAGCTTGACTATAGATGTACCCTATATGCAGAAAGATAGAGGGAAAGACAGGGGTAAAACAATATGCCCTCTGACTCTGATTATTCGTTGTGGGCATAACAAGGACATACGCCAATTGTAACCAGACCATCCAAGGCAGCCACTTGGGTTAAACTTTACAGCTCCCTTATAATAGTAAATCTTCTTGGACTTGAACTGTGAATCTGAATGTCAACAGAAGTTTCAGATATTACGAAAATCACAATTATTCAGACAGTACCCATATGGGAGTCTCAAATCTGCTAAGGGTTAAACTTTTAATTCTCACATATAAAACAAAAGTTTTCATACTATGACTGCTGCATGCAGCCATTGAAAACATTCAGTACTCAATCAATTAGGAATGGAGTAAATTCTGAAAAAGCATGAGTTTTTGGACAGCATCTATCTTTATGCAAACAGAATGGGCATATGGTTAAACTTTACAACCAAACGTACAACAGAAAATATGCTTGATAGGTAAATGTGAATATGAACATGTAAATCATTTTGAAAATTGACCAGTTTTTCCAAAATTGCACTTTGCTCGGAATTTTGAGGTCAAAAGGGAGCAACGTGGGTAATACAGCTTATGTAGTCAGATGTAGTAAGTCATGCTACAAATATTATGAAAGCTCCAGCCAAATCGTCCATGGTCTTGTTTGAGAATTGTGGCAAAACGTAATATTGTGACAACATTTTGCACGGTTTTGGCAGAAAACGAAAAACTTCAGAAATGCCATGAACAAGGTGAGAAACTTCTAATGAAGCTCTGCATATGTGCCAAATTTCAGTAGAATAGTAAAGAATCCATCAGATAAAAATCAATGAAATAGAAAATAATGTTAATACTAGAGAAAGGGGGGAACGGTGGCTCAGTAGGTAGAGGTGCAGGTTGCAAGCCGAGAGGTCCTCGGTTCGAATCCCACCTGCGGCCACCGCGTTGTGTCCTTGGGCAAGACACTTCACCCCCATTGCCCATGTGGGGGCATGATGACGCTATGTACTAAGGCGTACTGCACGTCGATGATACGCATGTCTTCAACCAATCTAACCCTGCCTGTGCTGCAGTGCGGAGTTACGATGTTGGGGAGCTGGCAGCTGCTCGTCGTCGCTCAGTGGTTCTCTCCGGGTACTCCGGCTTCCTCCACCCGTAAAACTGTCACGGTCATGATTAGCCATTGTGCATAAATATGTGACCTTAAACATCAATAAATAAATAAATAATACTAGAGAAATAGAATTTACTGCATCCAGTAAATTCAAGCTTGTAAGAAAAGAGTTAAAATATCTATTGGGAAAAAAACTCTATAGAAAGAGAATTTATGGAGGGTTATTTTCGGGAGTAACATATTTTTAAACAAATCAGGAAGGGATTTTCGTAAACAGTATTTACATATATTCATAAAGGAATCATAACAATTCTTCTGAGAAACCAGAAAAGGCATATATGTGCACAGCATTCAAAAGGTTTGTCAAAAGAATGCATTAGGTTCCAAAAATGTGATTTCCAACAATACTAAAAAATGCATTCAGTTATCCCTGGGCGACCTCAGTGACCTTGTCCATATTGTGAACCTCTATGGAGTGTTGACTCATTTGGTGTTGGTCCCATATCTATGTGTCATACCATCCTTGAGATATGAGTGTGACCCACTCTCAAGAATTTTGCCCACATCCACTTTTTTCAAGTAAAAATGCATGTATGAACTTCGGGAATGCATTAGGAGGGTCAGAAAATGTGATTTCCATTAATTCTGAAAAATGCCCTCAATGACCCCCAGGTGACCTCCGTAACCTTGACCTATATTTTGAACTTCTATTGAGTGTTGATTCATTTGGTGTTAGTTTCAGGACCATTCGTCATACCATGATTCATTTATGAGAATAAGTCACCTTCAAAAATTTGGGCCATGCCCACTTTTTTAAGTAAAAATTCATATATGGACTTTGGGAATGCTTTAGGGGGTCAAAAAATGTGATTTCCAGCAATTCCGAAAAAATGCACTCAATGACTCCTAGGAGACCTCCATGAACTTGACCTATATTTTGAACCTCTATCGAGTTTCGACTCATTTGGTGTTAGTTCCAGGTCCATTCATCACATCATGCTTGAGATATGACCGTAACTCACTTTCAAAAATTTTGGCCATGCCCACTTTTTTTCCAAATGCATGTGTGTACGTCTGGAATTCTTTAGGGGGTCAAAAAATGTGATTTCCAGCAATTATGAAAAATGCACTTAATGACTCCTAGGTGACCTCCGTGACCTTGACCAATATTTTGAATCTCCATCAAGTGTTGACTCATTTGGTGTTAGTCCCAGGTCCATTCATCATACCATGCTTGAGATATGAGCGTGACCCACTTTCAAAAATTCTGGCCATGCCCACTTTTTTTTACATCAAAATGCATGTGTGTACGTCAGTAATGCTTTAGGGGGGCAAAAAATGTGATTTCCATCAATTATGAAAAATGCACTCAATGACCCCTAGGTGAAGTTCGTGACCTTGACACATATTTTGAATCTCCATCAAGTGTCGACTCCTTTGGTGTTAGTCCCAGGTCCATTCATCATACCATGCTTGAGATATGAGCGTGACCCACTTTCAAAAATTTTGGCCACGCCCACTTTTTTATGTCAAAATGCATGTGTGTACGTCAGGAATGCTTTAGAGGGTCAAAAAATGTGATTTCCAGCAATTATGCAAAATGCACTTAATGACCCCCAAGAGGACCTCTGTGACCTTGACCATATTTTGAATCTCCATCGAGTGTCGACTCATTTGGTGTTGGTCCCAGGTCCATACGTTATGCCATGCTTGAGATATGAGTGTGACCCACTTTCAAAAATTTTGGATACGCCCACTTTTTTTACGTCAAAATGCATGTGTGTACATCAGGAATGTTTTAGGGGGTCAAAAAATGTGATTTCTAGTAATTATGAAAAATGCACTTAATGACCCCTAGGTGACCTCCATGACCTTGACCCATATTTTGAATCTCCATCGAGTGTCGACTCATTTGTTGGTCCCAGGTCCACACGTCATACCATGCTTGAGATATGAGCGTGACCCACTTTCAAAAATTTTGGCCACGACCACTTTTTTACGTCAAAATGCATGTGTGTACATCAGGAATGCTTTAGGGGGTCAAAAAATGTGATTTCTAGTAATTATGAAAAATGCACTTAATGACCCCTAGGTGACCTCCATGACCTTGACCCATATTTTGAATCTCCATCGAGTGTCGACTCATTTGGTGTTGGTCCCAGGTCCATACGTCATACCATGCTTGAGATATGAGCGTGACCCACTTTCAAAAATTTTGGTCACGACCACTTTTTTTACGTCAAAATGCATGTGTGTACATCAGGAATGCTTTAGGGGGTCAAAAAATGTGATTTCTAGCAATTACGAAAAATGCACTTAATGACCCCTAGGTGACCTCCATGACCTTGACCCATATTTTGAATCTCCATCGAGTGTCGACTCATTTGGTGTTGGTCCCAGGTCCATACGTCATACCATGCTTGAGATATGAGCGTGACCCACTTTCAAAAATTTTGGTCACGACCACTTTTTTTTACGTCAAAATGCATGTGTGTACATCAGGAATGCTTTAGGGGGTCAAAAAATGTGATTTTTAGCAATTATGAAAAAAGCACTTAAAAACCCCTAGGTGACCTCCATGACCTTGACCCATATTTTGAATCTCCAACAAGTGTTGACTCATTTGGTGTTGGTCCCAGGTCCATACGTCATACCATGCCTGAAATATGGGTGTGACCCACTTTAAAAACACCCCTGCAGACACCACTAATACCCCAGGAATCTGAAAAACATAGGTGGCCGAGGACTTGTGACTGTCTATCAACATGCCAAAAATTAACGAGATAGGGCAATTCGTTTTTGAGTTATCTTGCGGACAAAAAAGTGATGAGAAGCCAGAAGACCAGAAGAAGAAGAAAAAAAAAAAGAAGAAGAAAAAAAAAGAAAAGAAAAAGAAACCGTGCAAAAACAATAGTCTGTGTGTTTCACACAGACTAATTTAAGGATTTCTATATTTGTACATCTACACATCTGGTCAACTGGATTATAAAGTGTATTTGAAACCAACTGATTCATATTAATTGTTATATACAAAATCATTACATCCACCACATACATTTAAAGGGATCATCAAATCACAGCTCATTCATTTTCACTGCAATTCGAGTGGTATGGTAAATTTCAACAACACTTGTTCAACTCTATTTGACGCACTGAAATTGAGGAGGGGGTATTCTATGCACTTTTTGCATAGCCTCAAATCTGAGACTCTGAAAAAATTGGAAACACCTACAGCAATTAAAGATTTCAAACTACTAAAAATTGAACACAACAGACTGTTGCACAGTTGGAGAGGAGTGATGATGAATTGCACAAAGCCTTGTGGATTGAATAATTTTATGCCTGATCAGAAAGACTTTCCCTCTGAACAAATGAAAATCATTATCAGATTCACGACAGCCTCCATCCATTGTGATTCAACCAATGTTATTTACCTTTACATTTGTAATAACTACATGTATAGAAACCAGTATGTGGGTCAATTTATTTATTATTTATTTATTGGTGTTTAATGTCACATACTTATGCACAATGGCTAATCATGACCATGACAGTTTTACAGGTGGAGGAAGCCAGAGTACCCGGAGAGAACCACTAGCATCGATGAGCAACTATCAGCTCCTCAGCATTCAAACTCTGTTCAAGCTCCTCTCAAGCAGGGTTACAGTTGAAGATATATGCACCACTGACATGCAGTATGCCTTAGTACACAGCGTCATCACGCCCCCATGGAGGCATCTGGGATAAAGTGCATTGCCCAAGGACACAATGCGGGTCATCTTTGACAGGGATCAAACTCAGGACCTCTAGCATAGAAGTCCAACAGTGTACTACTGAGCCACCATGCTCCCACAATCATCAATTAGAGATACGGCAGATGAATTTAAGAAACAAGAGGCCCCAAGGGGCCTGAGGGCGCTCACCTGACATGGTAGCCTAAATATCAACCCAGAGAATTGATTTCAACAAGTTGCATCTGCTCCTCCTAAGAAAAGCTTATGCCAAATATCCAAAGATTCCCCCCATATATGAACCCAGGGACTTGGCCTTAACAAACTTGAATCTCTCCCCCCCCCCCCCCCCCCCCCCCCCCCTTCTCGGGGATGCTGCACACCAAATATCAAAACATTCCGACTGCTGGATCTGAAGAAGTTGATTTTTAAAGAAAATTCCTCATTTTGAACTAAGTTACAATTCGAGCTCCCACAGTGAGTCCAAATATAGACCTAGGGACATGGCTTGAACAAACTTGAATCTCACCCCCTAAGGATGCTGCATACCAAATATCAAAACATTCCGACTGATGAATCTGCAGAAGATTTTTAAAGAAAATTCCTCATTTTGAATTAAGTTATCATTCAGGCTCCCAGAGTGAGTCTAAATATCGACCTAGCGACATGGCTTGAACAAACTTAAATCTCACCCCCCCTAAGGATGCTGCATACCAAACATCAAAACATTCCGATTGCTGGATCTGAAGAAGATTTTTAAAGAAAATTCCTCATTTTGAACTAAGTTATAATTCGGGCTACCACACTGAGCCCAAATATGAACCCAGGGATTTGGCTTGAACAAACTTGAATCTCACCCCCCTAAGCATGGTGCATACCCAATATCAAAAGATTCTGCCTGCTGGATCTTGAGAAGAAGATTTTCAAAGAAATTTGCCTGATATGTACTAAGTTCAAATTTGGGCTCCAATACTGAGCCCAAATATAAACCCAGGGGGCCGATTTGAACAAACTTGAATCAGATCCACCCTACAATGATGCATACCAAATATCAAAAGAATCTGCCTGCTGGATCTGGAGAAGAAGATTTTTTAATGTTTTTCCCATTGCACCAAGTTCAAATTTGGGCTCCTATACTGAGCCCAAATATAAACGCGAGGTGGGTGGGGGGGGGGGGGGGGGGGGGGGAATCTGAATAAACTTGAATCAGATCCACCCCACAATGTTGCATACCAAATATCAAAAGATTCTGCCAGATCCATGGAGAAGAAGATTTTTTAATAAATTTGCCTGAAATCCACTAAGTTCGAATTCGGGCTTCTATAGTGAGCCCAAATATGAATCCAGGGGGCCAATTTGAACAAACTTGAATCAGATCCACCCCACAATGTTGCATACCAAATATCAAAAGATTCCGCCTGCTGGACCTGGAGAAGAAGATTTTTTAAGAAATTTGCCTGAAATGCACTAAGTTCGAATTCGAGCTTCTATAGTGAGCCCAAATATGAATCTAGGGAGCTGATTTGAACAAACTTGAATCAGATCCACCCCACAATGTTGCTTACCAAATATCAAAAGATTCTGTCTGCTGGATCTGGAGAAGAATATTTTTTAATAAATTTGCCTGAAATGCACTAAGTTCAAATTTGAGCTCCTATACTGAGCCCAAATATAAACCCAGGCAGCTGATTTGAATAAACTTGAATCTGATCCACCCCACAATGTTGCTTACCAAATATGAAAAGATTCTGCCTGCTGGATCTGGAGAAGATTTTTTAAGAAATTTGCCTGAAATACACTAAGTTCAAATTCGAGCTTCTATAGTGAGCCCAAATATGAATCTAGGAAGCCGATTTGAACAAACTTGAATCAGATCCACCCCACAATGTTGCATACCAAATATCAAAAGATTCTCCCTGCTGGATCTGGAGAAGATTTTTTAAGAAATTTGCCTGAAATGCACTAAGTTCGAATTCGAGCTTCTATAGTGAGCCCAAATATGAATCTAGGAAGCCGATTTGAACAAACTTGAATCAGATCCACCCCACAATGTTGCTTACCAAATATGAAAAGATTCTGCCTGCTGGATCTGGAGAAGAAGATTTTTTAAGACATTTGCCTGAAATGCACTAAGTTCGAATTCGAGCTTCTATAGTGAGCCCAAATATGAATCTAGGGAGCTGATTTGAACAAACTTGAATCAGATCCACCCCACAATGTTGCTTACCAAATATCAAAAGATTCTGTCTGCTGGATCTGGAGAAGAATATTTTTTAATAAATTTGCCTGAAATGCACTAAGTTCAAATTTGAGCTCCTATACTGAGCTCAAATATAAACCCAGGCAGCCGATTTGAATAAACTTGAATCTGATCCACCCCACAATGTTGCTTACCAAATATGAAAAGATTCTGCCTGCTGGATCTGGAGAAGATTTTTTAAGAAATTTGCCTGAAATGCACTAAGTTCGAATTCGAGCTTCTATAGTGAGCCCAAATATGAATCTAGGAAGCCGATTTGAACAAACTTGAATCAGATACACCCCACAATGTTGCATACCAAATATCAAAAGATTCTCCCTGCTGGATCTGGAGAAGATTTTTTAAGAAATTTGCCTGAAATGCACTAAGTTCGAATTCGAGCTTCTATAGTGAGCCCAAATCTGAATCTAGGAAGCCGATTTGAACAAACTTGAATCAGATCCACCCCACAATGTTGCTTACCAAATATGAAAAGATTCTGCCTGCTGGATCTGGAGAAGAAGATTTTTTAAGACATTTGCCTGAAATGCACTAAGTTCGAATTTGAGCTTCTATAGTGAGCCCAAATATGAATCTAGGGAGCTGATTTGAACAAACTTGAATCAGATCCACCCCACAATGTTGCTTACCAAATATCAAAAGATTCTGCCCGCTGGATCTGGAGAAGAATATTTTTTAATAAATTTGCCTGAAATGCACTAAGTTCAAATTTTAGCTCCTATACTGAGCCCAAATATAAACCAAGGGCGGCCGATTTGAATAAACTTGAATCTGATCCACCCCACAATGTTGCATACCAAATATGAAAAGATTCAGCCTGCTGGATCTGGAGAAGAAGATATTTGAAGAAATTTGCCTGAAATGCACTAAGTTCGAATTCGAGCTTCTATAGTGAGCCCAAATATAAATCTAGGGAGCCGATTTAAACAAAATTGAATCAGATCCACCCCACAATGTTGCATACCAAATATCAAAAGATTCTGCCTGCTGGATCTGGAGAAGAAGATTTTTGAAAAAATTTGCCTGAAATGCACTAAGTTCGAATTCGGGCTTCTACAGTGAGCCCAAATATGGATCCAGGGGGCCGAATTGAACAAACTTGAATCAGATCCACACCACAATGTTGCATACCAAATATCAAAAGATTCTGCCTGCTGGATCTGGAGAAGAAGATTTTTGAAGAAATTTGCCTGAAATGCACTAAGTTCGAATTCGAGCTTCTATAGTGAGCCCAAATATGAATCTAGGGAGCCGATTTGAACAAACTTGAATCAGATCCACCCCACAATGTTGCATACCAAATATCAAAAGATTCTGCCTGCTGGATCTGGAGAAGAAGATTTTTGAAGAAATTTGCTTGAAATGCACTAAGTTCGAAATAGGGCTCCTATACTGAGCCCAAATATGAACCCAGGGGACCGATTTGAACAAACTTGAATCAGATCCACCCTACAATGTTGCATACCAAATATCAAAAGATTCTGCCAGCTGGATCTGGAGAAGAAGATTTTTTAATGTTTTTCCCATTGCCTACAGTGTTAAAAAGTGCTGACTCAGCACTGTTTCAAAGTCCTGAAAAAAGTACCTTGTGATCAAACCGATAGGGATTTTTTTAACCATTCTACTCTACTGGATAAAAGTAAGCTTTATACAAAATAAGAATTCTCTGTGCCGTGTAGTTTTAGAGATATGGCAGTTTTAAGGTTTTTCCTATTTTTAGCTCCCGAGGTTCCCACGGGTCAATGAGAAAAAGTTTTTTGCATCAATCAACTACTTATGACCCATTATCATCTCATATCAAATTTGGTTCAAATCGACCTCACGGTTCAGAAAATAGAAATTTTAGGCGAGGCCAAAATTTTTGCCCCGCCCATAACGAAGGCAATTAATGCCCGACAAACTTCTCTCGAACAAACTTGATTCTACACCTCAAAAGGAAGCTGCATACCAAATATCAAGTCTCTGCTACTGCTGGTTCATGAGAAGATTTTCAAAGATTTTGGTGCCCCTTGTGGGCATGGCCCCACCCAGGAGGAGGGGCAACTTCATTTGAACAAATCTGAATTGACATTAGGTAATAAACATTTACCCAACATTTGAAAAATATTGGGCCAGTGGTTTCTTCGGAGAAGTTGGTTTTGTAAAGTTTACACTGGACGACGATGGACGATGACGACGGACGGAAAGCGATTAGTAAAGCTCACCTTGAGCTTTGCTCAGGTGAGCTAAAAACAGAAAGCTTTTTTGGATCAACTCACTTCAAACCCTCTGGCCATTTAGCGTTCACGTCAGAGGGAGAATGTGAAAGGAGGTCCTTCATTCTTTTCACTTTAACATACAACAGAATGAATGTTGAAATAGCGAAATTACTAAAAGATGAATTCAATCCAACAAACTCTAAATTTAAAGAATGACTAAATCTTCGACCAGTCATTGTGTCAATGACACTGTAGCTTAACTTATCTGGGCGTTATGTTTGAAGAAAAAGAATAATGTTCAATGTTTACGAAAGGATTATGATATAAGACAAGAATTGTGATAATGGGGAATATGTTAATTTCTATTCCCTGTATGCTATGTTTTCAATAACAATAATATGAGGTGCAGACTGTACTAAAGAATTAAAGGGTGGGTTAATGTGGCCATCACAGTTAATGTATGTGGCCCTCACAGTTGATGTATACCAACGAAAGTTACCAATTTACAGTGAAATTATTCCAAAACGAGTCATCCTATCAAATTACAACCAAATCCCTTCATAAATACGGCCTGTAGACTATGCTAAATGTTTTTGGGCTTCTAGCCTGTGTAGCCATCACAGTTGACCGATCGCAACCAAAAGGGGACTTCCTCATCTAGACGTTATACTGAGTCATCCTACCAAGTTACAATGAAATCCCTTCATAAATATGACCTGCAGTCTGTGCTAAAGGTTTTTGGGCTTTGTGTCCCTGTAGCCATCACAGTTAACCAATCGTGACAAAAAGGGGACGTTATCATATAGACATCATATGGAATAAACCAACCAAGTTACAATGAAATCCCTCCATAAATACGACCTGTAGACTGTGCTAAAGGTTTTCAGGTTTTGGTCCCGGGCAGCTGTCATGGCTGAATGATTACTACCAAAAGGGGACGTTCTCATCTAGACATTATCTGTAGTCATCCTACCAAGTTACAGTGAAATCCCTTCATAAATATGACCTATAGACTGTGCTAAAGGTTTTCGGGCTTCAGAATAAGCCAGGCATCATGCCTTTTCTTCAGTTGATCATAATGTAAAATGTAGAGCTCCCCTATGAAGCCCCTTGATACAACCTATGTGGATTAATCTTAGTTACACACCTCTAGCGGGAACTGAATACAAAATTTTTAATTCTTCAGCAAAATGGCCATTTCCAGCTCCCATAGGGAGCCCAAATATTAACCCAGCCTCTTGATTTGAACACAGTTGAATCTGACTTCCCTAGAGATGTTGTGTACCAAATATGAACGCATTCTGACTGTTGGATCTGAAGAAGAGAAACTTTAAAGAAATTTCTTCATATTGCACTAAGTTGAAATTTGGGCTACCATAGCGAGCTCAAATATTAACCTATGGATCCGATTTGAACAAACTTGAATCTGACCCTCCCCCCCCCCCCCCCCCCCCCTCCCCTCTCCTTGAGATGTTGTATACCACCAAATATGAAAGCATTCTGACTAGTGGATCTGAAGAAGAAGATTTTTGAAGTGACTCCCTCATATTGTATACTAAGTTAAATTTCAGGTTCCCATATGGAGCCCAAATATTAACCCAGGCATTCGAATTGAACAATCTGGAATCTGACTCCCCTAGAGATGTTGTATACCAAATATGAAAGCATTTTGACTGGTGGATCTGAAGAAGAAGATTTTTAAAGAAATTCCCTCATATCGCACTAAGTAAAAATTTGGGCTACCATAGCGAGCCCAAATATATACCTAGGAATCTGATTTGAACAAACTTGAATCTGACCCCCCTAGAGATGTTGCATACCAAATATGAAAGCATTCTGACTGGTGGAACTGAAGAAGGAGATTTTTTAAAATTATTCTCCATATTGAACAAAGTTAAAATTTGGGCTTCCATAGGAAGCCCAAATATTAACCTAGGGACTTGATTTGAACAATCTTGAATCTGACCCTCATAACAATGATGTATATCAAACATTAAAAGATTCTGATGGGTGGTTCTGAAGAAGAAGATTTTTAAAGAATATTCCCCATATTACCCTGTGTAAAAAATTTGGGCTCCTGTATTGAGCCCAAATATGAACCGATGGGCTTTATTTTAACAAACTTGTATCTGACCCCCCTATGAATGCTGTATACTGAATATCAAAAGATTCTGATGATTGGTTCTGAAGAAAAGATTTTTTCGATGCCCATTACAGAACACCCTAACATAACCGATGACAATTTTTTTTTACCATTCAATTCTACTGGTCCTAAGGATACTTCATATCAAATAACAGCTCTCTGTTCCGTGTTGTTTGGGAAATATAGGCATTTGAAAATATTTCTATTTTTAACGCCCAGGGTTCCCATGGGGATGCGGGAATTTTTTTTTGCATGGGTCAAGTACTTATGACCCAGTAATACCACATACCAAATTTGGTTCAAATCGGACCATGGGTTCAGAAAATAGAAATTTTGGGCGGGGCCAAAAATCTTACCCCTCCCATTACAAAGCCAAATATTGCTTCATGAACTTCGTTTGAACAAACTTGATTCTATACCTCAAAAGGAAGCTCCATAGCAAATATCAAGTCATTGTACACACTGGTTCATGAGAAGGAGATT
Source organism: Pictodentalium vernedei (assembly GCA_031216915.1). Lineage (NCBI taxonomy): Eukaryota > Metazoa > Mollusca > Scaphopoda > Dentaliida > Dentaliidae > Pictodentalium > Pictodentalium vernedei. The sequence continues at coordinate 316,820,255 of CM062295.1, read as the reverse complement.
TTAAAAATATTTTGGAGCTTTTTCCCCCACTCCCTCCCTATGGGGCTGGGCATGTTGAGTTGAACAAAAATGCAATGCCCCTTTGGGATCATCACTCACACAAACTTTCACTTGAATTGGCCCAATGTTTTTGGAGGAGAAGACCAAAACATAGTGTTGACGTATGACGGACGCTGACCGGACGATGGACGGCAGACGACGGGACGGACGGAGAGCGATGAGATTAGCTCAGCTTGACTTTGTCAAGATGAGCTAAAAACCTGTAAACTGTGCTAATGGTTTTCGGGTTTTGGGCTCGAGGAGCCATCACGGTTGACCGATAGCCACCAAAAGGGAATGTTCTCATCTAGACATGACCTCAAACCTGCAAATGAAATTTTGTGATGATCGGACAAAAACTACGGGGTGTAGCCTGTGCTAAAGGAAAATGTGAACAGACTCCCAGACTAAAAGACTTCCGCATGCATGATGGCAATAACTTATCTTGACTTTGTCAAGTTAAGCTAAAAAAACCAAAGCTTGCATAACATACAGAATAAATAGGTACTAGGGCTGGTAATCAGATTTAAACCACTAGTAGAATATGGGTTTTAACCACTCGGCTTTTTTTTATTTATACCATGCTCTTAATAATCGACTTTGTCACCTAAAATAGAGAAACAAGAGAAAAACTTGTATTATATGTGATGTATTCCATATTACTAAACATTCATACAAAAATTTATTCAAATCAGAACTTTCATACAGAAGTTCTGTACAAAAAACTGATTGCACTAATTTCAGTGAAAAACTAGAACTATCACTGAAGGTGATTAATACCCCCGCTTTGGGTTTTTAGAGGAATGCACTTCTGATCATGTAGGCGAAGGCCATAAGGAAATGTATACATAAAGATCATTTTTTGAAATTTGTATTTGCATGTGGCCTTCCACAGAACAGCACTGAATACTTAAAGAGCCCACACATATATGGTTTACATTTGGAAAAACACATTTACAATGTGCAACATGTATTCAAAATCGGTTCATTAATGTAGGAGGAGTTGCACACACAAGAATCCCATTTGAAAACCCAAAATAAATCCAAGTTAAAGGGAGATAACCTGGTTAAAATTGTCGCAGATCAAAAATTTGGGAATATGCGTATGTTCACTTCGTTGTGATAATGTTTGAAAGGTTTCGTAAAAATTGATTGATAAATGTAGGAGGAGTTGCACGCACAAGAATTTCATGTAGAAACCCATAATAAATCTAAGTTAAAGAGAGATAACCTAGTTAAAATTGCCACAGCTCAAAAATTTTGGAATATGCGCATGTTCACTTAGTAGTGATGATGTCTGTAAACTTTCGTCCAAATTGATTGATAAATGTAGGAGGAGTTGCGCACACAAGAATTTCATGCAGAAACCCATATTAAATCAAAGTTCAAGAGAGATAACCTGGTTTAAATTGTCGCAGATCAAAAAGTTTGGAATATGCACATGTTCACTTAGTAGAGATGATGTTTGAAAGGTTTCATCAAAATCGTTTCATTAATGTAGGAGGAGTTGTGCACACAAGAATTTGTTCGAACGGAAAGACATAATAAATCTAAGTCAAAGGGAGATAACCTGGTTAAAATTGTCGCAGATAAAAAATCTTGGAATATACGCATGTTCACTTAGTAGTGATGATGTCTGAAAAGTTTTGACCAAATTGATCGATAAATGTAGGAGGAGTTGCGCACACAAGAATTTCATGTAGAAACCCATATTAAATCAAAGTTCAAGAGAGATAACCTGGTTAAAATTGTTGCAGATTAAAAAGTTTGGAATATGCACATGTTCACTTAGTAGAGATGATGCTTGAAAGGTTTCATCAAAATCGGTTCATTAATGTAGGAGGAGTTGCGCACACAAGAATTTGTTCGGATGGAAAGACACAATAAATCTAAGTCAAAGGGAGATAACCTGGTTAAAATTGTCGCAGATCAAAAAGTTTGGAATATGCACATGTTCACTTAGTAGAGATGAAGGTTTCATCAAAATCGGTTCATTAATGTAGGAGGAGTTGCGCACACAAGAATTTGTCCGGACGGAAAGACGTACGGACGTACAGGGCGATTCCTATATAGCCCCCACTTCTTCGAAGCGGGGGTATAATGACTACCAGTGGCCATCTTGAATTTTGGACCACATCCAAAAACACTCGTTATTGTTCCATGGTGTTAACAAAGGTACCCAAGAAGTTTCATAAAAATCGGTTCATAAATACGACCTCTAGCCCGAGCTGTATTGAATTGCTGACGGACAACGGAAGATGGGCCATGGCATAACCTCAAATTTGACGTTAAAGTTGAGCTAAAAATGACACTTTCTGTTGCAAACACATGGGCTTGTTTTGTTCACATCTGCATCAGTGGGCAGTACTACCGGCTGCACGTGAATGCTTGCCTGATTAACAGCTAGATACATCGTCAAAATTGATTGAATTTACCTTGCTTTTCAGTCAAATTATTATTTACAATTCTTAAAGTTTATTTTAAATATTTAATTGTAGGTGTTTTAAACTTAATAAGTCATTGCACGTGGTAGACAGTACTGCAAAATGTTGTATGTTTGAATGAAACATCGCGAAGTGTGAATGTATCAAAGTTGGCAAATTGCATCATGCCCAAGGTCAAGTTGGATGAACTTCCGACTCTCGGTTTTAATTTTTTTTAACTGCAGTAGAAGCTTTACACCGGTAGTGGGGTTAAAAGCTAAAATTCAACCTACAGGCTTTTCACAGGTAGTAACATAGGCAAGCATGGTATAAATCCTTGTGAGGACTAAAGTGGAGCCCATCAATGAATAACATCAATTACTGCTAGTCAGTTTAACCATCTCCAAAGCTCAACACTTACTTTAAATAAAATTTGTGTATTTTTATGTCAGATTTGAAACCCATTACAGCTCAAAATTTAATGTTTAAAAACATTTCAGCAGCATATTAACCCTTTGATACTTTTGTACGTCTTATGACGTCCAAAATCAAACAGTGTCTTGATACTTTGTGGTCATTTGTTTTGTTATTATTTTTTGATTTTTTAAAGTTTCAACCTCAATTCCTATTTTCTCCCGAATAGTGCTCTGTGACAACCGTTGAGCCAAATATTATCGCAGCTTAAAATACTAATATAATCCTGCTGTCAAGACTTCCTAACTGGTTGAGTGCAAGAAGCCACAATCAGGGCTTTCAAAAAATGAGGATACCAGAGCAAAAGCCAACACTTCCCTTGCTTATATTTCATATTCAGTCAAACACAAATAATATTTTGCTTATATAAATTTGTTTTATTATAAATTATTGGGGAGTGCCTGTTTTGAATAACAAATTCAGACCACCAAAAATAATCTAGCCCTCAACCAGATAATCACTGATGTGAAAAATATCTTGTTATTTGTACTTTCCGACGTTTGATGTCGCATTTTGAAAAACGTTGAAGAAACTGAATTCCCAGTGACGTTTGAATGTCAGAATAATTAAAGTCTCAAAGGGTTAAAGGAAAAAAACATTTCAATAGGAAATGTGTTTGTCAGTATGTCTTTTTCCACTAAATATACATCCATAGTCCCAAGATTTATACATCCACACATTTGTTTCTGCTTGTCACCAACACCTCAGTAAATCCAGTCTCAAGATGTATACATCCACACATCTGTATATACTTTTCACCAACACTTCAGTACATCCATAGTCTCAAGATCTATACATCAACACATCTTGCATATACTTGTTACTCACACAACAGTATGTCTATAGTATCAAAATGTATACATCCACATGTCTGTGTATACTTATCACCCACACTTCAATACATCCATAGTCTCAAGGTCCACCTACATCCACCTACATTCACACAACAGTACATTTATAGTCCCCAAATATGTATATCCAAACATCTGTATATATACTAGTCACCCACACAGTACATCTTTTGTCTCAAGATCTATACATCCAAACATCCATATATACTTGTCATCCATACGACAGTGCATCTATAATCTCAAGATCTATACATCCACATATATGCACATACTTCTCACTCACACAACAGTACACCTATAGTTCAACAATCTGGACAGCTACACAACTATATACACTTGTCATTCACACATCAGTACATACATATATAGTCTCCAGATCAATACAGCCACACATTAGTATATACATACAAACACACATTTGTATATCTGTATTCAACACCTCAATATATGTACAGCCATATATCAGTTTGTCTGATACATTAGGATTAGGACACCTACACTTCTATTGTTTTACATATAACTTGACCTTTGCATTCATACATTTGTTCATTCATATATCATAGTATCTACAAATTCATGTGTGAATCCTTGCATTATTAATAGTAAATTTTGACCTCAAAACACACATTCATTGATCTATTTGTTCCAAATAAATAAATACATTCCTCATCTTTTCACACATCCATCAGAACTAGCAAACACCACTATATCCTGACCTGTACAAATGAGAAATAAGATCAGGGTTCCTGCACTTGAATGAGTAGAGAATTCTAGGAATTTACTGGTAGTTTTCTGTGTATTTTCCAGGGATTTCAAGGAGAAAAATATTAAAAATTCAGGGTTCAAGGACTTAAGTTGGCAAGGTATATTTGAAATAAATTACATTACAAATCATTGATTAGCTGTTTTCAGACTGGAGGGTAACATTCTTATAAATAAGAGAAACATGGTTGGTTGTGTGATCATTTTAATGTTTTTTGGGTGAATCACCCAGTACAATATACTCCATATTCCAGGAGATACAAGGAAGATTTCCGAAATTTAAGGATTTTCAAGGGCCTTAGTGAGGGGTTTTAAAACAGAAGGACTTTCCAAGGAATTCAAAGGGGTGGAAGCATGAACCCTGAAGGTTACCCCAAAAAGAGTTACCTTGATATTTTCAGGCAATCCTTATTCTGATTTTTGAGTAAGCAAAAGGTAAAGTAATACTGGTTTATGAATACCAGTAACAGAGATAAGGTTGAGATGAGTAGTGTTTGACCAATTCCTGTTTGACCAATTCCTGTTTTCTAACTGTTATTTGACTAATTCCCATTTCACCAATTCCTGTGACTAATATGATACATAGTGTGAGTTGGTCAATCTTTTCATTATTTTCTGATAATTTATCATTTTTCACCTTTTCACTTTATTTTTTACTATTTTTTCAATATTAAGAGACATATTTTCAAAATATGACTCATAATTTCCAAGCCAATCTGTCACCAAAGATGACGGGCACATCAGCACTGCCAACTTCCTTGACCAAGCGAAATATCTCTGTGCAATTTGAATTGTTTCAATTTTTGTTTGTTTTCAAATTATATTATTATCAAACAAAATATTATTTCTCATGTTATTTTTCAAGTATTGTATCTGGGTATGGTGAACAGTCCTCCCCAACTGATGAAAAATTTCAGTGATAAAATTGGTCAAGGGAATTGGTCAAGCGGGAAATGATCAAAAAAGAATTGGTCAAATGCGAATGAACTGCTTATTTTAGAAAATTTATTTCATTGAACCATTGAGCTGCTGTAATGTAATACACTTTTGGAAAGGGCTCTAAGAGCCCTATCCAAAAGTGTTTTACATTACAGAACATTATCTTCAAAGTCACACAACAATAAATTTTATCATCAATATAATGTAGGTCTTTGTATTAGAAGAGGTGACACTAATTACCAGGGGTACTTTGAGTATACATTCTTGTTATTTCTCTAAGCTCCATTATCGAAGGCGAATGAAAAACTGATCACCTTAGGTCTTCTGAGGAGAATAATGGGTGAAATTATCATTCGCCTAATTTGTGCAAGACAGGTAAGCATTGCAAATGAAAGTGTCAATGACACTGCAAAGTTTCAAAACAACCTGATAATGAATGTGCCCTGTAAGGGAAATATTGAGGTCTGACTAAACTAAGTTCTAAGAACATTGGCCGCGGCAACATTTTTTGACAGAAATGGAAGAAAATCGATAGCTTCCATCTAGAGATCACCCCAAACAAGCATGCCAGGTTTCAAAGCAATCCAATCATAAATGTGCCCCGTAGGGTGTGCCAAAGGGAAATATTGAGGTCTGACTAAACTAAGTTCTAAGAACGTTGGCCGTGGCAACATTTTTTTATGGAAATGGAAGAAAATCGATAGCTTCCATCTAGAGGTCACCCCAAACGAGCATGCCAGGTTTCAAAGCAATCCGATCATAAATGTGCCCTGTAGGGTGTGCCAAAGGGAAATACTGAGGTCTGACTAAACTAAGTTCTAAGAACGTTGCCAGTGGTAACATTTTTTGACAGATATTGAAGAAAATTGATAGCCCCCATCTAGAGGACACCCTAAACAAGCATACCAAGTTTCAAAGTAATCTGATCATAAATGCGACCTGTAGGGTGTGCCAAAGGGAAATACTGAGGTCTGACTAAACTAAGTTCTAAGAATGTTGGCCGTGGCAACATTTTTTGACAGAAATTGAAGAAAATCAATAGCGCCCATCTAGAGGTCACCCCAAACAAGCACACCAAGTTTCAAAATGATCTTATCATAAATGCGACCTGTGAGGTGTGCCAAAGAAAATTGTGGACGTACATACATATGTACGTATGTACGAACATACGCCGACCGACGGACAAGAAGTGATGGCAATAGCTCAGCTTGACTTTGTCAAGTTGAGCTAAAAATGCACACTGGTAATGTTCCACAGTTGGGGAACAATGTGAAATAACAAAGAACACCCTTTTGGAAATTACCAGAGTGTCTTAGAGTGAGGTATAATAAAGTATAATATCTCAGCTTTGCACCTTCCTGTACAACAAAAATGAAAGTGTCAATGACACTGTAGCTTAACTTGTGTGTTGTGTTTGATGAAAAGGATAATGTTCAATGTTTATGAAAGGATTATGAAATAAGACAAGAATTGTGATAATTAGGAATATGTTCATTTCTGTTCCCTGTAAAAATAATATGAGGTGTACACTGTACTAAAGAGCTGAGGGGTGGGTTAATATGACCTCACAGTTAATGTATGTGGCCCTCACAGTTAACGTATATCAACAAAAGTTAACAAGTTACAGTGAAATTATTCCCAAACGAGTCATCCTATCAAGTTACATTAAAATCCCTTCATAAATATGGCCTGTAGACTGTGATAAAGGTTTTCAGGCTTCGGGCCCCTGTAGCTGTCAGTTTCCCAATTGCGTCCAAAGGGGACGTTCTCATCTAGACATTATATGAAGTCAACCTACCAAGTTACAATGAAATCCCTTAATAAATATAACCTGTAGACTGTGCTAAAGGTTTTTGGGCTTTGGGCTCTGGCAACCATCATGGTTGAATAATCGCAGCCAAAAGGGGACATTCTCATCTGGGCATCATCTGGAGTGATCCTACAAAGTTACTATGAAATCCCTTCATAAATATGACCTGTAGACTGTGCTCAAGTTTTTGGGCTTCGGGCCTCTGAACCCGTCACAGTTGACCAATCACGACCAAAAGGGGATGTCATCATCTAGGCATTATATGGAGTCAAACTTACGGGTTACAATGAAGTCCTTCCAAAAATATGACCAATAGACTATGCTAAAGGTTTTGGGGTTTTGGGTTCGGGCAGCCATCAAGGCTGAATGATCGCGACCAAAAGGGGACGTTCTCATCTAGACATTATTTAGAGTCATCCTACCAAGGTACAATGAAATCCTTTCATAAATATCACCTGTAGACTGTGCTAAAGATTTTTGGGCTTTGGGTCCAAGTAGCCAACACAGTTGCCTAATGGTGTCCAAAAGGGTCTGTTCTCATCTGGACATTACATGAAGTCAACCTACCAAGTTACAATGAAATCCCTTCATAAATATGATCTGAAGACTGTGCTAAAGGTTTTCGGGCTTTAGGCTTGGGCAGCCATCATGGCTGAATGATCGCAACCATAGGGGACAATCTCATCTGGGCATCATCTGGAGTGATCCTAAGAAGTTACAATGAAATCCCTTCATAAATATGACTTGTAGACTGCGTTCAAGGTTTTCGGGCTTCAGGCACTTGTAGCCATCACAACTGACCAATCATGACCAAAAGGGGATGTCATCATCTAGGCATTATATGGAGTCAACCTAACAGGTTACAATGAAATCCTTCCATAAATATGACCTTTTGCCTATGCTAAAGGTTTTTGGGCTCGGGCACCCATCGAGGCTGCATGATCGCGATCAAAATGGGACGTTCTCATCTAGACATTATTTGGAGTCATCCTATCAAGTTACAATGAAATCCCTTTATAAATATGACCTCTAGACTGTGCTAAAGGTTTTCGGGCTTCGGGCCCCTGAAGCCGTCACAGTTGGCCAATCACGTCCAAAAGTGGACTTTCTCATCTAGACATTGTATGAAGTCAACCCACCAAGTTACAATGAAATGCCTCAATAAATATGACCTGTAGACTGTGCTAAAGGTTTTCGGGTTTTGGGCTCGGGCAGTCGTCACGGTTGGCAGATCATGCCCAAATGGGGAAATTCTCAGCTAGACATCATAAGGAGTCATACTACCAAGTTACAATGAAATTCCTCCACATTAAACATGACCTGCAGACTGTGCTAAAAGTTTTTGGGTTTCGGGCTTGGGCAGCCATCATGGTTGATAGATCATGCCCAAAAGGGGACGTTCTCATCTAGGCATTATACAGAGGCATCCTACCAAGTTACAATGAAATCCCTTCATAAATACGACCTGTAGACTGTGCTAATGGTTTTCGGGTTTTGGGCTCGGGCAGCCATACCGGTTGCCCGATCGCAACCAAAAGGGGACGTTCTCATCTAGACATGACCCCAAACCTGCATATGGAATTTCGTGATGATCAGACAAGAACTGCGGGGTGTAGCCTGTGCTAAAGGAAAATGTGAACAGACGTCACAGACTAACAGACTTCCGCACGCGTGATGGCAATAGCTTATCTTGACCATGTCAAGTTAAGCTAACAAGCATTAACTCCAACGAGACCAATGTGAATTTGAAAACACCCAATTACTGATAACAATTTTTCTGCATTGGGCTGTTGTCTCAAAATTATACTCAGTGATTGCATGTTTCACATTGCTGACATTTGATTGCATGTTTCAAATTGCTGACATTTGACTTTTAATATGCAGTTGTTCTCTCCACTTCACGACATGGCTCAAATAAGGGACATCACATTATGGTAAAATGATAGACTGAGAAGTCATAGTAAAATATTACTTTATCAAATAATGTGCACTGTTCAAATTACATCCAGCCTTTAATAATGCAATAATGCAAGTTAAGGTCTAGAATCCACCACAGTGCTCTCTGAGTTACATTATTACCCTGCATCATAGGCGTACACACCCTTTGTTCATTCTATGACATTCTCAGCTCAACTCAATGGAACATACTGCTCCAGAGACGGGCATGCAAGGCAAGCACCTCAAGAGCTCCCTATTTTACACCTAGGTATGGTGGGAATTGCATAGTACTGGTGAACATTCCCAGTGGCACATGATTCAACATCGCAGTCACACACTCAAACTTTGCTGATCACACATTAACCACTATCACAGGAAGCACCCAAATCAATCGACGAGTGGTCACCTATCCAAGGATTAACCAGGCTTGATGTTGCTTAACTTCGGTGACCTAACGAGAACCGGTCCCACAGCGCCAGTGCTCCTTTAACCCCTTTCCTAACATAATGAACAAAAACTGCCAACACTATTCACAAAAATCATGAATTCAAATTATATTATCTTTTTCATTTTGTATCTCAATATATAGCTTGTAACCCATTATTCGAATGTGCTTATTCCAATAAGCTTTGTTTTGGGGGCAAAAACTTAAAATTTTTAGTTACTCAATAAGTTTTGTGTTGTCCATTTTGGCTAGGTGGGGGCTAACTCTTTATCCAATGCAGATGACATCAAAATTGATTATTTTAAATATTATTTGTTCAATTTATCAGCAGATTTCAGCAAAATCATATCATGTGACCTCTCACTGGAATGTACTTGCTGAGCTCGTTCCAATGAGGGGGTCACAAGATATGGTTTTGAGGGGGTTACTTGATAAGGGTTAATACTGCTTCTGATAATGCATGAAAGAAACTATGAGTACAAAAATGTGCGATTAAGTTGCAGAATGTGATTATCAGCCATTGTAAATCTCTACTGGTCCCTCTTGGCATGCAATTCGAGATTTGATTTGATTTGACATTCTTACCAAATTCAAGGCTAAAATTGAGATATGTAGTGCCCTATAGTCAAGATATCATGATGAATAAAAACAGATCAATTAGTCATTTCATGCTGTCATATGCATTCTATTTATTGAATACATGGTATTAAAATGTGAAATTTTTAATACTGGCAGTATTTACATTGGAAGTGAAGGTCTCTTTAAGCAGGGTTGTGATGCCTAATGGTCAGAAATGAAACTGCCATCTGTGTGATGACAAAGTAGAAGATGGGGTTTAAAAGGATAAGTTCTTCTGAAAAAAGGCTTAATATATTTGAAATACCAAAGATAATTCTGAAAAACTCTAACTGGTAGAGCACGGACATATTTTTCAAAAGGTGATTTGTGGCATGACTTTTTTTGTCAAATATGCTACCTGGGAAGAATTCAACAGCAAGATTTTGTTCAAAAATAAATGTTTTGTTGCAATTTAATGGAAAGTGCCTGTTGTGGTAGTGTCCAATAATTTGCAACAAAACAATTTTTATATGAACCTTTTTTGTATTACTGAGCAAACGACAAGCTAATTCAGTGTACAGCAAAAAGTGGCTTTCAGCACTTTTCAATAAAAGATCCACAATAGTGGCCTTTAACACTCAACCAGTTGCATAATATTTTATATTATACTCTAAATGATAGATTTTCGAAGAAATTGTGGAAAGATAGGAATCGTGTGAAGATATAGAAATTTTCACTTTCACAGTATCAATCAAAATGGCGGAATTCAAAGCATTACTTCAAGGTGAATACGAGTCAAATTATCACTGGAAAACGATCAATTTGTTCTAAATGTATAATGAAAAGAAAATCTAGTGTTTTTGAGTGGATATCCATCATTTCCAGCAATAATTCAACACGTATTCACCTTGAATTCATGCATGAAACTCGGTAGTTCAAACATGGCCTGAACGTCCGTAATATAAGTTTTTGGTTTCAAAGGACGTACCAAACCAAAAACTTCTATTATAGACTTTCAGGCCATGTTTGGACTAGAAATCCACCAACTGAATCGGATCGCAAGATGCTATCTGTTCCGAGTATCAATCAAATCACTTCCGCGTATCAATGATTCAATACACTATTTACTTTCAGGCATCAATTCATGGTCAAAACGAGTGGAATTATCGGATTCTTAAAAAAAGCGCATAATAAAAAGAAAATCTAGGGTTTTTGAGTGAATACCAAAAAAAAATGAAAGTGTCAATAACACTGTAGCTCAACTTGTCAAGACATGTACATGTATAGTATGTGACACAGCAATGACAAACATCTAGGTAATGACCTGATAACAAAGGTACATATAAAGTATTGTAACAGTCTGTACATAAATACTGACCATTGCCTGTAACAAATGTATAGGTAAAGTATTGTAAAGAAGGTGGGTGACAGTCAGATGCTAAACTAGAAAAGAAATCTTTTGAGTCCCAGAGTGGGTCTGACTGAACCCCAAAATATTTGTTCTCATAGCACAGTGATAACAAAGGTACCCCAAAACACACTCATTCCTGTCACAAGGTGAAAACAAAGGTACCCAAGAAGTTTCGTGAAGATCAGTTCACAAATGTGAGCTGTGTAGAAGTTGTGACAAAAAAATGATTGGACCTAATTTCGGTACAAAATGGCCACTGGCAGCCATCTTGAATTTAGGACCGCACCCAGAAACACTCGTTCTCGTCCTAAGGTGATAACAAAGGTACCCAAGAAGTTTTGTGAAGATCGGTTCATAAATACAGCCTCTAACCCGAGCCGTATTGACATGTGCACTTACAGTGTATAAGTAGCACTGAATAAATCAAAGTTCATCTAATTTGCATAATTTCTGCATGAGAAAAAAACCTGTACTATATGTGATGTATTCCATGTTACTAAACATTCATACAAAAATTTATTCAAATCAGAACTTTCATACGGAACTTCTGTACAAAAGACTGATTGCACTAATTTTGGTACAAAATGGCTGCTGGTGGCCATCTTGAATTTCGGACCACACCCAAAAACACTCGTTCTCATTCCACGGTGATAACAAAGGTACCCAAGAAGTTTCGTAAAGATCGGTTCATAAATACGGCCTCTAGTTTGAGCCGTATAGAAATTGTGTACAAACAAGAGGCCCCAGGGGGCCTGAGGGTGCTCTCCTGACATGGTAGCCTAAATATCAACCCAGAGAATTGATTTCCACAAGTTGCATCTGCTCCTCCTAATAAAAGCTGAAACCAAATATCCAAATATTCTGACCAGTGGATCTAAAAAAAGATTTTTAAAGAATATTCCTCATATTGAACTAAGTCATAATTCAGGCTCCTACAGGGAGCCCATATATGAACCCAGGGACTTGGCTTTAACAAACCTGAAACTCACACCCTTAAGGATTCTGCACACCAATTATCAAAACATTCTGACTTCTGGATCTGAAGAAGAAGATTTTTAAAGAAAATTCCTCATTTTGAACCAAGTTACAATTCGAGCTCCCACAATCAGCCCAAATATGGACCTAGGGACATGGCTTGAACAAACTTGAATCTTACCCCCCCTAAGGATGCTGCATAAAAAATATCAAAAGCATTCATCTGCAGGATCTGAAGATTTTTAAAGAAAATTCCTCATTTTGAACTAAGTTGTCATTCAGGCTCCTATAGTAAGCCCAAATATGAACCAAGTGACTTGGCTTGAACAAACTTGAATCTCAGCCCCCCTAAGGTTGCTCCATGCCAAATATCAAAACATTCCAACTGCTGAATCTGAAGAAGAAGATTTTTAAAGAAAAATTCCTCATATTGACTACGTTATAATTTGGGCTCCCACAGGGAGCCCAAATATAGACCCATGGACTTGGCTTTAACACACTTGAATTCCCCCCTCCTCCCCCCCCCCCCCCCCCCCCCCCACCCCCAAGGATGCTACTCACCACATATCAAACCATTCCGACTGCTAGATCTGAAGAAGAAGATTTTTTAAGAAAATTCCTCATTTCGAACAAAGTTACAATTCAAGCTCCCACTGTGAGCCCAAATATGGACCTAGGGACATGGCTTGAACAAACTTGCATCTCACCCCCCTAAGGATGCTGCATACCAAATATCACAAGATTCTGCCTGCTGGATCTTGAGAAGAAGATTTTCAAAGACATTTGCCTGAAATGCACTAAGTTCAAATTTTAGCTCCTATACTGAGCCCAAATATAAACCAAGGGCGGCCGATTTGAATAAACTTGAATCTGATCCACCCCACAATGTTGCATACCAAATATGAAAAGATTCAGCCTGCTGGATCTGGAGAAGAAGATATTTGAAGAAATTTGCCTGAAATGCACTAAGTTTGAATTTGGGCTTCTATAGTGAGCCCAAATATGAATCCAGGTGGCCGATTTGAAAAAATTGGAATCAGATCCACCCCACAATGTTGCATACCAAATATCAAAAGATTCTGCCTGCAGGATCTGGAGAAGAAGATTTTTAAAGAAATTTGCCTGAAATGCACTAAGTTCGAATTCGAGCTTCTATAGTGAGCCCAAATATGAATCTAGGGAGCCGATTTGAACAAAGTAGAATCAGATCCACCCCACAATGTTGCATACAAAATATCAAAAGATTCTGCCTGCTGGATCTGGAGAAGAAGATTTTTTAAGAAATTTGCCTGAAAAGCATTAAGTTCAAATTTGGGCTCCTATACTGAGCCCAAATATAAACCCAGGGAGCCGATTTGAACAACTTGAATCAGATCCACCCCACAATGTTGCATACCCAATATCAAAAGATTCTGCCTGCTGGATCTTGAGAAGAAGATTTTCAAAGAAATTTGCCTGAAATGCACTAAGTTCAAATTTGGGCTCCTATACTGAGCCCAAATATAAACCCAAGGGGCCGATTTGAACAAACTTGAATCAGATCCACCCCACAATGTTGCATACCAAATATCAAAAGATTCTGCCTGCTGGATGTGGAGAAGAAGATTTTCAAAGAAATTTGCCTGAAATGCAGTAAGTTCAAATTTGGGCTCCTATACTGAGCCCAAATATAAACCCAGGGGGGCCGATTTGAACAAACTTGAATCAGATCCACCCCACTATGTTGCATGCCAAATATCAAAAGATTCTGCCTGCTGGATCTGGAGAAGAAGATTTTTTAAGAAATTTGCCTGAAATGCACTAAGTTCGAAATCGGGCTCCTATACTGAGCCCAAATATGAACCCAGGGGGCCGATTTGAACAAACTTGAATCAGATCCACCCTACAATGTTGCATACCAAATATCAAAAGATTCTGCCTGCTGGATCTGGAGAAGAAGATTTTTTAATGTTTTTCCCATTGCCTACAGTGTTAAAAAGTGCTGACTCAGCACTTTTTCAAAGTCCCGAAACTGTACCCTATGATAAAACCGATGGCAATTTTTTTTTACCAATTCTTTCTGTTGGTCCTAAGGAAGCTTCACACCAAATAAAAATTCTCGGTGCCGTGCAGTTTTGGAGATATGGGCGTTTTAATTTTTTTCTATTTTTAGCTCCTGTGGTTCCCATGGGGCTACGGGAAAAAAAAAATCAGCATAAATTAGGTACTTATGACCCAATAAGCCCTCACATAAAATTTGGTTCAAATCAGCCTCTCGGTTTGGAAAATAGAAATTTTGGGCGGGGCAAAAAATTTTGCCCCTCCCATAACGACGCCAAGTATAGCCCCACAAACTTCTCTTGAACAAATCTGAGTCTACAGCTCAAAAGGAAGCTGCACACCAAATATCAAGTCTCTGCTACTGCTGGTTCATGAGAAGATTTTTTAAGATTTCAGCACACTTTTTGGGTGTGGCCCTACCCACGGGCGAGGCAACTTGATTTGAACAAATCAAATTGCGATGTCATAACAAACTATTATCTCAAATATCAATTAAATTGGTTCAGCGGTTTGGGAGGAGAAGACACGAACACCATGTTCACGGACGACGGACGACGGACAACGGACAGTGAGTGATCACTATAGCTCTCCTGATTGAAAGTCAGGTGAGCTAAAAACTGATTAGACCTAATTTTGGTACAAAATGGCCACTGGCAGCCTGAGCCGTATTGACATGTGTACTTACTGTGTGTAAGTAGCACTGAAAAAATCAAAGTTCATCTAATTTGCATAATTTCTGCACGAGAAAAAAACCCGTATTATATGTGATGTATCCCATGGTACTAAACATTCACACAAAAAATTATTCAAATCAGCGCTTTCATATGGAAGTTCTGTGCAAAAATCTGATTGCACCAAATTTTGTACAAAATGGCTGCCATCGGCCATCTTGAATTTCGGACCGGACCCAAAAACACTTGTTCTCGTCCCACGGTGATAAAAAGGTACACAAGGAGTTTCGTAAAGATCGGTTCATAAATACGGCCTCTAGCCCGAGCCGTATTGGCATTTGCACTTACAGTGCTGAAAGTGACACCAAAAAACATCAAAGTTTGTCTAATTTGCATAATTTACGCACGAGAAAAAAACCCGTATTATATGTGATTTATCCCATGGTACTAAACATTCATACAAAAAATTATTCAAATCAGAGCTTTCATATGGAAGTTCTGTACAAAAAACAGATTTCTGCATCGTCGGTACAAAATGGTGGCTGGCAGCCATCTTGAATTTCAGACCGCACCCAAAAACGCTCGTTCTCGTCCCACGGTCATAACAAAGGCACCCAAGAAGTTTCGTAAAGATCGGTTCATAAATACGGGCTCTAGCCAGAGCCGTATCCAATTGTTGACGGACAGACGGACAAAGTTGAGCTAAAAATTACAAAAGTGAGTGAATGGCATTTGTGCATAGCTACCAATATAGTTGTCTAGTATTAGTGCTGTCATGGTTCCCATGATACAGCATAAATTTACAGTGACAGTTGTGAACTTTTGCTCTGTCCCTGAACCAAATCCTCTGAACAGCATGTTTTTAGAGACTGAAGTTAGTATCACACACTTTCAGTTTCTTATGATTTACTTTGAGGCTTCAGCACTCATGGTCCACTGGGTTATTTTTCAATTTAACAACCTTGCCCTGGACATTCCACTATATTTTTCATTGTATGTCATTCAGTAATCTCATGTAGACCTCCTACATGTGTGACTGCAAGCCTATCTGTCTGTCTGTCTGTGTGTCTGTCTCTTCATTAGACATGGTGTTTCTTTGCTTTTCACTTGCCTGGATCTACATTTTCAATAATTGGCAGCTGCCTAACTTTCACCCCCCACCTCCACACACACACAAATATATTAAACATCAAATACCACTATATTCTTGAAGCAAATGTCTGATTCATCCTCTTTGGAAACATGTTTTCAACAATTTCATGCTTTTTGCCCGAATGGGTGTCTGTGGGGATTAAAACAAAGGTTATGAAAGTGCACTTATGGGAACTTGCAGCATAAGCATAGCACTATAGAATCAATATTTGATGGTTTTAGGCATTTTACCAGTGTTATGAGATATCACAGTTGCAAGTACTGGTCTTTCTTTTGAAAAAAAAACGCTGTTTTATGTTTTGTCAGTGCCATACCTATGACTCTATATGCCTTTACTGAGAAAACTGAGGCTTTTCCTTTACAAAAATTACAAAATATTCATCAAACACAATGTGAAATGTCTTCAGAAGCCAGACTACGATTTAAGAACTATTACATATGGGAAAGTTCATATCACAGTAGGTTTGTTTGGGTCAATATCAATTAAATGATGAATTATATCATAGATTTTGATGAAAAGGAGCACACCAGGGGGTCCTATTCAGGGCAAACTTTTACTACATCAGATGGTAGAATAAAATTTGACATCAGTTGTTAGGATAAACTGGTAGACTCCTTTCATATTGGTGAAATATATAGCTGCATCCCCAATTTTGGAAACAAAATTGACATCCATGTTGTTCCATGGGGGTTGGGACACTGTTTTGCTTGCAGTATGGTTAAATGAGACAGATTTTTTCTAAAAATATTTTGTGCTGATGCAGATTTTAGTTTTATTTTGGGATCAGGGTAGTTTTTTAAAGAAAGCTGTAAATTCTCATCCTTCTCAGTTAATTTATAAAGTAACAGGATAGAAAAATCTTTTGGAGGCAATACCAGTTTTCAAGCCCACTTGACAAAGTTTGGACACTTTTCCTTAAAAGAGCAAATTTTCCATGTTTTTGACTCAGCCAAAGCCAAAAGTTGGATTCTAATGCAGAAATGACTCTTTTAACCCATACAGGTGGTAAAATGTCTCTTTGGTGGGGTTAGGAATGATTATAGGTATCGCGGAACTAAATATTGAAATTAGAGTGAACCGCCTTAAAATGTTGCACTCGAAAATGATGCATTTTCTAAAAATAAACAGCCTTGGGAAAATCCCTTGTTTCAATAAACGTTTGAAACATTCTATTGACATCTTGCATTATTGTTGAATATTCCTGATAAAAAAGAGGGTGATTTGATGACTTTTGGACCTAAAAAATACAATTTACTTTTTGTGTGTTTTTGTAGGGAATTCCCTGAAAAATATGTGACCGGTACTTCCTTTTGTGTCAGTTTTTCTCTCTTATTTGTTGCATGACCCCCTGTTTTCAGATCAGAAAAAGTTGTCTGAAGGGCTATACTTGACAGAAATATTTGAATGCCAAAATTAAAGTGATGCGATCATATTTTTTACCGACTGAACGTGTTATGTTATAATGGTCACCTATGGGAAAATATTTAGTTCTGTGATACCTATAAAGCCAAAAGTGGCTTTCAACACTTTTCAATAAAAGATCCACAATAGTGGCTTTAACACTCAACCAGCTGCATAATATTTTATATCTTTAACTCTTTACCCAACACAGGACATCAAAATTTATTACTTTAAATAGTCTTTCAAAATTTTTAAAAACATTTCAACAAAACCATATCATGAGACCCCTCACTGGAACAAGCTTGATGAGCATCTTCCAGTGAGGGAGTCACATGATATAGTTTTGATGAATTTTTTTTAAAATTTTTCTTTTTTCAACTGCTTAATTTGCAAATTACGCAGACCAATGTTGCAGAATCATTGGGTAAAGGGTTAAGTGCTTGTGATCAATGAAACATGCTTCATAAAACACTGTAACCGCGTGTATACAAATTTATTCAAGAAGTTTTTCATCCTCAGATAACTGATTCAACATTAAATCCTGCAACAACAATTCATCATCACTCCTCGTATTTTGATGTGCTTGATTTTGTTTTTCCTTTTCAAACTGTATATTTGGATGACCTGCAGTTAACAAGGCCTGTAAATTTGCAATTCGTTTCTTTTCCTCTGCTGAGATAGTTTGCCAGTTTTCCTCAACACCCTCTGATGGTTTTCTCCCAGTCAGTGTTGCCTGAAATGGTGAGAATAAGAGCATGAGGTGGAAAACAGCTTCCAATATCTCAGAACAGAGTGAAAACATACCATTTTATTGGGGATCATATTCAGAATAAATGCAAGTCATTACAAGAAGTTCACATAAAATCTGATAATGTGAGTCAAAATGAGAAGAAATTTTATCAACTCCTCAATGGAAATTAATGACAGAAACTGCCAATTGTTAACACTACAGAGAAATGAAGTGATGTAATTTTTAACCACAGCAATGCCAAATGTGGCAAATGTCCTTTCCCATAATGCTAAGATGAACCTATTTTTAATACTCAGTATATACACATGGAAGGGGGTTGGGGGAGGTTATTGTCTTGGTTCTTACAGAAGAGAGGAGATTAAACACCTGTTAGCAATTGTGAGATTCACATACACCTGTTGCTAATGGTTGGTGATGATCAAACAATCCACATGTGAGATGTGAAACTATTGTCTTTCTATTAAGCATGGAGGTTCATCCCCGTTCCTCACCCAGTCATGAAGTATGGTGATGATTGGACCATCCATGTGGGATATTTTTTTGCAGTATTTTGCGTTTTAGTTTTACAAGTGGACATGAAATCCTCACCATCTGAGAAGAGGGCCACAGACACCCATGTGCCAGGTTTGGTGGTTATCCGACCTTCCATATGGAAGATGTCAAACAAACACATACACAACGGAACGGTTCTAAAATATAAAATGGCTGGCTAGTTTGCAACAATTTATGCATGACTGCAAAACCTGTGCACTGCGTTACGTATATTGTGCTAGATGTTTTCCATACCAAGTATAATCAAAATACAAATCATGATTTGGAAGTTCTTGCTTAACTCTTAGAAGCCAGGAGTCAAGTTTTCTTGCCTGTGATGCAATACGGCAGGTAATCTGGCTGGGACAGTTCGGCTATCTTTGGGCTGGGGGAGAATTAAACACTGAGCAGGTGCTTCTAGTCAAGTGTCGTCTGCCTGAATAGGCAGACAACATTTGACTAGAAGCACCTGCTTTACTGAAAGTTTTTCGTGGTATGTCATGTTCAATAATTTCATTCCCCAGCTTCTAAGAATTAATAAGTGTAATTGCTACATTCAGAAATTGAGATAGCTGGTTAATTTGCATAAGTTATGCACAAGAGAAAAATGTGGATCTCTTCAATAACCCTTAACTGGTAGTGCAAAATCAATTCTGGTCATCAAGGATTGTTCTCATGTATTTGCAGTGTTATAATTTATGAGAGAATGCTCAGAGCCACTCTCCAAAAAACAGGGGCCGCAGAGTGATTTTCAAAGTGGAGTGGGGGAGGGGGATGGGGTGGCTGAATGACGTGAAGGCCTGGGAAGATGGGTGGGGGGTCCGAGGGCTTGCTCCCCTGGAAAGAAAGTACTGAAATTTGTTATTTTGCTCTGCCACAAAAACAAAACTATAGCCATTAATTATCTCTGACAAAACTTAAAGGGGAAGACATAGAAACATCCATAATTTCTTCTTTTAAATGCATTTTTTTGAAAGACAAACAACCAAAAACTGCTAATAATCATATATTATTATTCCAGATTATTCAGCCAATTACAAGTATAGTGACTTCTCAAAGTCACACTCATTGAATGTACCAAATTTTCTGGTGCAAACATCATTAACTGATATCAACGGGGACAGGTTGTGATATTGGCCACATGCAATTTGGCCAATATCACAACCTGTCCCCTTATAGATAAGCCTATGGAGTCGAACTCATGTATCCAATAAACCGTGAAACCTAATACCTATATTGCGTATATCTCGCTCTGTGTCATAAAATATCAGAATTACAACCCTGCAGTAGTTGCATGTTTGGTGATTTTTTTTAGAGTAATAAGTGGGGTGGGGTGGAGTTGGAAGATGGGTGAAGTAGAAGAAATGGACAGGATGGAGCCCAAATATTAACCCAGGGACTTGGTTTGAACAAAATGAGATCTAACCTCCCAAAGGATGCTGTATACCAAATATCAAAAGATTATGACTGGAAGATCTGAAGAAAACAATTTTTAAAGATTATCCCCCATATTACACTAAGTTACAAATTTGGGCCCCCATAGGAAGTCCAAATATTAACTGAGGGACTTGATTTGAACAATCTTGAATCTGACCTGTTAACAATGATGTACACCAAACATTAAAAGTTTCTGACTGGTGGATCTGAAGAAGAGTTTTAAAGATTATTCCCATATTGTCCAAAGTTAAGATTTGGGCTCATGTATTGAGCCCAAATATAAAACAAGGGGCTTAATTTTAACAAACTTGTATCTGAACCCTCTAGGAGTGCAGTATATGAAATATCCAAAGATTCTAACTGGTTCTAGAGAATTTTTTTTAATAATTATTGCAAATATGATAATTCAGCACTTTTTCAATCCCCCCCCCCCCCCAACCCAACCTAAAGAGACCACACTGACACTGGTCCTCATGATGATTCATACCAAATAACAGTGTTCTGTTGAATGTGATTTGGGAAATATGGGCATTTCACAATATTTCTATTTTCAGCTTCTGGGGTTCACAGGAATTTTTTAAAATATTTTGCATGAGCCAAGTACTTATGACTGAATAATACCACATACCAAATTTGGTTCAAATTGGACCAACAGTTCAGAAAAATGAAATTTCAGGCAGGCCAAAAATCTTGCTTTAGAAAAATTTTGGAGCATTTTCTGCCACCACCTCCCAATGAGCTGGGCAAGCTGATTTGAACACAAACAAAATGCGATGTCAGAACAAGCAATCACCTCAAATTTAACTGAAATCAGTTCAGCGGTTTAGGAGGAGCAGGTGTAAACACCATGTTCATGGACGACAGACAATGGATGCCAGAGGCCAGATCACAGACAATGGACAGTGAGTGATCACTATAGCTCATCCTGTCTTTCAGTCAGGTGAGCTAAATGAAAGTGTCACTGTAGCTCAACTTGTAAGACATGTACATGTATAGTATGTGACACAGCAATGACAAACATCCAGGTAATGACCTGATAACAAAGGTACATATAAAGTATTGTAACAGTCTGTACATAAATGCTGACCGTAGCCTGTAACAAATGTATAGGTAAAGTATTGTAAAGGTGGGCGACAGATAGATGCTAAACTAGAAAAGAAATCTTTGAGTCCTAGAGTGGGTCTGACTGAACCCCAAAATATTTGTTCTCATAGCACAGTGATAACAAAGGCACCCAAAAACACTCGTTCCTGTCCCAAGGTGATAACAAAGGTACCTAAGAAGTTTCGTACAGATCGGTTCATAAATACGGCCTCTAGCCTGAGCCATATAGAAGTTGTGTACAAAAAACTGATTGTACCTAATTTCAGTACAAAATGGCCACTGGCAGCCATCTTGAATTTTGGACTGCACCCAGAAACATTCGTTCTTGGGCCAAGGTGATAACAAAGGTACCTAAGAAGTTTCGTGAAGATCGGTTCATAAATACAGCCTCTAGCCCGAGCTATATTGACATGTACACTTACTGTGTATAAGTAACACTGAATAAATCAAAGTTCATCTAATTTGCATAATTTCTGCACGAGAAAAAAACCCGTATTATATGTGATGTATCCCATGTTACTAAACATTCATACAAAAATTTATTCAAATCAGAACTTTCATACAGAAGTTCTGTACAAAACACTGATTGCACTAATTTTGGTACAAAATGGCTGCTGGTGGCCATCTTGAATTTCGGACTGCACCCAAAAACACTCGTTCTCGTCCCACGGTGATAACAAAGGTACCCAAGAAGTTTTGTAAAGATCGGTTCATAAATACAGCCTCTAGCCTGAGCCGTATAGAAGTTGTGTACAAAAAACTAATTGGACCTAATTTCGGTACAAAATGGTCACTGGCAGCCATCTTGAATTATGGACTGCACCCAGAAACACTCGTTCTCGTCCCAAGGTGATAACAAAGGTCCCCAAGACGTTTCGTGAAGATCAGTTCAAAAATACAGCCCCTAGACCTAGCCGTATTGACATGTGCACTTACAGTGTATAAGTAGCACTGAATAAATCAAAGTTCATCTAATTTGCATAATTTCTGCACGAGAAAAAAACCTGTATTATGTGATGTATTCCATGTTACTAAACATTCAGACAAAAATTTATTCGAATCAGAACTTTCATACAGAAGTTCTGAACAAAAAACTGATTGCACTAACTTAAATACAAAATGGCTGCTGGTGGCCATCTTGAATTTTGGACCGCACCCAAAAACACTTGTTCTCGTTCCACAGTGATAACAAAGGTACTCAAGAAGTTTCGTAACGATCGGTTCATAAATACGGCCTCTAGCCCGAGCCGTATTGAATTGTTGATGGACGGACGGACAGACGGATGGATGGATGGACGGATGGACAGACAGACAGACAGACAGATGGATGACAGGCCATGGCATAACCTCAAATTTAACTTACATCAAAGTTGAGCTAAAAATTGCAGCTTGAAATTTTAATACTATGCATCAGTGTGCAAAGGATTAATTATTACTTCATTAGAAAGCTTGAATTGCATCGAGTGTGTATGCACCTTAACAGCTGGATCTCTTAATCTCTTTCTCTCCTTCATAATTTTTTAAAGATATTTTAAAAAACTGGTGCTATCAAAGAATTTAAAGAACCACCATATGAGAAATTTTTTGTCCCTGTTGTCATATCCAGAAGCAAAGTACAAGTCTCCACTTCACTACATAAGAGCAATAATTCAAAAACCTGTACAAGTTATTTTCTTTGATTTGCCACTCACACACCAAGGTCACAGACATTTTTAACCATCCCAGAATGCCTGGGAAATTCCAGGGAATTCAAAGTTGTTCCTGGCATCCTGGAAAAATATCTTCATGGGCCGAAAATCCCAGAAAATATCAGACGCAACATTAGGCACTTTTGAAATGATTCGAGAGTTAATTTGTGATCATTTTCAAAAGATTTGGCATTACCCTGTTGGAAAATCATTAAAATTATCGTAAAATTCATTATAAAAAGCAAATGAAAGTGTCAATGACACTGTAGATTAACTTGACTGTGTGTAGTTTTTGATGAAAAGGATAATCTTCAATGTTTATGAAAGGATTATGAAACAAAACAAGAATTGTCATAACTGAGAATATGTTAATTTCTGTTCCCTACATGCTATGTTTTCAATAAGCCAAGAGATGTTATATACCAAATATGAAAGCATTCCGACTGGTGGATCTGAAGAAGAAGGTTTTTAAAGAAATTTCCTAATATCGCACAAAGTAAAAATTTGGAATACCATAGCGAGCCCTGAGTATACCTAGGGATCTGATTTGAACAAACTTGAATCTGACCCCCTAGAGATGTTGCATACCAGATATGAAAGCATTCTGACTGGTGGATCTGAAGAAGATTTTTTAAAATTATCCGCCATATTGAACAAAGTTAAAATTTGGGCTTCTGTAGGAAGCCCAAATATTAACCTAGGGACATGGTTTGAACAATCTTGAATCTGACCCTCATAACAATGATGTATACCAAACATTAAAAGATTCTGACTGGTGGTTCTGAAGAAGAAGATTTTTAAAGAGTATTCCCTATATTACCCTATGTTAAAAATTCGGGCTCCTGTATTGAGCCCAAATATGAACCAATGGACTTTATTTTAACAAATTTGTATCTGTAGCTCCCAGAGTTCCCATGGGAATGCGAGATTTTTTTTTTTGCATGAGTCAAGTACTTATGACCCAATAATACCACATACCAAATTTGGTTCAAACCGGACCATCGGTTCAGAAAACATAAATTTTGGGCGGGGCCAAAAGTTAAAAAATTTATAGTAATTTATATATTTTTTATACTTACCAATGACCCAGACTTAGCTGCTGGTGCTAACTCTTAAATTCTAGGGCCAAACACAAATTTTACCCCCCAATCCCCCAAATTTGCATCTAAAACCGAAAATTACATGTCCTATATGGTCCTCCATACCTTTCCTCCACTGAGCATGCGCAGTGTCAAGGAGGTCTCGAAATTGGTGCCAAAAGTCATTCTTACAAGCGGTGCCTGGAAAAGCGTTATGTACTCAGCGGGGAGGTATGAGTTCCCAACTCATGGGAGGGCCATCCCCGTCTGGGTCATTGGTAAGTATAAAAAATATATAAATTACTATAAATTTTTTAACATTTTTATACTGTACCAATGACCCAGACTTAGCTGAATAGTAAAAAGGTTGGAGGGCCTAGGACATAAAGCAATCCAATAACTCAACTATATATATACAGAATTATCCCCTCAAGGAATAAGGAGAAATAGGCTTTACATGTATCTTTCTATTCTGCATCAAAACGAGAAAGACACAACACCATTCTGTACTTGAGCATAATAACATCACTGATGTCTATTAACCTCCAGTATAATCCATTATGGTAATTATTTTTAAAGGAAAGCCGATAAATAAAGTAGTCCAGATAAATGAGACTCTTAAATTCATTAAAAGTGACCGATAATTGTATATTAACGTCTGCATGATATGTGACATATACAAATACTACACACCGAGCCGAGGTACACTTAAAAATATTACATGGATGAGTAAAAAATTATCTTTACACTTTAAAAATCATCCCGGTACCGACTAGAATTACTGACTCTAGGGGGGATATTCCCTTGCTTTTCACTATAAAGCAGGTGACCTAAGGGAACCCCCCCCCCCGCACTCCCCCTCCCCCCCCCCCCCCCCCCCCCCCCGCCTCCCCTCCCCCTTCCCCTTGCCCTGGGTCAAATACCCCCAGAGCGAAGAGGGCGGCAGCACAGAGTCACTACCGGAACCAAAAGCCTACACAACTATAGTTGCAAGTGTTTAGTGGACGACATTCTGAGCAACAGATAACGAACCTAAACAATGCCGGCCTCTAGAAATGGACTCAATATTTCTGAGGTATAAATTCGTGCAAGTGAAAGGCTAAAACCAATATGCAGCCGTCATTAGAACTGTAATAGCAATGCTATTAGCATAAGCCTCTGAAGTGGAAAGAACTCTTACTTCAAGAGCTAAAATCTTAATCGCAGACTGCTGTGTTGAAGATATTATCATAAGCAGTACTGAAAGCTAATAGAATCCATCTAGCTATAGAATGGACCGAAACGTGGAGGAAGCTTCCACAGCATAAGCCACAACAGACACCTGAATAGATTAATGCACGGTCTTTGTGGAGACAGAGGCGCTACCAACAGAATTGCATTGAGATTATTTAACTTAAGCAATATCTGCTGAATCAACGGCGCTGGAGGATACCCATATCCTATTATCCTGTCTCACGAGATGGATAGAGCATCAACTGCAAATGCTCGAGGATCCGAACATGTTGACACATACACTTGCAACAGATTGTTGAGATGTGTCGCAAATAAGTCCATCATTGGCCACTCTCATAGGTAGCAAATCTGATATAAATACTCGTTGTTAAAAGTCCATTTGACTGCAACAAGCGGCCCTTTCGTGAAAGGGAGTCCGCTAATACGTTCAGACGACCTGGAATACGACGGACCGATAGAACTTGATGTTCTAGTACCAACAGAAGGATTCATTCCGTTACAGTGAATAACAGAAAAGAATGAGTACCTCCCTAGTTCCGAAAATACGCTTATACCGTCGAATTGTCGGACAGAATTGCCTGTGGGCAATCTGGATAACATTCATGCAATGACGTAACGCAAGCCAAAATAACATCAATTCCTGATGTTTATGTGCTTGATTAGGAACTACGGATCCCAAGGACCCTGGCACTTAAAAACCGTTGGGCTCAATGTTGGGTCCCAACCTATTTAACTGGCATCCGTCAAAACTGTAAAACTCGGATCCGGCAATTGCAGTGGAAGTTATTTCCCTGAATAAACCACTGAATATCTCCCAAGTCTGAATCTGTTTCACTTGACTTACAAGAGGATGTACGTAATGAGCGAAAGAATCTTCACCCTCCAACTCTGTCCTTTTTGAGTCAAAAAGATTTGGAGAGGACAAGTGCGTAGCCGCCCCACTGGAATAAAATCCGTGGCAGCTCCACACAACCCTATCAGTCTGATGAATTCTCTCACTGTAACTTTGTCAGAGTGAAGACAATAGTGAGCGTAACAACTGATTAATTTCACTCTGGTTAATGGCAGACGAACAAGCTTGTTGTGCATCTCGAAGCTAATTCCCAAGTGGGTGAATGACTTGGACGGCACCAGATCCGACTTCTCCTCGTTTATTATAAAACCGAGACGTCGGAGTAATAGAAGCAGATTCTGCACATCGTTCTGAAGCGTTAACTCGTTGCCGTACCTCTGAAGAATGTCGTCCAGGTAGGCCGATGTTACCGCAGACGAATGAGCTCGGAAATGTATCATTACCGAGTTCATTATTCGAGTGAAAGCCCAGGGCGCTAGGTTCAAACCGAAGCACATCGCTCGGAACTGATATACAACTCCTAGGACTGCGAAGCATAGATACTTTCTGAATGTCGGATGTACCATGACGTGAAAGTACGCATCCTTAAGATCTATGCTTGTAACATAGTCGTTCACCCGAATACTCGCTCTGACTGATCGAATTGTCTCCATATAGAACTTCAGAGCGACGATCAGCTTGTTTATCCAGCTCAGATCTATGACTGGACGGAATGAGCCGTCTGGTTTCGGAACCAGAAACAGATGGCTGTAGAAACCCGGTGATTCCTGGTCTTCTACGACCTCTACCGCGTTCTTCTCCAGAAGAGACTGTACTTCTGATAGAAGAACGTCTCTTTTCTGCGGATTTGACGGAAGCTGAGTCCATTTTGGACTTCGAGTTAATGGAGGCTTTCGTTTGAAGGATATTCTTAGTCCTTCCAAAATTACCCCTCGAACCCAGGGGTCGTCCGTAATTGATGCCCAATTGTTTATAAAACTCGACAATCTTCCGCCTACCAGAACACGATAGAGGTTCATACCATCACCTCCTGAACCTGCGAGGCTTGCGGAAGGAGAAACTACGTCCATGACCCGCACCTCGCCCCGTTGACCTAGGGACGTCTGACCGGTTATCTTGGCCAGAATAACGTCCCCCACGTGAGTCGCTGCCTTGACGGTCTCTAGAATAAGACCGAGAGGACGCATAGGAACCTCTATAGGAACTTCTCTTGGGCGTACTTGTCCCAGAAGTGCCTGTCTTACTCTTTTCTGCTGTATCCGACTTTTTAGAAGCGGATTTGAATAGTAGAGAATCCGAAGCTTTCTTAGTTATCTGATCATAGATTGCTGAAAGCTTGCCGTCGAAGAGAAGCTCTCCGGAGACCAAAGCGACTCTGAGAGAGTTTTTCACCTTACCATCCACGAGTGTGTAT
This sequence comes from Pictodentalium vernedei, assembly GCA_031216915.1. Classification (NCBI taxonomy): domain Eukaryota; kingdom Metazoa; phylum Mollusca; class Scaphopoda; order Dentaliida; family Dentaliidae; genus Pictodentalium; species Pictodentalium vernedei. The sequence goes on along the minus strand of CM062295.1, from coordinate 316,792,275 downwards.
GTAGCTAGGGCCACGTCACGTCTAACCAACTCCAGGTTTGCCACTGAAAGGGCGGAGTTATACGTGGAATAAGCTATTGCCCTTGAAAGAACTCTTAAGGAAGATAGTACATCCTGGAATTCTTTCCCTTCAAGGCATAATGAAAACACTTTAGTAAGGTGATCTGCGTATGATAATGCGTCTAAGATAACTCTGTTAGATATTATTGTCGTTTCCAACATCGCAGTTGAAATTGACATAGACGATGGTATAGATCATTCTAGATCTTCGGCCTGATCGTCTAGATGCAGAGGAACTCTCGGTATGCCCTGTCCTGCCGTTTCGAAATTATTCCTTGAATTGATGAAAGGCAGATGTAGAGCATTCGCCGATAAGAAACCTGACTTGCTCATTTTGGTAGCAAGCTTATATATAGCATCCTACAATAGTTCAAATGTTCTTGTGACCTTACTGGACTGTCTCGGAAACTCAGGGACGATGTCCCTAAACCGATAAAATTATTCCGTGTCCAGTGACGCTAACAGTTTCTTATCCGGCATCGCTGCCTTTTGGTCCGACAGAACAACTTCTGAAAGATAATGACGGATGATATCTACGGCAACTTTATGTTGTTCCGAAAGGGAAAAAACCAACTCCTCGGTATCCCTTTGCCATCCTGTCGGACCACTTGAAATTCTCGATCGTCCGTACCTGATGCTTCAGCGGAGCGTACCGACCCAGCGTCGTCGGATAAATCCTGATCCGACAGAGATTCTGTCATCTGCTGGGATGCTGCGATAATTTGTGCTATTTGTAATAGCACATCCGTTACGGAGACCTGTGGAGCAGCAGTCTTACGTTACTTAGCCGCTGAAAGCTCCCAGGATGTTAACTCCTGCATATTTCTTATGCGACCATCCGGAGTCTATAGGCCTCGTATTCCTAACTACCGGATGGCGTGACCTGGTCGCCGTGAAATCCTTGGTCGGCGAGACTGGCTAGATAACAGTGGTCACGTAGTCAAGGTGCGGTCGTGTGCGCTGCTGTGAGGATGAGGAAGCCATTAGAGCAGTCTCTCCGGACTGTCTATATAACGGAGCGTCCCAAGCGGTGGACGTATGCTCCGAATGAGAAACATTTGTACCACAACATCTGTTCTCAGATGTTGTTGTACGAGAGATGGACCTCTCTCACTCGCAGCCTGGGTGGACCTGGACGAGCTAGGAACCCGACTTAAAGGCTTCCTCCGTACCCTCCTCGTATCCATTGTCACTGGGTGTGCACGTAGTATATTTTATAGTGCTCGCATCACCCAAATCTCCTTCCTGGACCGCAACGGATGAACCCGGTTACCGAACCATTTGATGAATGGACGCTACACCGGGCGAGCTAGCGGATGCCAAAGCCGTCGATCCTACTTGGGACCTCTTAGGCAATTGACGTAATATCATGAGCACTTATCCGCTAGCTCTTCATTTGACTGTGACGACGGAAACACACTTTTTGAAGACATCACAGAAAATCACCACATTCTTATTCCTGAATGAGGCCTGTGGAGCCGTGATTTACATAATATCCACTGGCAGATCCAGGGACGTTCATTCCTGCATTTATATAATATGCGAACGTCCCATCAGGAAAGACCTCATATCCTTGGCTAACAGATGAAGTAACCTGGTCGACAATATTCCCTGGTCGGCAAAGCAGGAGCTCTAGGAACGTTCATTCCTGCATTTATATAATATGCGAACATCCCCTGGAACTCTGTGGTCACAAGCCAAGGTGCGGTGGTGTGTGTTGACATGAGGATGAGGAAGCCCATAACACAGCCAGTTCGGACTGTGTATGTGACGGAACGTCCCGAACAGGAGGATTGGACGTATGTTCCGACTAACAAACAAACATACAACAACATTGCGGCTCAAATGTAGTTGTAAGAGAGAGGGGGCCTCTCTCGCTCGCGGTCCGGATAGACCTGGACAAGCTAGCTACTAGACTGACAGGCTTCCTCCGTACTATCCTCGGATCCGTCATTGCTGGGTGTGCATGTTCCAAGTTTATAGTGCTCGCATCACCCACACTGCTTCCCAGAACCGTAACGGACAATGGTCGCTACACTGGGCGGACTAGTGGACGATCAATGCCTTCGATCCTACTAGGGACCTCTTCGGCAATTGTCGTATTACCCTGAGCACTTAGCCGCTAGCCCTAACACTGCAACGACGGAGACACACTTGTTGAAGACATCACGAAACCATCACTCTGAATTCTGAAAAATAAAATGATAATATAGAGTGACCCAATGGAGAGAGGACCGGTATGGACCCCTCCCCGAAAACACAATATCGTGACACACGCCTCCAACGTTGTCATTACAATCAACACACACACAGCAGGAATTAGTGTGAATACATTGAACCTGAGAATTAGAGGAAGATATCCTCGCATATAAAATAAAAATTGTTTTTTTTAATACCCAGTCATATTAGTTGCACTATCCCTTGAAATAAAGATACATAATATAACATAATCCATTATAATCTTTGAAAGAAAATAATTTTCAAAAAAAAAAATTTTTGGAAAAATTTTTCAGAAAAGTCCAAGTTCCCAATGGGAACAACGAGCCCAAATGGATCCCAAAAAAGCCTAAGTGTGGACAAAATTTTTTAAAACATTTCAAAAAATTAATGCAACACTTACATACAATATTAATGTATCTTGCTATGTCTAAACTAATGTAAAGACAAGAAATCACTATCAGCAGTAACCATTGTCAATGTAAACAAGAAGTTGTACAAAAACCGGAAACATGACTCCAGGCACTGATAAACATGGCCCGAAATCAGTTACCAATTTAAACACTATCTGATGCAAAACAGAGATTTCCAAACAAGAAACTGCAGAACATCAGATGGTAGATGCAGATCGTAATGCCTAAACACCCAAGGGTGAGGACATCAATATGGGGAAAAGAACAGAAATTCATTCTGTTACGAAGCCAAAACTCCCAAGAAATTTTAGTAATAATATTACAGAAAATATGCCAAAAGCATGGGAGAATAGCAAGAGGGGAATAAAGGAAAGGGAGAGAGGCAACACTGATCAAGCAGTGGAACTTTCATAGCAAGAATGAGAACAACAGGCTCATGCCTCGAAATTAGGGAACATAACATAATTTCATAAAAAATTTTAAGTTACAGCCCTGATTATTTCCTGCCACTGAATTTTCCTCTCATCCTTCTATTTCCTCTTTAGATCCACCATTTCTCTCATATTTATGTGTCTGGCATCATTTAAACTGAGATTTACAAGCACAAATATCAGTCAGATGTGAACTGATGAAGGGCCAAACAAAGAATGACTTTTGGCGCCAATTTCGAGACCTCCTTGACACTGCGCATGCGCAGTGGAGGAAAGGTATGGAGGACCATATAGGACATGTAATTTTTGGTTTTAGATGCAAATTTGGGGGATTGGGGTAAAAATTTGTGTTTGGCCCTAGAATTTAAGAGTTAGCACCAGCAGCTAAGTCTGGGTCATTGGTACAGTATAAAAATATCTTACCCCTCCCATTACAAAGCCAAATATTGCTTCACGAACTTCGTTTGAACAAACTTGATTCTACACCTCAAAAGGAAGCTCCATAGCAAATATCAAGTCATTGTACACACTGGTTCATGAGAAGATTTACAAATATTTTGGTGCATTTTCCCCCACTCCTAAAGGAATCTAGGTCAGATGCAGGTCCAGCAGTCATGGTTGACTGATCGTGACCAACATAGGATAGTCTTATCTGGATATCATACCAAGTTATCCTATCAAGTTACAATTAAATCCCTTCATAAAAGCAACCTGTAGGGAGTGCTAAAGGAATCTAGGTCACGTGACCAAGAGGAGGTAATGGCTGACTGATCGTGACCAAAAAATGACAGTCTCATCTCGACATCATACTGAGTTACCCTTCCAAGTTACAATGAAATCGCTTCATAAATACAAGAGGCTCCTTGGGGCCTGAGACATTCACCTGTCAATAGTTGTTTAAAAAAGGATTTAACTAGCATCTGTAGCTAGTTAACACTAAAGAGGAATGAAGTTATTTAATTATTTATAACTCTGTTGTCCATGCCAGATGATTTTTTTCTAGTACTGGGATGATACCACATAAATAATGCCCTGATTTCCAGTGATGTAAAACTTGGGGAATCCAAATATCAACCTAGGAGCTTAACTTGAACAAACTTGAGTTTCTGAGTGCTTCCCTTCCGCAACCAGGATACTGTATACCAAATGTGAAAGAAGAAATTTCCTCATATTGAACTAAGCTGAAATTTGGACTACCACAGGGGCCCATATATACCTAGGGACCTGATTTGGACAAACTTGACCTCATATTGAACTAAGCTGAAATTTGGACTACCGCAGGGCCCCATATATAACCTAGGGAATCCCTCCACCCTCACGCCGGAGATGCTGTATATCAAATATGAAAGGATTCTAATTGGTGAATCTGAAGAAGAATATACTGAAAGAAATTCCCTCATATTGCACCAAGTTAAAATTTGGGCTCACACAGGAAGCCCAAATATGAACCCAGGGAATCGATTTTAACAGTTAGAATGTAACCCCCCTAGAGATGTTGAATACCATATAGACTAGAGGATCTGAAAAAGATTTTTAAAGAAATTTTCTCATATTGCACTAAGCCCAAATATTAACCCAGGCCTTCGATTTGAAGAATCTTGAATCTGACCCCCCCCCCCCCCCCCCCCCCCCCCCCAAAGATGTTGCATACCAAATATGAAAGCATTCTGACTGGTGGATCTGAAGCAGTTTTTAAAGATCTTTCTCCATATTGCCCTAAATTAAAAATTTAGGCTCCTGTATTGAGCCCAAATATGAACCAAGGGGCTTCAATTATGGATGCTGTATAGCAAATATCAAAAAATTCTGATCAGTGGTTGTGGAAAACAATTTTGTTTTAATTTTTGCAAATATGCAGATTATTGTTTGGATTCAAATGCTTGTGAATAGAGTACAGTTCAAATAAGCCATTAGACAGGATACAGAACCAGCTGAGTGAGATGAGTAGTGTAACTCCAAAATGAAAACTTACACATATATATTCTGACCATATTTTTATTTGGTGATACAACATTTATGAGCTGCATTAATAGCTTTGAAGTATCTCCTGCAGAGAGAAATCCTCTCATTGCGGGTGATTCCGTGGTAGTCGACTTGCTGCATACAGCATTTTCTGTCACATAAACTTTTCCCTGAAATCCATGCCATTTCCTTGAAAAGCAAACTCAATTTCCCTGAAAATATTTTGGGGAGGTTATTATTATTTATTTATTTATTGGTGTTTAAGGTCACATACTTATGCACAATGGCTAATCGTGATCGTGACAGTTTTACGAATGGAGAAAGCCGGTGTACCTGGAGAGAACCACCAACCATCGACAAGCAACTGTCAGCTACTCAACATTCTAACTCTGTTCAAGCTCCGCTCAAGCAGGGTGACAGCGGTTGAAGACATGTGCACCACACCTTAGTACATGGCGTCATCATGCCCCCATGTAGGCAACCGGGATAAAGTGCCTTGCTCAAGGACACAATGCGGGATTGAACTCGGGACCTCTAGCATATAAGTCCAACAGTCTACCACTGAGCTTGGGGAGGTTAACATGTCTGCAAGGTCATCCCAAACCTCATTGGATTCTGAATTGCTGTTTAAAGGTTAGTGGACACATAAACATTTCTCAGAATTAAAGTCCATTTTAATTAGAATATCTGAAAAAAAAGAAATTCTTGAAATAAGAATTTAAAAAATGTCTGCAATAGTACAGCAAATCAGGAAGAGTTCAACAACAAACTTGATGTAATATTGCATAGTGACAAAAGTACTACTGAACTTTTGAGTTGTCATGTGAAAGTTATTGAATGGAAGGGAAATTTCTAAAAATTTTGTAGTTGCCTTTAGATGAGAAATATGTGGGAAATGGTGGAAATAATTCGAAATTGACTTGAAAGATGTCAAACACATAATTCAAAATCGAACTTAACATAAAATATCTAAAGTTATCAAGAAAATCATTGGATTGTAAGCTGGTGAATGGAAACATATTTTTACAGTGTAAACCAATGGCCCAGACTAGCTGGTGCTTAACTCAAGTTATTAAAGGCCAAACACGAATTTTGAACCCCTCCAATCCCCAAAATTTTGCTTGCAAAACCAAAAATTAAAAGTCCTATCTGACCCTCGATACATTTACTCTCTGCGCATGCGCAGACATCAGGAAGTGACCGGAATTGGCGCCAACATCATTCTTTGTTTGGCCCTAAAAGTCATCAACAATGAAATAACATCTGTGCTTTAAAATCTCCTTTTTTGAGGATGCCAGACACAAATCAATGCAAGAATTGGTGGATACAAGGCTGTTATTGGACGAAGGAAGTGTTCAACGGTGGTTTTGGATGTAAAGGGCTGTAACTTTATAATATTTATAAAATTATTTTATGTTTCCCAATTTCGGGACATATGCCTGAAGTCATCATTTTTAAAAATGATTATTCCATTGTTTGTTAAGTATTCCTTCCCTATCCTTCCATGAACCCTTCCTGTTAAACTCTTAAGCCTTTTGGCTATTTTTTGTTCAAATTTTTTATTAAATTTCTTGGGAGTTTAACATTTATTGCAGAATATTATTCTGTTTCTTCCCCAGGGTTACGTCCTCATCTAGGAGTGTTAGGCCATTTAGTCTTCCATCTTCTATCCGATGTATCGTTTTTTCTTCGTATGAAGATCTAGCTTTGCATTTGATAGCATTTCGATTTGTTCTGATTTTGGGCCTTTTTGTGTGCCTGATGTCTTGTTTACACTGACGTTGTTTACATTATCAACAACCTCATATATAGGTAGTTTTTTTATATTCTATTACTGTAATATACTATAGGATACATGGATTATTATTCCGGTAGGGCAGCTCAAAAAATTTGGATTTTGTCCACACTTAGGCTCTATTGGGATGCCCTTGGGCTCTTCATGTTCCTGTTGGGAACTTGGGAATTTTTCGAAATTTTTTTTTTGTTTACAAAAAATATTTTGAAATTAATTATGATTGCTATTATTCATGTATCTCAGTTATATATATATATTGTTGTAGAGTTTGGAGGACTGATATTGACCTTAGTTGATACACTCTTGTCAGTCTTGTGTTGCACTGGGATGACTGATGTTGGAGTCAGGTGTCGCGGTACATTGTTGGTGGTGAGGTTCTGAGGATCCGATCTCTCACGGTGTTTTAATTCATTCTGTCAGTTTCTGTTTCAGAGGAACATGAACATGGTGACGATATTCTGACACCCATCCAAGTGTGCTACCGTCGTTGCGCTCCCGGAGCATATAGAGCTAGATGCAGTGCTCACTACTGCAAGAGTTAGGGCCTTTGGTTAAAGATTTCAATCTCTTGCAAGCAGCTAGCTCAACCGGTGAAGCAGTACTCTGTCCGTGGGTGCCGTGACGCCGGGTAAGTCCGTTGCAGTCTAAGGGGTGGATTGGGTAGAACGAGCACTACAATATAAATAGCTCACCCAGTAACGACGGAAATAGGGAGGAAGTCTGCAAGTTCTTGTACTCGGCGAGGTCTGATAGACAGCAAGCGGGAGAGGCCCCCCTCTCTAATATAGCAAGTCTGGGGTCAGATGTTGTTTTGAGAAACTTGCACAAGCCGGAGCATATGTCCGCCCTCCACTCGGAATGCTCTGTTTAGTCGGCTTCAGTTAAGGCTTCCTCCGCTACGTTTCACAAAGAATTGAAGTTTTCTGGTTGGAAACTTGCACAAGACGGAACATATGTCCACCCGATGCTCGGAACGCTCCATCTAATCTGCAGCCGGGGTCGGCTTCAGTCACAGCTTCCTCCGCTACGTTATTTAAGCACACACAACCGCATCCTAGCTACCCGACTTCAGATATCCAACCTGCTGCACGAAGAAGGAACCACTCTTCGCTCATGAAGTCGGACCATCCGGTAGCTAGGGAGACGAGGCTTTGATCATCAGGACGTTCGGAGAAAGGATCCGTTTCCGACACACCGTCCCAGGAGCAGCATGCGGATAAGGAACGGAAATCTGCTGCTCCTCAGGCCTCGATGATGGACTTGCTGTCGCAGACTGCACAGCTAATTGCAGTATCCCAGCAAGTGCAGATGCAGCCTCCCTCAGACTCAGAATCTGAGCTGTAGGATGGTGCTGGGTCAGTCCAGTCGTCTGTTTGCACAGATGCAATGGACTGAGATTCGCAACTAAATCTCTCGGATGGTGAAAGGGATAAGGAAGAGGATTACCCTTCCTTTTTGGACAGTACATGGTTGCGATGGCTTTCATCCATCAATACTACCCTGATTTTGTTCCGCCGAATCAGAATGCTGCGACGACAAGAGAGAAACCGCTGGCGTCGTTAGGTGCAGACTTTATCCGGACACAGGAGGAAGTCCTTTCTTTTTCAGTTCAGTTTATGCAGGTGTCGCAGGCCATTCGGCCAAACAGATGATGCTGTATTTATTCTCTTGAGTGAGAGGAAGAAGGCGGTTTCTTATCTTCATCTTCCATATACATACCGTTTTTTGGATTACATTCATTTAAAAACGGTCAGGGAAGATGTTCAGAGAGTTCTTCTGCGTTTGGATGAGCAGGCCAGGGATCTAGAGGAATCCTTACCTGTATCATTCTCTATTCACTCAGACACAATTGAGACGACAATTTCTTCAAATAGAGCGAATTTGGACGTTATGTCTTACGCAGACAACCTTACAAGAGCTATGGCGCAATGTCTCAGGGGAAAGGAATTTAAGGATGTTTCCAGGGCAATTATGTATACCACGTATAACTCCGCCCTAAAAGTGGCTAATTTGGAGTCAGACATGATGCTGCCCTTGTGCGTCGTCATCACTGATAAGATGACAAGGTGGAAAGCTCTCTCTGAGTTGCTCTGGTTTCCAGACATTTTATTTTCGATGACTAGCTTTCGTTAGTCTATGAACAGGCTACTAAGAAAGTGTCTAGTGCTCTGCTTTTGAAGTCAGCGTATCAACAGCCCGCTTCAGCAGACAAGAGTAAAGGAGGGTGTTCCAGACAAAAATTGTCAAAAGGAAACTCCTCACGAGGGTTCAAGAAACACTCTTGTAATTACTCTGGAGGTCATCAGTATAGCGAATCGGGAAAGGGGCGTAGGTCGGATCAGGAATATAGGTCAGATGCCTTAGGCTGACGAGACAAGGTTTTTCGTGGGGAGGATGTGGTTCGTCCTCCCAGGTCATACAGGTGATGGTTTAGACCTCTATTGCTGGCCAGTTGGTGGAAGGTTATCAAGCTCCGCAGAAAACTGGATAACTATCACAGAAGATCAGTGGGTGAGAAGTGTAGTCTCGGATGGCTTATGGCTATCATTCCGAGTAAAACCCCACTAACAAGTTGTCCACGTTGGACAAATCTTCCATCAAATTCTTGCATAAGAGTTTCTCCTACTGGAGGTATAAGCTCTCTTATCAAAGGAAGCAATACAGGTCATCGAGAATCAGGATTCTCAAGATTTTTACAATCACCTGTTTCTCGTACCAAAGCCAGATGGCTCGTTCTGATCGGTAACAGACTTGAGCTGGATAACAAGTTTATCATGGCTCTAAAAGTTTATATATGGAAATCATTCAGTCGGTAAAAGCGAGCATTAGAGTGATCGACTATGTGGCAAGCATAGATCTAAGGATCGGTACTTTCATGTTCTGGTACATCCGGCATTCTAAAAGTACCTGCGGTTCGCCATACAAGGGAAGGTGTATCAGTTCAGAACAATATGCTTTGGTCTAAATCTGGCCCCCAGGGCGTTTCACTTGAATAATGAACTCGGTAATGTCTTACGAGCTCACTTGTCTGCGGTAACGTCGGCTTACTTGGACGGCCTTCTACAGGGATACGGCAACAGAATTATTCTTCAGAACAATGTTCAGAGTCTGCTTCTATTACACCGATGTCTCGGTGTAATCGTAAACGAGAAAAAGTCAGATCTAGCTCCGTTCAAGTCGTCTATTCACTTTGGATTGAGCTTTGAGACTCACAACAATCTGGTTCATCTGCCGTTACCTAGAGCAAAGTTAGTCAGTTGTTATGCTCGCTTTTGTCTACACTCAGATGCATTAATAGTGAGGGAATTCATGCGACTGTTGGAGTTGTGCGGCGCAGCTGTCGATCTCATTCCGATGGGCCATCTGCGCGCACATCCCCTCCAGATATTCTTTACTCAGAACTGGAGTGTGAAGATGCTTTCGCTTGAACCAGTATTGTTTTAACGGACCTAGTAAAACAAGGGTTCAAATTGGGCAGATATTCAGTGGTTAACTCAGGGAGTTACGCTGCAACTGTCGGATCCGAAGTCTTGAAGTGTCAGGGCCTTTGGGACCCTCGGTTTCAGGAGAAACACATAAACATCAACGAGATGATGTTAATTATAGCTAGCGCTACAACATTAGATTCACATAATAACGGACGCCCATGTTCAATTTGGTCGGACAACTCGACAGTAGTAACATACATCGGGAACCAGGGCGGCACCCATTCATTTCCGTTATGCCAACTAACGAAAATTTTCCTAATACATCATGAATCATCATGTTCATCTTTCTATTCATCATATATCGGGCCATCTGAACGTACTAGCAGACCCACTCTCTCGGGAAGGTCACCTATTGCAATTGGAGTGGACACTCGACAAGCGAGTATTTGGACAGATTTGCTACCAGAGGGATCGTCCCATGATAGATCCGTTTGCGACGCACCAGAACAATCAGTTTCCGTCGTTTGTGTCACCATGGGGATGGATGATAGGATACGCATATCCTTCAATTCATTTGATTCAGTAGATTATGTTTAAGATCAAACAGTCTCGTTGTGAATCCTACTAGTAGCACCTCTGTCATCAAAGAAACCTTGGATTAGTCTTCTCAAGTGTCTGTTATGGAACGTTCCCCAGAAGCTTCCTCCTCCCCCCTCCCCCCCACACACACACACCGCCAATGCGTTTAGAGGAGATTACCGGGCAAGTTGTAGTTTTCTTCCCGCAAGCCTCATATGAGTTTAATGAGTTCTATGGTGACCTCATGGGCACATCCACTTTTTAGTTGGTTGGTTTCCTGTGATTATTCGTCTGTATGTTATATACGAGCACATATTTCATCATAAATAAATTGCTAGTCTTTGGGTACCTCAGAGGCTGCATAACCAGTTAACTGGTATTCAAATGATTACATGCGGGATTTTAATGCTCATGCACATAATATTTATTTGGCTGATGCTTATTGTATGTTATGGACCTTAGAAATTATGAATTATTTCGGGGGCGGACCGTGTCGGAGCCTGTTAATCATACCTACTTCCATTTCTAGATCCAAGTTTCTATTAATGTCGGTACTTATCTCGTATATTCACACGTTTATACTGTCATAGATATCGGATAGTACACGTCAGGGAGTGTTGTTACTGGAATTTATTGTACACCTGAATGGGGTCACCTGTGGGTTACCTCAGAAGTGTGTTTACTCTCCAGAGATTGTTCATTGTGGTTCGACTGGACATGTATATGTTATATATTATGTCACCGGTTTTCGACCTATCTGCGTAGGCCATCTCCACTGTACGTTATATAGCGGGCAATAGCCTTAACTTCTGAAGTGGCATTAAGCACCATTTATTAATAATAAATTAATACCTGAGTGCCTGTTCGACAAATATTTATTTTCTTTTTTGGTACTGCTTTTACTGATTCCAGAGCGCTCCCCTCTTTCTTTTTGAAGATTCCTTCAAAAGAAAAGTGTGGGGGGGGGGGGGGTGGGGTAGGATTTTTTACCTCTCCTTCGGCTTGATAGGTATGTAACTATGAGGGAAGCTGTTTTGTCCGTAATTATATCCTGCATACAGATGGAGTTTTATTGTATATGGCGTATGTTTGTGGGGGGGGGGGGGGGGTATTCTCTCATTCTCAATTATGCCATCCTAAGTTTGGGCGCTTAGTCCGGGCTACCCTTAAAAATTGCGAACTTGTTACATCCAATTAGCATAGGCTTCATGCTAAGTATACGGAATTACTTGAACTAGGCTCCTTTTGGATGATATGTCTTCTCTGTTACTGTATAGAGAGAAATACATGAAATTCCTAATAATTTTAATTTCCTTTCACCTTGGATTACAGGATTGGAACTATGTTGATCTACTAATTCTGAAGTCCTAGGCCCTCCATCTTTTTACGATTCAGCTAGTCTGGGCCATTGGTTTCCAGTGTAAAAATATTATAAATTCATAGTAATTTGAATATTTTTTATGCTTACCAATGGCCCAGACGGAGATGGCCCACCCATGAGTGGGCACTCATACCTCCCGGATGAATTTTTATGTAGTACTCTCTTCTACAAAGAATGATGTTGGCACCAATTCTGGTCATTTCCTGACTCCTGCACATGCGCGGAGAGTAAATGGAGGGCCAGACAAGACTTTTAATTTTCGGTTTTAAGCTAATTTTGGGGATGGGGGGGGGGGGGGGGGGGGGAGGGGTCAAAATTTGAGTATGGACCTTTAATAACTTTGACTTAATCACCAGCTAGTCTGGGCCATTGGTAAGTATAAAAAATATATAAATTACTATGAATTTATAATTTTTTTTTAATTCCAAAGTCCAGTCTGGTCAATAATTTTGAAAAAAAAGTTAGAAATAGTTCAAAATTAATCTTGTCCTAAACACTGTATAGTTATAAATGAATTGCAAATATTATAATATTATCTGGTTCTGCGTTGTTGTTGTTCAAATGGCAATGGATGGCAATGAACATATTTTAAACTTCTAAGTTAAACTGGGCAGAAAAATATGAAAACAATCAGAATTAGACGGTTTTGAAATCGCTAAGCCAGAACTCATCCAACGAGGCACAGCCAATGCCAAACACCTCAACAACAAGGAGAAGGTGTCGGCCACCTTTTAACATACTAAGCTGCTCAATAAAGCATCCCCCTTTGGTAGTTTTAATGAAATATGTCTTGGCAATTAATGATATCACTGTCCCTAAATATTATTATGCCGTGAATAGAAAAGCACAGTTTATCCACTGCAAACTTCGTTTAAACTGTTGCGAACTAAATGGTCATAAGTTTGACAGATTTATAGGGGATAATCCTGAATGTCACTGTGGCTATAATTATGAAGACTCCAGTCATTACATACTTTCATGTCCTTTTAACGTTCAAGAATGCCAAATGATGTTTGACAAATTGGAAAGCGATGACAAAACTATATATGTCCTACTCAATGGAAACCGGTATAAATCTGACTCGCACAACATTTTTGTTTTGAACACTGTACAAGAATACATTATCAAAACCAGAAGGTTTGAAAACTTACTATAGCAAGTGATAACTGGCTGGCAGCTGTGTGAGTTACCCTGGTATTTATTAGAAGTAAATCATCTTCCAAATACTTCATTTGCAGCTGAGTCTTCACCCTCATGGCATGTACGCTGTCTATCTTAATGTTAGCAATGTACATGTCATGGTGGACTTATGGGTGTCTGGATTAAATGCTTTGTAATTTACTGTGCTTCATATGTATTCGAAATTAAATTTTACACCAATTTAGAAATATTGTCTTGATACCTGATATTTTGTCACTTTTGCACAACTGCACAAGCACCATTTTATGTAACTTTGCTGTGTAAGGGTATGGCGTTAAGATAGGCTTAGCCTGTTCGCTAAACCCGATTTCAAATGAATGAAAGAAAAATATTGTTTAAAAAAAAATGAAATATGTCAAAAATAGGCAAAACTTTTAAGGGACATAAAAACACCAAAATTGTGCCAAATTGAAAAACAAAAACCAGCTATCTTTTAATTTTAAATATCTACAACATACTAAATCTCAGAAAAATCCAACATATATTATAATTTTTGACCATATGATGTCACCTCAGCATTCAGGTATAATGGTTTGGAATTCCCTAAAATGGCACCACATTTTTAGATGTTTTTTGTGGAGATTATATTCACAAAATTTCAAAAGGCTAAGGCTCAAAATGAGATTGAAAACAAGAGCGCACGTATCGCTGAAGCAATACAATGTCCCCTACCGGACTAATGAGCATTAATAATTATACAAATGTTATAACCTAGATGTGATCAGCATGAATTCCATTCAAGCATTTCCAAAAAAAGTCCAGAAAACTGATATTTTGGCGCTTTTCCATATTTCCAAGGGCTATAACTCACACAAGAATAATGCAATCAGCATGAAACTCAAACTTGATCTGTAAGTCATCGTTCTATAGTAGGTTACCAAGAATGAAATCATTCGGTTGAAGCATTTGCAAAAAAAGTCCGGAAAACTAAAGTATGACTGACAGACTGACAGACTGACGGATGGACAGAGTACAAATGAAACTTGATCTGTAAGTCATCGTTCTATAGTAGGTTACCAAAAATGAAATCATTCCGTTGAAGCGTTTCCAAAAAAAGTCCGGAAAACTAAAGTATGCCCGACAGTCTGACTGACAGACTGATGGATGGATGGACAGAGTGTAAATGAAACGTGATCTGTAAGTCATCGTTCTGTAGTAGGTTACCAAAAATGAAATCATTCCGTTGAAGCGTTTCCAGAAAAAGTCCGGAAAACTGATATTTTGGCGCTTTTCCATATATCCAAGGGCAATAACTCACACAAGAATAAGACAATCAGCATGAAACTCAAACTTGATCTGTAAGTCATCCTTCTATAGTAGGTTACCAAAAATGAAATCATTCCGTTGAAGCGTTTCCAAAAAAAAGTCCGGAAAGTTAAAAAATTTATAGTAATTTATATATTTTTTATACTTACCAATGACCCAGACATAGCTGGTGCTAATTCTCAAAATCTAGGGCCAAACACAAATTTTGCCCCCCAATCCCCAAAATTTGCATCTAAAACCGAAAAATTCATGTCCTAAATGGTCCTCCATACTTTTCCTCCACTGCGCATGCGCAGTGTCAAGGAGGTCTTGAAATTAGCGCCAATTATCATTCTTACAAGCAGTGCCTGGTCAGCGCTATGTACTCAGCGGGGAGGCATGCGTTCCCAACTCCTTGGAGGGCCATCCCTGTCGGGGTCATTGGTAAGTATAAAAAATATATAAATTACTATAAATTTTTTAACATTTTTATACTGTACCAATGACCCAGACATAACTGAATAGAAAAAAAGGCTGGAGGGACTAGGACATAGAGGAAAATCCAATAAGCTCAACTATATATAATAGAGTTATCCCCTCGAGGAGAAAAGGAGTATTAGGCTTTACATGTATCTTTCTTATTTATGATAAATTAGAAAGACACAACACCCTCCATAATTGAGCATAATAACATTCATGTTCTCTATTAACATCCAGTATAACCCTTTATACTAATTATTTTTAAAGTAAGCCAATAAATAAAGTAAGTCCAGAGAATTGAGACTCTTTATACTCTTTAAAAGTGTCCGAGGATTGTATATTAACGCCCGTTTGACACGTGACATATACAAATGCTTCACACCGAGCTACACTTTAAAAATATGACATGAATGAATTTAAACATTAGCTTTACACTTTAAAACCATCCTGGTACCGACTCAGAATTACTGACTCCGGAGGAGGTATCCCCTTGCTTTTCACTATAAAGCAGGTGACCTAAGGGAACACCCTCCCCCCGCCCTTCCCCTTGCCCTGGGTCAAATAGCCCAGAGTGAAGAGGGCAGCAGGACAGAGTCACTGCCGGAACAGAAAGCCTGCATAACTATAGTTGCAACTGTTTAGTGGACGACATTCTGAGCAACAGATAACGGACCTAAACAAAGCAGGTCTCCAGAAATGGACTCAATATTTCTGAGATAAAAATTCGTGAATGAGGATGGCTGAGACCAATATGCAGCCTTCATTAAATCTGTAATAGCAATACTATTTGCGTAAGCCCAAGACGTAGAAAGAGCTCTTACTTCATGAGCCAAAATCTTAAGTACAGACTGCTGAGTTGAAGATAGATTATCATAAGCAGTACGGATAGTTAATTGAATCCATCTAGCAATAGAATGGACCGTAATGTCCTTTCTATTAGGCATCAGAGACAGAAAGAAGCATTTTCGTCCCTTTCTGATAAACTGAGATCTTCGTTTATAAATACGTAAAGCTCTAACCGGACAGAGTAAAGGCCTATGCCCATCTGAAGATGGAAGAGCCTTAATAACAATAGGTTCCGGATATTTATTAGGAGCCTGATTCTTAGCCAAAAATCCAACATTAGTAGTAAAGGTAATAGTGTTCCCGACACTACGATAGTGAGAATCGTCCACAGATAGTGCGTGAAGCTCACTGACTCTTCTAGCGGAAGAGAAAGCTAAGAGAAATGCTGTCTTATAAGATAAGAATTTGAAGTCCACTGTCTCAAGAGGCTCCAATGGCTTTTCTTTTAGTTTAAGAAGAACCCAAGCTAAATTCCATTTAGGAATTAATCTAAGGGTTCTAGGTCTATTTATCGAAAAGTTTCTAACTAATTTAGATAAAGAGACATTAGATCCAATTTGCAAACTATCATGATGTGCATAGGTATCCGATAACATAGACCTATAACCTAATAGTAACAAGCTGCAGTTGATCTCATCAAACAAGTATACTAGAAAGTTTGCAATGTCTGGAATAGAGGGATCAAAAATGTCAACAGAATGATCCCTACACCAATGACAAAAAACCTTCCACTTAGCCGCATAGTTTAGCGAAGAGGAGGTCCTCCTACAGTTAGAAATTGCATCCACTGCTCGTCCTGTAAAATGCTTGCCGTGCAAGAAGGACCGCACAACGGAAATACGTGAAGGTTGAGACCTTGCGGGTTGTGATGCAGTTGACGCGATTTCCCCTGCGAAAGAAGATCCTCTCGTGGAGGAAGCTTCCGCGGTATGTCCCACAGCAGACACCTGAGTAGATTTATCCACGGTCTCTGTGGAGAGAGAGATGCTACCAACAGAATTTTGCATTGAGATTGTTTTATCTTTAGCAATATCTGCTGAATCAACGGCGCTGGAGGATACGCATCCAATCCTATCATTCCGTCCCACGAGATCGATAGAGCGTCTACTGCATATGCTCGGAGATCCGGACATGGAGACACATACGTCTGCAACTGCAACTGATTGTTGAGCTGTGTCACAAATAAGTCTATCATTGGCTGCTCCCATTGGTAGCAAATCTGATTGAATACCTGTTTGTTGAGAGTCCATTCTGACGGCAACAAGCGACCCTTCCGTGAAAGGGAGTCTGCTAATACATTCAGACGACCCGGAATATGACGGACCGAAAGTAGAACCTGGTGTTCTAGAACAAACAGAAGGATTCTTCCCATTCAATTGAATAACGGAACGGAATGTGTGCCTCCCTGGTTCCGAATATACGCTACTACTGTCGTATTGTTGGACAGGATTTGGACATGTGCTTTCTGAATAATGTTCATCCAATGACGTAGTGCAAGCCAAATTGACATCATTTCCTTGATGTTTATGTGCTTGCCTAGAAACTGCAGATCCCAAAGACCCTGGCACTTTGAATCCGTTGGGATCAATGTTGCACCCCAACCTGTTTGACTGGCATCCGTCATAATAGTAAAACTCGGATCCGGCAACTGCAGTGGAACTCCCTGAGTCAACCACTGAATGTTTGCCCAAGTCTGAATCTCTTGTTTCACTTGATTTGACAAGAGAACGTCTATATCGAGCGAATGAATCTTTACACTCCAATTCTGAGTCAAGAAAATTTGGAGAGGACGAGTGCGTAACCGTCCCATCGGAATGAGATCCGCAGTGGCTCCGCACAGACCTATCAGTCTCATGAACTCTCTCGCTGTGACTTTGTCAGAGTGAAGACAATAGCGAGCGTAACAACTGATTAATTTCGCTCTGGTTAATGGCAGACGAACAAGATTGTTGTTCGTCTCGAAGCTCATTCCCAAATGGGTGAATGACTTGGACGGCACCAGATCCGACTTCTCCTCGTTTATTATGAAACCGAGATGTCGGAGTAATAGAAGCAGATTCTGCACATCGTTCTGAAGCGTTAACTCGTTGCCGTACCTCTAAAGAATGTCGTCCAGGTAGGCCGACGTTACCGCAGACGAATGAGCTCGGAAATATATCATTACCGAGTTCATTATTCGAGTGAAAGCCCAGGGCGCTAGGTTCAAACCGAAGCACATCGCTCGGAACTGATATACAACTCCTAGGACTGCGAAGCGTAGATACTTTCTGAATGTCGGATGTACCATGACGTGAAAGTACGCATCCTTGAGATCTATGCTTGTAGCATTGTAGAACATAGTCGTTCACCCGAATACTCGCTCTGACTGATCGAATTGTCTCCATATACAACTTCGGAGCGACGATTGTTTATCCAGCTCAGATCTATGACTGGACGGAACGAGCCATCTGGTTTCGGAACCAGAAACAGATGGCTGTAGAAACCCGGTGATTCCTGGTCTTCTACGACCTCTACCGCGTTCTTCTTCAGAAGAGACTGTACTTCTGATAAAAGAGCGTCTCTTTTCTGCGGATTTGACGGAAGCGGAGTCCATTTTGGACTTCAAGTTAATGGAGACTTTCGTTTGAAGGATATTCTCAGTCCTTCCAAAATTACCCCTCGAACCCAGGGGTCGTCCGTAATTGACGCCCAATCGTTTATAAAACTCGACAATCTTCCGCCTACCGGAACACGATAGAGGTTCAAACCATCACCTGCGAGGCTTGCGGAAGGAGAAACTACGTCCTCCACGACCCGCACCTCACCCCGTCGACCTAGGGACATCTGACCGGTTATCTCGGCCAGAATAACGTCCTCCACGTGAGTCGCTGCCTTGACGGTCTCTAGAATAAGACCTAGAGGATGCATAGGAACCTCTATAGGAACTTCTCTTGGGCATACTTGTCCCAGAAGTGCCTGTCTTACTCTTTTCTGCTGTATCCGACTTTTTAGAAGCGGATTTGAATAGCAGAGAATCCGAAGCTTTCTTAGTTATCTTATCACAGATTGCTGAAAGCTTGCCGTCGAAGAGAAGCTCTCCGGAGACCGAAGCGACTCTGAGAGAGTTTTTCACCTTACCATCCACGCACGTGGATGTAGCTAGGGCTGCGTCAAGTCTAACCAACTCCAGGTTTAGTAAGGTGATCTGCATATGATAAAGCGTCCAAGTTAATTCTGTTAGACATAATTGTCGTTTCCAATGTCGTGGTTGGAATTGACATAAACGACGGTATAGACAATTCTAAGTCTTCAGCCTGGTCGTCTAGACGCAGAGGAACTCTCGGTATGCCCTGTCCTGCCGTTTCGAATTTATTCCTTGAATTGATGAAAGGCAGATTTAGAGCATTTGCAGACAAGAAACCATACTTGCTCGTTTTGGTAGCAAGCTTATATATAGCGTCATTCAATAATTCAAATGTTCTTGTGACATTATTGGACTGTGTCGGAAACTCAGGGACGATGTCCCTGAACTGATCAAAAAATTCTGTGTCCAATGACGCTATCAGTCTCTTATCCGGGATCGCAGCATTCTGGTCCGACGGAACAACCTCTGGAAGATAATGCCGGATAAAATCTACGGCAGCTTTATGTTGTTCCGAAAGGGAAAGCTCCAAATCCTCTGAATCCCTTTCGCCATCCTGTCGGACCCTATGAAGTTCTCGGTCGTCCATACCTGATGCTTCAGCGGAGCGTACCGACCCAGCGTCGTCGGATAATTCCTGATCCGACAGAGATTCTGTCGTCTGCTGGGATAAGTTGTGCTATTTGGGATAGCACGTCTGTCACTGAGGCCTGTGGAGTAGCGCTCTTACGTTGCTTTGCTGCTGGAAGCTCCGTGTACATTGACCCCTGCATACTTCTTTTATGCGAACGTCCGGAATCTACAGGCCTCGTGTCCCTGGCTTCCGGATGGCGTGACCTGGTCGCCGTGGAATCCCTGATCGGCGAAGCTGGCTGGATATACGTGGTCACGTAGCCAAGGTGCGGTCTTGTGCGCTGCTGTGAGGATGAGGAAGCCATATCGACAGTCTCTCCGGACTGTCTATATAACGGAGCGTCCCGAGTGGCGGACGTATGCTCCGAATGCGAAACGTTTTGTACCACAACATCTGGTCCCAGATGTTGTTGTACGAGAGAGGGACCTCTCTCGCTCGCAGCTCGGATGGACCTGGACGAGCTAGGAACCGGACTAATAGGCTTCCTCCGTTCTCTCCTCTGATCCGTCGTCACTGGGTGTGCACTTTGTCTTATTATAGTGCTCGCATCACCCAAATCTCCTTCCTGGACCGCAATGGACGAACCCGGCTGCCGAGCCATTCGATGAATGGTCGCTACACCGGGCGAGCTAGCAGATGCCAATGCCGTCGATCCTACTAGGGACCTCTTAGGCAATTGACGTATTTCCATGAGCACTTTTGCCGCTATCTCTTCATTTAACTGTGACGACGGAGGCACACTTTTGGAAGGCATCACGGAAACATCACCCTGTTCTTGTTCCTCTGAAAAAGAGATTGATAAACTAGAGTGACCCTGCGGAGAAAGGACCGGCATGGCCTTTTCCCCACTAACAACATACCGTGACACACGTTTCCAATGTTTGTCATCCCAATTGACACATACTGAACAGGAGTTAGTGCGAGTACACTGACTGCAATTAATACAACGATTATGAAAGTCAGAGGAAGATTTCCTCTTATTACAATTTGAACAATATCCTTTCATTGTGAAAAGAACACAAACAGTCCTAGTACTCGCACCAACCCCTGAAAGCAAAGATACATAATAACATGATCCATTAACATAGAAAAAATAATTGAAATCAAAAAAATTTTTTGAAAAAATATTTTTTCAGAAAAGCCCAAGTTTCTGAAAGTAACATTGAGCCCCAATGGATCCCCAAAAAGCCTAAGTGTAGACAAAAATTTTAAAAATATTTCAAAAAAAATTAATGCAACATTTACATAAAATAATAATGTATCTTGTTATGATTAAGCTAATACAAAGACAAGAAATCACTCTCAACAGAAACCGTTGTCAATGTAAACAAGAAGTGTATAAACACCGGAAACATGACTCCAGGCACTGATAAACATGGCCCAAAATCAGTTACCAATTACAACACTATCTAATGCAAAACAGAGACTTCCAGGGAAGAAACTGCAGAACATCAGATGGCAGATGCAGAACAGAACGCCTAAACACCCATGGGTGAGGACGTAAACATGGGGAAAAGAACAGAATTCATTCTGTTACCGAGCTAAAACTCCCAAGAAATTTTAGTAATAATATTACAGAAAATATGCCAAAAGCATGGGAGAATAGCAAGGGGGGACTAAAGGCAAGGGAGAGAGGAAACACTGAACAAGCAGTGTAACTTTATAGCAAGAATGACACCAACAGGCCCATGCCTTGAAATTAGGCAACATAACATAATTTCATACAAAATTTTTAAGTTACAACCCTGATTATTTCCTGCCACTCATTTTTTCTCTCCTCCTTCTATTTCCTCTTTAGATCCACCATTTCTCTAATATTTATGTGTCTGGCATCATTTAAACTGAGATTTACAAGCACAAATATAAGTCAGATGTGAACTGATGAAGGGCCAAACAAAGAATGGTAATTGGCGCCAATTTCGAGACCTCCTTGACACTGCGCATGCGCAGTGGAGGAAAAGTATGGAGGACCATTTAGGACATGAATTTTTCGATTTTAGATGCAAATTTTGGGGATTGGGGGGCAAAATTTGTGTTTGGCCCTAGATTTTGAGAATTAGCACCAGCTATGTCTGGGTTATTGGTACAGTATCAAAATACTGAAATTTTGGAGCTTTTCCATATTTCCAAGGGCCATAACTCACACAAAAATAATGCAATCAGCATGAAACTCAATCTTGATCTGTAAGTCATCATTCTATAGTAGTTTACCAAAAATGAAATCATTCCGTTGAAGCGTTTCCAAAAAAACTCTGGAAAACTGATATTTTGGTGCTTTTCCATATTTCCAAGGGCTGTAACTCACACAAGAAGAACGCAATCAGCATGAAACCCAAACTTGATCTGTAAGTCATCGTTCTATAGTAGTTTACCAAAAATGAAATCATTCCGTTGAAGCGTTTCCAAAAAAACTCCGGAAAACTGATATTTTGGTGCTTTTCCATATTTCCAAGGGCCGTAACTCACACAAGAATAATGCAAATAATAATAAAAACAAGAGGCCCCAGGGGGCCTGAGGCGCTCACCTGACATGGTAGATTAAATATCAACCCAGAGAATTGATTTCAACAAGTTGCATCTGCTCCTCCTAAGAAAAGCTTATACCAAATATCCAAAGATTATGACCAGTGGATCTAAAAAAAAAAAGATTTTTAAAGAATATTCCTCATATTGAACTAAGTTATAATTCGGGCTCCCACAGGGACCCCATATATGAACCCAGTGACTTGGCTTTATCAAACTTGAATCTCACCCTCCCTAAGAATGCTGCACACCAAATATCAAAACATTCCGACTGCTGGATCTGAAGAAGATTTTTAAAGAAAATTCCTCATTTCAAACTAAGTTACAATTCAAGCTCCCACAGTGAGCCCAAATATGGACCTAGGGACATGGCTTAAACAAACTTGAATCTCACCCCCCTAAGGATGCTGCATACCAAATATCAAAACATTCCGACTGCTGGATCTGAAGAAGAAGATTTTTAAAGAAAATTCCTCATTTTGAACTAAGTTATAATTCAGGCTACCACAGTGATCCCAAATATGAACCCAGGGACTTAGCTTGAACAAACTTGAATTTCACCTCCCTAAGCATGTTGCATACCCAATACCAAAAGATTCTGCCTGCTGGATCTTGAGAAGAAGATTTTCAAAGAAATTTGCCTGAAATGCACTAAGTTCAAATTTGGGCTCCTATACTGAGCCCAAATTTATACTGAGCATATCAAATATCAAAAGATTCTGCCTGCTGGATCTGGAGAAGAAGATTTTTTTGGAAATTTGCCTGAAATGCACTAAGTTTGAATTCGGGCTTCTATAGTGAGCCCAAATATGAATCCAGGGGGCCAATTTGAACAAACTTGAATCAGATCCAACCCACAATGTTGCATACCAAATATCAAAAGATTCTGCCTGCTGGATCTGGAGAAGAAGATTTTTGAAGAAATTTGCCTGAAATGCACTAAGTTCGAATTCAAGCTTTTATAGTGAGCCCAAATATGAATCCAGGGGGCCGTTTGAACAAACTTGAATCAGATCCACCCCACAATGTTGCATACCAAATATCAAAAGATTCTGCCTGCTGGATCTTGAGAAGAAGATTTTTTAAGAAATTTGCCTGAAATGTACTAAGTTCGAATTCAGGCTTCTATACTGAGCCCAAATATGAATCCAGGGGGACGATTTGAACAAACTTGAATCAGATCCACCCCACAATGTTGCATACCAAATATCAAAAGATTGTGCCTGCTGGACCTGGAGAAGAAGATTTTTAAAGAAATTTGCCTGAAATGCACTAAGTTCGAATTCAGGCTTCTATACTGAGCCCAAATGTGAATCCAGGGGGTCAATTTGAACAAACTTGAATCAGATCCACCCCACAATGTTGCATACCAAATATCAAAAGATTCTGCCTGCTGAATCTGGAGAAGATTTCTTAAGAAATTTGCCTGAAATGCACTAAGTTTGAATTTGGGCTTCTATAGTGAGCCCAAATATGAATCCAGGAAGCCGATTTGAACAAACCTGAATCAGACCCATACCAAGATACTGCATACCAAGTATCAAAAGATTCTGCCCACTGGTTCTGGAGAAGAAGATTTTTTAATAATTTTTCTATAATTCATACGGTGCTATCAGAGTTATGCCCCATACAGAGCCCCCAAGGGACGTGGCCATTTCATTTGAGCAAACATGAATTGCCATATAGTAATGAACATCCACATGAAGTTTTGTGAAAATCGGACCAGTGGTTTCAGAGAAGTTGTTTGAAAAATGTTCACGACGACGACGGACGACAGATGACGGACGATGGCTGACCGGTGATAAGTTAAACTCCCTTCGGTGAGCTAAAAAACAAAAAACTTTAAGGTTGACTAAAAAACTTTAACCACAAACTTTAACCAGAACTCCAAATGTTAACAGACAGACAGAAGAAAGTCATGACTAAACAGGAAAAAAAACAAAACACCACTTGAACCTTCAGTAAAAAACTTTAACCACAAACTTTAACCAAAACTCTAAATGTTAACAGACGGACAGACGGATGGACAGACGGACAAAAGTCATGACTATAGCCCTCACTGTAAATAGTCGGGCTAAAAAAGATACATAACAAAAAACATTCAAAATATAAATCGAAAAATAGTTTACACAAAAAAAATTTTCAAAAAATTTTGACAAGAGCCCAAGTTCCCAAACGGAACGAAGTGCCCAAATGTATCCCAAAAGAGCCCAAGTGTGGACAAAAATTAATTTTTTCATCCAAAAAATTAACTGCTACACTACGGGACTGTTTAATGTATCTTACAACAGACCTACCATATAATAAATAGGAAACTACATATATCTAAGAAGAAAAAACGATACATTGGATGTATGATGCATGACTAAAAACACCTAAACACCCAAAGGGCGAGGACGTAACCCTGGGGATATACAGAATAAACTTTCTGTGTAACACGTTAAACTCCCAAGAAATTTTATAAAAAAAATTTAAAAAAAACAAGCCAAAAAGCTTGGGAGTTTAACTGGAGGGGGGGGGAGGGGGGGGGGGATCAAGGGAGGGTAGGGAATGAATACTTAACCAACAGTGGACAAATCATTATCAACAATGATGACGTCAGGCCCATGTCCCAAAATTGGGGAACATGAAATAATTTTTATAAATATTATAAAATTACAGCCCTGAATGTTTCAAACCACCGTTTCTTCCTTCCTTCATCCAGTTGAGTCCTTGGATCCACCAAATTAACCATTGATTTGTGTCTGGCATAATTATAAACTGAGATTTAAAAAGCACAAAAGTCAGTTTGTTGTTATCTGACAAGGGCCAAACAAAGAATTGTGTTGGCGCCAATTTCGGTCACTTCCTGATGTCTGCGCATGTGCAGAGAGTAAATGTATGGAGGACCAGACAGGACTTCTAATTTTTGGTTTTGCATGCAAATTTTGGGGATGGGGGGGGGGGGGGGGGGGAAATTTGTATTTGGCCCTAGATATTTTAGAGTTAGCACCAGCTATGTCTGGGCCATTGGTCTACTGTGTAAAAATAGTACCTCATGACAAAACCAATGGCAATTTTTTTTTACCATTCCTTTCTGTTTGTCCCAAGAAAGCCTCACACCAAATAAAAATTCTCACTGCCGTGAAGTTTTGGAGATACGGACGTTTTCATTTTTTTCTATTTTTGGCTCCTGAGGTTCCCATGGAGCTGCAGGAAAAAAATTGTTGGCATAAATCAAGTACTTAAAACCCAATAATACCTCATATTAAATTTGGTTCAAATTGGCCTCTCGGTTCAGAAAATCGAAATTTTGGGCGGGGCAAAAATTCTTGTTCCTCCCAGAACAAAGGCAAATATTGCCTGTCCAAGTTCTCTTGAACAAACTTGAGTCTACACCTCAAATGGAAGCTGCATACCAAATATCAAGTCTCTGCTACAGCTGGTTCATAAGAAGAAGATTTTTAAAAATTTTGTGCATTTTGGCCACACCCCCTCCTCAATATGAGCAGAAACCCAATTTGAAGAAAATCCCAAATGCTCCTATACAACGCTATTCATGTGAATGTTCATTGAACTGCAGCCAGAGGCTTGGGAGAAAATGACCCAAACACCACCTTCACGACGTACGGCGGACAACAGACAACAGATGACGGACTACGGACAAAAAGTGATCAGAAAAGCCCACCCTGACTTTCAGTCAGGTGAGCTAATAAAACCTGTCCGAAATGGTTGAAATGATAAAATAATACACCAGAAATGTCACTTAATTTCACCTTTATCCAGTGAAATATAATTGTTGATGTTTTGAAAATCTGGTGGTCTATTATGTTGTTGCATTAAATATATTTGGTCAATAGAAGTAAAAAAAAAAAAATAATTTGTATATTTTTTATACTTATCAATGGCTCAGACTTAGCTGGTGCAAACTCGATATAATTCAGGGCCAAACACAAATACTGAACCCCCCAGTCCCCAAAATATGCGCATGCGTGGTAACCATGAAGGTACCGAAATTGGTGCCAAGCATCATTCTTTCTATAGTGCCTGCTAAATGTTATAATCAGCGGGAAGGTATGAGTGCCCAGCTATGTCATGGGAGGGCCATTCCCATCTGGTCCATTGGTAAGAATACAAAATATACAAATTACTTTAAATTAATCACATTTTTTATACTAATAACCAATGGCCCAGACTTAGCTGAATAGTAAAAAGGCTGGAGGGCCTAGGACTTAGAGGAAAATCCAATCTCTCAACTTCTTCGATAAAGGACAGCTCCTACAGGAGAATAGGAGAAGACAGAGGAATTACATATGTCCTTCTCCTCTTATAAAAAAATGAGAATGACATAACACAAACAATGTACTAGAGAATTACATAATTTCTCCATTTAATGCCAGCATAACCCCCTTATGCTAAGTCGGTGAAGGAAAACAATTAGAAAGCTAGTCCAGAGAATGAAGCGCTTTATACTCATTTAAAGGTGTCCGTGGATTGTATAGAAATGCTTGTTTGACACGAGACATATACAAATGCTTCACAGTGAGCTACACTTTAAAAACAGTACATAAATGAGACATAGTTATTGATTCACACCAAGCTACACATTAAAATTACCCAGCACCGATGCTGGACTACTGTCTCTGGAGGAGGCTTTTCACAATAAAGCCAGATAACATAAGGGAAAAATAGGCCGATGAAATCATCAGATGTGTACCCATACGCGCAACTAGTAGAAAGCGCTATAACGGAGGGCCACCACGGATGCCTACATTATGTACACCATACATGGTATGGGTACATATAGAAATGGATTGGAGGAGTGTCTAATTTGATGGATAAGATCAGATTTACATAAAAAACTATACAGAACAGCACATCAGTAACCTGAATAAATATATAAAGTAACATGACAATCAGATTGATATTTTTTGAGTTACCAAAGGGATTGGAGAAATTTTCAATTTGAAGGATAAAGGGTTAATATCTCAGGATTAAATTATCAGATTTACACCAAAAACTATACAGCTTGGCACATCAGTAACCTGAACACAAATATAAAGTAACTTGACAATCCAAGCAATATTTTTCAAGTTATCGAATGCCAAAGGGATTGGAGGAATTTTCAATTTGAAGGATAAAGGATTAATATCTCAGGATCAAAATAACAGATTTACACCAAAAACTATACAGTTCGGTACATCAGTAATCTGAACACAAATATAAAGTAACTTGACAATCCAAGCAATATTTTTCAAGTTATCGAATGCCAAAGGGATTGGAGGAATTTTCAATTTGAAGGATAAAGGGCTAATATCTCAGGATTAAATTATCAGATTTACACCAAAAACTATACAGCTTGGCACATCAGTAACCTGAACACAAATATAAAGTAACTTGACAATCCAAGCAATATTTTTCAAGTTATCGAATGCCAAAGGGATTGGAGGAATTTTCAATTTGAAGGATAAAGGGCTAATATCTCAGGATCAAATTATCAGATTTACACCAAAAATTATACAGCTCGGCACATCAGTAACCTGAACACAAATATAAAGTAACTTGACAATCCAAGCAATATTTTTCAAGTTATCGAATGCCAAAGAAATGGATACGGATGCCGGACGTTCAATTTGAAGGATAAAGGGTTAATATCTCAGGATCAAAATAACAGATTTACACCAAAAACTATACAGCTTAGCACATCAGTAACCTGAACACAAATATAAAGTAATTTGACAATCCAAGCAATATTTTTCAAGTTATCGAATGCCAAAGGGATTGGAGGAATTTTCAATTTGAAGGATAAAGGGTTAAAATCTCAGGATCAAAACATCAGATTTACACCAAAAACTATACAGCTTGGCAAATCAGTAACCTGAACACAAATATGAAGTAACTAGACAATCCAAGCAATATTTTTCAAGTTATCGAATGCCAAAGGGATTGGAGGAATTTTCAATTTGAAGGATAAGGGGTTAAAATCTCAGGATCAATTTATCAGATTTACACCCAAAACTATACAGCTTGGAACATCAGTAACCTGAACACAAATATAAAGTAACTTGACAATCCAAGAAATATTTTTCAAGTTATCGAATGCCAAAGGGATTGGAGGAATTTTCAATTTGAAGGATAAAGGATTAATATCTCAGGATTAAATTATCAGATTTACACCAAAAACTATACAGCTTGGCACATCAGTAACCTGAACACAAATATAAAGTAACTTGACAATCCAAGCAATATTTTTCAAGTTATCGAATGCCAAAGGGATTGGAGGAATTTTCAATTTGAAGGATAAAGGGCTAATATCTCAGGATTAAATTATCAGATTTACACCAAAAACTATACAGCTTGGCACATCAGTAACCTGAACACAAATATAAAGTAACTTGACAATCCAAGCAATATTTTTCAAGTTATCGAATGCCAAAGGGATTGGAGGAATTTTCAATTTGAAGGATAAAGGGCTAATATCTCAGGATCAAATTATCAGATTTACACCAAAAATTATACAGCTCGGCACATCAGTAACCTGAACACAAATATAAAGTAACTTGACAATCCAAGCAATATTTTTCAAGTTATCGAATGCCAAAGAAATGGATACGGATGCTGGACGTTCAATTTGAAGGATAAAGGGTTAATATCTCAGGATCAAAATAACAGATTTACACCAAAAACTATACAGCTTAGCACATCAGTAACCTGAACACAAATATAAAGTAATTTGACAATCCAAGCAATATTTTTCAAGTTATCGAATGCCAAAGGGATTGGAGGAATTTTCAATTTGAAGGATAAAGGGTTAAAATCTCAGGATCAAAACATCAGATTTACACCAAAAACTATACAGCTTGGCAAATCAGTAACCTGAACACAAATATGAAGTAACTAGACAATCCAAGCAATATTTTTCAAGTTATCGAATGCCAAAGGGATTGGAGGAATTTTCAATTTGAAGGATAAGGGGTTAAAATCTCAGGATCAATTTATCAGATTTACACCCAAAACTATACAGCTTGGAACATCAGTAACCTGAACACAAATATAAAGTAACTTGACAATCCAAGAAATATTTTTCAAGTTATCGAATGCCAAAGGGATTGGAGGAATTTTCAATTTGAAGGATAAAGGATTAATATCTCAGGATTAAATTATCAGATTTACACCAAAAACTATACAGCTTGGCACATCAGTAACCTGAACACAAATATAAAGTAACTTGACAATCCAAGCAATATTTTTCAAGTTATCGAATGCCAAAGGGATTGGAGAAATTTTCAATTTGATGGATAAAGGGTTAATATCTCAGGATCAAAATAACAGATTTACACCAAAAACTATACAGCTCGGTACATCAGTAACCTGAACACAAATATAAAGTAACTTGACAATCCAAGCAATATTTTTCAAGTTATCGAATGCCAAAGGGATTGGAGGAATTTTCAATTTGAAGGATAAGGGGTTAATATCTCAGGATTAAATTATCAGATTTACACCAAAAACTATACAGCTTGGCACATCAGTAACCAGAACACAAATATAAAGTAACTTGACAATCCAAGCAATATTTTTCAAGTTATCGAATGCTAAAGGGATTGGAGGAATTTTCAATTTGAAGGATAAAGGGTTAATATCTCAGGATCAAAATAACAGATTTACACCAACAACTATACAGCTCGGTACATCAGTAACCTGAACACAAATATAAAGTAACTTGACAATCCAAGCAATATTTTTCAAGTTATCGAATGCCAAAGGGATTGGAGGAATTTTCAATTTGAAGGATAAAGGGTTAATATCTCAGGATTAAATTATCAGATTTACACCAAAAGCTATACAGCTTGGCACATCAGTAACCTGAACACAAATATAAAGTAACTTGACAATCCAAGCAATATTTTTCAAGTTATCAAATGCCAAAGAAATGGATACGGATGCCGGACGTTCAATTTGAAGGATAAAGGGTTAATATCTCAGGATCAAAATAACAGATTTACACCAAAAACTATACAGCTTAGCACATCAGTAACCTGAACACAAATATAACGTAATTTGACAATCCAAGCAATATTTTTCAAGTTATCGAATGCCAAAGGGATTGGAGGAATTTTCAATTTGAAGGATAAAGGGTTAAAATCTCAGGATCAAAACATCAGATTTACATCAACTAGAGGGGGTATCAGTACCCCGTGGCTCACCAACAGGTGGCCAATGTAAAAGGATGGCTGGAGTAAAAAAAAAAAGTTCAAAACCTGCACACAAAAGTCCAAAATTAAAGAAAATAAGCAGCTAAAGGGTTAAATAATATTATAATAACCCCTAAGAAGCATGCTAACATAAAATAGGAACCATGGCAATATGCTACAAGTAAGTCTCCACTTGGAAGAAAAGAAAGACAAACCTCAAAACCTGCACATAAAAGTAAAAAAAGTATCACATTTGTTTCAAAGGGTTAAAATTTAGAAAAATACCCTGAAAATGTTACAGTAACCACCATGGCAATATGCCAGTGAGGTAAAACTCCACTTAAAATAAGAAGCTGTAAGCCTAAGTCCAAAAGCTGTACATAAAAGTCCAAAATTGAAGTAATTTAGCAGGAAAAGGGTTAAATAATACAAACATAGCCCTAAGATGCATGTATACATACAATAGAAAGCATGGACATATGCTGCAAGGTAAATCTCCACTTGGAAGAAAGGAAAAAAAAAGCATCAAAACCTGCACGCAAACATCAAAATAAGTCTAAAATTTGATTCAAAGGGTTAAAATGAAGACAAAATACCTTGGAAAAGAGTTAAATGTTATAGTGAACCACCATAGCAATATGCAGAAACTCTACACTTGGAAGAAAGGAAAAAAAAAAACCCATGAAAACCTGGGGGAAAACGTCAAAATAAGTCTAAAAATCTATTGAAGGGGTTAAAAATTTTTTAAAAATGCACTGGAAAGATATCAATGTTATAATAACCACCACTGCAATATGCAGTGAGATCAACCACACTTGAAATTGTTTTTTTTTATCACAACCTGTACATAAAAGTAAGAAGCTGTAAGCCTAAGTCCAAAAGCTGTACATAAAAGTCCAAAATTGAAGTAATTCAGCAGGAAAAGGGTTAAATAATACAAACATAGCCCTAAGATGCATGTTTACATACAATAGAAAGCATGGACATATGCTGCAAGGTAAATCTCCACTTGAAAGAAAGGAAAAAAAACCCATCAAAACCTGCACGCAAACATCAAAATAAGTCTAAAATTTGATTCAAAGGGTTAAAATTACGACAAAATACCCTGGAAAAGAGTTAAATGTTATAGTGAACCAATATAGCAATATGCTGAAACTAAAAAAAAATTTGAAAAGCCAAAAAATCAAAACCTGTACACAAAAGTTCAAAATATTTGAGAGCGGACGCCGACGCCGACATGAGGGCTATGCCATAGGCTCACACAACTAACGTTGGTGAGCCAAAAACTATCCAGCTTGGCAAATCAGTAACCTGAACACAAATATGAAGTAACTAGACAATCCAAGCAATATTTTTCAAGTTATCGAATGCCAAAGGGATTGGAGGAATTTTCAATTTAAAGGATAAGGGGTTAAAATCTCAGGATCAAATTATCAGATTTACACCAAAAACTATACAGCTTGGCACATCAGTAACCTGAACACAAATATAAAGTATCTTGACAATCCAAGCAATATTTTTCAAGTTATCGAATGCCAAAGAAATGGATACGGATGCCGGACGGACAGATGGATGGATGGACAGATGGACGGACAAACGACGGATGGCCACCCCGGATGCCGGCATTATGTGTACCATACATAGTATGGGTACACATAACTAGAGGGGGGTATCAGTACCCCGTGGCTCACTAACAGGTGGCCAATGTAAAGGGGTGGCTGGAGTAAAAAAAAAAAGTTCAAAACTTGCACACAAAAGTCCAAAATTAAAGAAAATAAGCAGCTAAAGGGTTAAATAATATAATAATAACCCCTAAGAAGCATGCTAACATAAAATAGGAACCATGGCAATATGGTACAAGGTAAGTCTCCACTTTGAAAAAAAGAAAGACAAACCTCAAAACCTGCACATAAAAGTAAAAAAAAGTATCACATTTGTTTCAAAGGGTTAAAATTTAGAAAAATACCCTAAAAATATTACAATAACCAGCGTGGCAATATGCCAGTGAGATAAAACTCCACTTAAAAAAAAATATCAAAACCTGCACACAAAAGTACAAAACCTGCACAGAAAAGTCCAAAATTAAAGTAAATAAGCAGCTAAAGGGTTAAATAATATAATAATAGCCCAAGAAGCATGCTAACATAAAATAGGAACCATGGCAATATGCAACAAGGTAAGTCTCCACTTTGAAGAAAAGAAAGACAAACCTCAAAACCTGCACATAAAAGTAAAAAAAGTATCACATTTGTTCCCAAGGGTTAAAATTTAGAAAAATACCCTGAAAATGTTACAGTAACCACCATGGTAATATGAAGTGAGGTAAAACTCTACTTAAAAAAAAATATCAAAACCTGCACACAAAAGTACAAAACCTGCACACAAAAGTCCAAAATTAAAGTAAATAAGCAGCTAAAGGGTTAAATAATATAATAATAACCCCAAGAAGCATCCTAACATAAAATAGGAACCATGGCAATATGCTACAAGGTAAGTTGCCACTTGGAAGAGAAGAAAGACAAACCTCAAAACCTGCACATAAAAGTAAACAAAAACATCAAAACCTGCACACAAACGTCAAAATAAGTCCAAAATTTGATTCAAAGGGTTAAAATTAAGACGAAATACCCTGGAAAAGAGTTAAATGTTATCGTGAACCCCCACAGCAATATGCAAAGAAGAAAAAATTTTTTTTAAAAGCACAAAAATCCAAACCTGTAAACAAAAGAAGTCCAAAATTGAAGTAATTAAGCAGGGAAAGGGTTAAAGAATACAACGTAGCCCTAAGATGCATGTTTACATACAATAGAAAGCATGGACATATGCTACAAGGTAAATCTACACTTGGAAGAAAGGAAAAAAAAAACCCATGAAAACCTGCACACAAAAGTCAAAATAAGTCTAAAATACTATTCAAAGGGTTAAAAAATTTTTAAAAATGCACTGGAAAGATATCAATAATAACCACCACTGCAATATGCAGTGAGGTCAACCTCACTTGAAATTGTTTTTTTTATCGCAACCTGTATATAAAAGTAAGAAACTGTAAGCCTAAGTCCAAAAGCTGTACATAAAAGTCCAAAAATGAAGTAATTCAGCAGGAAAAGGGTTAAATAATACAAACATAGCCCTAAGATGCATGTTTACATACAATAGAAAGCATGGACATATGCTGCAAGGTAAATCTCCACTTGGAAAAAAGGAAAAAAAAAACATCAAAACCTGCACGCAAACATCAAAATAAGTCTAAAATTTGATTCAAAGGGTTAAAATTAAGACAAAATACCCTGGAAAAGAGTTAAATGTTATAGTGAACCACCATAGCAATATGCAGAAACTCTACACTTGGAAGAAAGGAAAAAAAAAAAAACCCATGAAAACCTGCACGCAAACGTCAAAATAAGTCTAACTAGAGGGGGTATCAGTACCCCGTGGCTCACCAACAGGTGGCCAATGTAAACGGGTGGCTTGAGTAAAAAAAAAAGTTCAAAACCTGCACACAAAAGTCCAAAATTAAAGAAAATAAGCAGCTAAAGGGTTAAATAATATAATAATAACCCCTAAGAAGCATGGAGATATGCTGCAAGGTAAATCTCCACTTGGGAGAAAGGAAAAAAAAAACATCAAAACCTGCACGCAAACATCAAAATAAGTCTAAAATTTGATTCAAAGGGTTAAAATTAAGACAAAATACCCTTGAAAAGAGTTAAATGTTATAGTGAACCACCATAGCAATATGCAGAAACTCTACACTTGGAAGAAAGGAAAAAAAAAACCCATGAAAACCTGCACGCAAACGTCAAAATAAGTCTAAAAATCTATTCAAAGGGTTAACATTTTTTTAAAAATGCACTGGAAAGATATCAATGTTGTAATAACCACCACTGCAATATGCAGTGAGGTCAACCTCACTTGAAATTGTTTTTTTTATCACAACCTGTACATAAAAGTAAGAAACTGTAAGCCTAAGTCCAAAAGCTGTACATAAAAGTCCAAAATTGAAGTAATTCAGCAGGAAAAGGGTTAAATAATACAAACATAGCCTAAGATGCATGTATACATACAATAGAAAGCATGGACATATGCTGCAAGGTAAATCTCCACTTGGAAGAAAGGAAAAAAACCCATCAAAACCTGCACGCAAACATCAAAATAAGTCTAAAATTTGATTCAAAGGGTTAAAATTAAGACAAAATACCCTGGAAAAGAGTTAAATGTTATAGTGAACCACCATAGCAATATGCAGAAACTCTACACTTGGAAGAAAGGAAAAAAAAAAAAACCCATGAAAACCTGCACGCAAACGTCAAAATAAGTCTAACTAGAGGGGGTATCAGTACCCCGTGGCTCACCAACAGGTGGCCAATGTAAACGGGTGGCTTGAGTAAAAAAAAAAGTTCAAAACCTGCACACAAAAGTCCAAAATTAAAGAAAATAAGCAGCTAAAGGGTTAAATAATATAATAATAACCCCTAGGAAGCATGGAGATATGCTGCAAGGTAAATCTCCACTTGGGAGAAAGGAAAAAAAAAACATCAAAACCTGCACGCAAACATCAAAATAAGTCTAAAATTTGATTCAAAGGGTTAAAATTAAGACAAAATACCCTTGAAAAGAGTTAAATGTTATAGTGAACCACCATAGCAATATGCAGAAACTCTACACTTGGAAGAAAGGAAAAAAAAACCCCATGAAAACCTGCACGCAAACGTCAAAATAAGTCTAAAAATCTATTCAAAGGGTTAACATTTTTTTAAAAATGCACTGGAAAGATATCAATGTTGTAATAACCACCACTGCAATATGCAGTGAGGTCAACCTCACTTGAAATTGTTTTTTTTATCACAACCTGTACATAAAAGTAAGAAACTGTAAGCCTAAGTCCAAAAGCTGTACATAAAAGTCCAAAATTGAAGTAATTCAGCAGGAAAAGGGTTAAATAATACAAACATAGCCTAAGATGCATGTATACATACAATAGAAAGCATGGACATATGCTGCAAGGTAAATCTCCACTTGGAAGAAAGGAAAAAAAAACATCAAAACCTGCACGCAAACATCAAAATAAGTCTAAAATTTGATTCAAAGGGTTAAAATTAAGACAAAATACCCTGGAAAAGAGTTAAATGTTATAGTGAACCACCATAGCAATATGCAGAAACTCTACACTTGGAAGAAAGGAAAAAAAAAACCCCATGAAAACCTGCACGCAAACGTCAAAATAAGTCTAAAAATCTATTGAAGGGGTTAAAAAATTTTTAAAAATGCACTGGAAAGATATCAATGTTATAATAACCACCACTGCAATATGCAGTGAGATCAACCTCACTTGAAATTGTTTTTTGTTATCACAACCTGTACATAAAAGTAAGAAGCTGTAAGCCTAAGTCCGAAAGCTGTACATAAAAGTCCAAAATTGAAGTAATTCAGCAGGAAAAGGGTTAAATAATACAAACATAGCCCTAAGATGCATGTTTACATACAATAGAAAGCATGGACATATGCTGCAAGGTAAATCTCCACTTGAAAGAAAGGAAAAAAAACCCATCAAAACCTGCACGCAAACATCAAAATAAGTCTAAAATTTGATTCAAAGGGTTAAAATTACGACAAAATACCCTGGAAAAGAGTTAAATGTTATAGTGAACCACTATAGCAATATGCTGAAACTAAAAAAAAATTTGAAAAGCCAAAAAATCAAAACCTGTACACAAAAGTTCAAAATATTTGAGAGCGGACGCCGACGCCGACGCCGACATGAGGGCTATGCCATAGGCTCACACAACTAACGTTGGTGAGCCAAAAATCTATTGAAGGGGTTAAAAACTTTTTAAAAATGTACTGGAAAGATATCAATGTTATAATAACCACCACTGCAATATGCAGTGAGGTCAACCTCACTTGAAATTGTTTTTTTTTATCACAACCTGTACATAAAAGTAAGAAGCTGTAAACCTAAGTCCAAAAGCTGTACATAAAAGTCCAAAATTGAAGTAATTCAGCAGGAAAAGGGTTAAATAATACAAACATAGCCCTAAGATGCATGTTTACATACAATAGAAAGCATGGACATATGCTGCAAGGTAAATCTCCACTTGAAAGAAAGGAAAAAAAAAAACATCGAAACCTGCACGCAAACATCAAAATAAGTCTAAAATTTGTTTCAAAGGGTGAAAATTATGACAAAATACCCTGGAAAAGAGTTAAATGTTATAGTGAACCACTATAGCAATATGCTGAAACTAAAAAAAAATGTGAAAAGCCAAAAAATCAAAACCTGTACACAAAAGTTCAAAATATTTGAGAGCGGACGCCGACGCCGACATGAGGGCTATGCCATAGGCTCACACAACTAACGTTGGTGAGCCAAAAACTGTCCCCCCTCCTTCCCCTTGTTCTGAAGGACAATTCCTCAGAATGAAGAGGGCAGCAGAACGGCATCAATGCTCAAGCAGACTGCCTAAGACGTCTTCTAGATGTGAGATTAATGGACAACATTCTGAGCAACAGAAAGAGGACCTTAAGATCTAAG
Organism: Pictodentalium vernedei; assembly: GCA_031216915.1. NCBI lineage: Eukaryota > Metazoa > Mollusca > Scaphopoda > Dentaliida > Dentaliidae > Pictodentalium > Pictodentalium vernedei. The sequence goes on along the minus strand of CM062295.1, from coordinate 316,755,255 downwards.
GTCACCAGAGATGGACTCTAAATTTCTAAGGTAAAACTTGGTAAATGAAGAGGGCTGTGTCCAGTAGGCAGCCTTCATAAGATCAGTAATGGTTATACTGTTAGAATAAGCCCAAGAAGCAGACAGTGCTCTGACCTTATGTTCTGAAATCTTGCTGACAGAACGTTCATCCGAAGATAGACTTTCATAGGTAATATGTATTGCTAGCTGAATCCATCTAGCGATAGAATGAACAGATATATCCTTTCTGTTAAGAATCAGGGAAAGAAAGAATCTTTTTCTTCCCTTTCTAATAAAACTTGATCGACGTTTATAAATGCGCATTGCTCTAACTGGACACGGCAAAGGTCTACGGTTGTCCGAGGACTGTAAAGCCATGAAGATAATAGGCTCCGGTCGCTTACCAGAATCTGATTCTTAGCTAAGAATCCCACTTCCAAAGTGAGGGTAAAAGAATTACCCACACTACAGTAATGGGAATCATCAACAGATAATGCATGAAGTTCCCTCACTCTTTTGGCAGATGCAAAGGCAAAGAGAAAGGTAATTTTATAGGTGAAGAATTTGAACTCTACATCGTCTAACGGCTCAAAAGGAGCTTCTTGAAGCTTCAACAGAACCCAAACCAAATTCCATTTAGGAATTAATCTGAGGGTTCTAGGTCTATTAATAGAGAAATTTCTAACTAGCTTGGATAAAGAAGAACCTGATCCAATAGCCAAGTTATCATGATGAGCATAAGTGTCTGATAACATAGACCTACAGCCCTTAATTGTGACAGGCTGCAAGTTTAATATGTCAAACAAGTAGACCAGGAAATTGGCAATCTGAGGAATGGACGGATCATAAATGTCTACAGACTGGTCCGTACACAAATGGAAGAAAACCTTCCACTTCGCTACATAATTGAACGAAGAGGAGGCCCTCCTACAGTTAGAAATTGCATCCACTGCTTGTCCTGTAAAATGTTTTCCATGCAAGAAGGACCATACAACGGAAATACCTGAAGTTTGAGACCTTCCGGGTTGTGATGCAGTGCGCAGGACATCCCCTGATATTGAAGGTCCTCTCGAGGAGGAAGCTTCTGGGGAATGTCCCATAACAGACACCTGAGAAGACTGCTCCAAGGTTTCTGTGACGACAGAGGTGCTACTAGCAGGATTTTGCAGTGAGACTGTTCGATTTTTAACAGAATCTGCTGAGTCAACAAAGCAGAAGGATATGCATATCCTATCATTCTGTTTCATGAGATCGATAGAGCGTCTACTGCATATGCTCGATGATCTGGGCATGGCGACACGAACGGTGGTAATTGATTGTTCAGGTGTGTCACAAAAAGATATATCATGGGATGATCCCTCTGGTAGCAGATCTGACTGAATACTCACTTGCTGAGAGACCACTCTGATGGTAACAGGTGACCTTTTTCGAGAGAGCGAGTCTGCTAGTACGTTCAGACGACTCGGTATATGACAGACTAAGAGATGAACGTGATGACTCAGAGTGAATAGGAGCATCTTCTCCATTAATTCGCATAACGGAATCGAATGAATGCCTCTCTGGTTCCTGAGATAAGCCACTACCGTCGAGTTGTCCGACAGAATCTGAAAATGGACGTTCGCTATTTGAGCAATCCAATGTTGTAGTGCTAGCCAGATAGACATCATCTCCTTGATGTTTATGTGCTTTTCTAGGAACCGAGGGTCCCAAAGACCCTGACACTTCAAGTCTGCAGGACTTACGGACGCACCCCAGCCCATCTGACTTGCATCCGTCATAATCATGAAGATCGGATCCGGCAGCTGAAGCGGAACTCCCTGAGTTTACCACTAGAGATCCGCCCAATCTGAACATTTTGTTTTACTAACTAGGTCTGTTAAAACAATCTGGGTTTCGAGCGAATGCATCTTCACACTCCAGTTCTGAATAAAGAAAATCTGGAGGGGACACGTGTGCAGGTGGCCCATCGGAATAAGATCCGCAGCCACTCTGCACAGCCCCATCAGTCCCATAAGAAGCTCATTCCCAAGTGAATGAAGGCTAGATCCTACTTTTTCCCGTTTACTTTGAAACCGAGACGTCGGAACAACTGAAGCCGACTCTGTACATTGTTCTGAAGAATAATACTGTCGCCGTATCTCTGAAGAATGTCGTCCAAGTAAGCCAATGTTAACACAGCCAAATGAGCTCGGATGTATGACATGACTGAGTTCATTATTCGAGTGAAAGCCCAAGGAGCCAGGTTCAGACCGAAGCACATGGCTCTGAACTGATAAACCTCTCCTTGCACGGCAAAATGCAGGTACTTTCTGAATGCCGGATATACCAGGACATGAAAGTGCGCGTCCTTTAGATCTATGCTTGCCGCACAGTCATCCACTCAAATGCTTGCTCTTACTGACCGAATGGTTTCCATATAGAACTCTGGAGCTGTGATCAACTTGTCTATTACCGGTCAGAACGAGCTATCTGGCTTCGGTACGAGAAACAGGTGACTGTAAAAACCTGGAGAATTTTAATTCTCGACGACCTCTATTGCTTTCTTTGATAGGAGGGCCTGTACTTCCGCAAGGAGAGACTCTTTTTTGGAAGAATTTGCCGGAAGATTTGTCCAACATGGACTTCTTGTAAGTGGGGGCGTTGCTCGGAATGATAGCCGAAGGACTGCTGCAACATTTCTCACCCACTGATCTTCTGTCATTTCCATCCAGTTTTTCACAAAGTTTGATAACCTTCTGCCAACTGGAAAGCAACACAGATCTAGACCATCACCTGTACGACTTGCGAGGCATGCGGGAGGAGAAACGTCTTCCCCGCCAACAACCTTGTCCTGTCAGCCCAGGGGCATTTGACTTACAGTCTTTATAAGACTTGCGCCCCTTTCCCGAGTTGCTGTATTGAGGACCTCTGGAGAAACTGTAAGAGGGTTTCTTAGACCCTCGCGAGGAGTTCCCTTTCGTTAATTGGGAACTGGAATGACCTCGCCCACTCCGGCCAGCTGATGCATGTTGTTGAGATGCTGATCTCAGTAGCAGTGTGCTGGAAGCTTTTTTGGTAGCTTGTTCATACACTAAGGAAAGCTTGTTGTGAAACAGTGTGTGTCCGGAGACTGGAGCGACTCGGAGAGAGCTTTTCACCCTGTCATCGATAATTGATGACGATGCAAGGGCTGCATCACGTCTTACCGTCTCCAAATTTGCCACTGAAAGGGCGGAGTGGTACATGGCATATATGACTGCCCTAGAAAGAACTGTTAGCGAGGAACTAACATCCTCAAATTCCTTTCCATTTAGACACTGTGCCAGAGCCCTGGTGACATGATTTGCGTAGGACATAGCATCCAGAATCGCTCTATTAGATGAAATAGATGATTCCATCACATCCGAACGTAAACTGAATGATGTAGGCAAGGACATATCCAAATCCGCAGTATGTTCATCCAGACGCAGAGGAGCTCTTTGAACATCTTCTCCAACCATTTTAAAATAACGTGATCTGGAAAACGGTATACTGATTGAAGATGTCGATAAGAAACTACCTTTCTTATTCGAACTTGCTAGGTTGAATATGGCATTGATAATGTGGGCGAAGGCCTCCGACACTTGCCAAGATTGTACCGGGAAGGAAAGAACATCATCTTTCCTTCGCACGACATCCCTGTTTAGAGACGACAGCGGTTTCTGCCTAGCAGACGCAGCTTGCTGATCAGGTGGAACAAGGTCAGGATAGTGTTGATGAATGAAATTCATCGCTACCATATGTTGTTCCGAAAGGGAAGGGTAATCCTCCTCCTTCTCCCTTTCACCATCCGACTGATTCAGCTGAGAATTTTGGTCAACAGCATCTGAAAATACAGATGACCAGACCGACCCAACACCGTCCGACAGCTCACCACCGGAGTCTGCGGAAGACTGCACTTGCACTTGCGGGGAAGCTGCGATGAGCTGCGCAATTTGCGACAGCAGGAGCCCGTTACAGAGGCTTGAGCAGCAGTGGTCTTCTGTTTTTTCGCCACTTGCTGCTCCTGGGACGGAGATCCGGATGTAGATCTCTTCTCTGAATGTCCCAATGTATGAAGCCTCGCATCACTAGCTACCGGATGGGCCGACTTCACGTGCGAAGACTGGGTACATCTTCGGGTGGCTGCCTGGATATCCGAAGTCAGGTAGCTAGTGTGTGGTCATGTGTGCTTATCTGAACCTGAGGAAGAAGCCGTAACTGTAGCCGACCGTGGCTGCAGTTTAGATGGAGCGTGCCAAGCGGCGAGTGTGGACGTTAGCTCTGACTCAGGCAAGTTTCTCAAAACAACATTTGACCCCGAGAAGACTTCCTTGCCTTGCATTTAGAGGTGTAAGCTTTCATAATTAATTACAATCCAAAACAGAGTCGATAGCACTCCTACAAATTCAACATCAAAAATACATGATAAGGTGATAAGGATTCATAAAAATAGCAATCAAATTAATTTTTTGAAATTTTTTGAAATTTTTTTTTGAAAATGCCCAAGTTCCCAAAGGGAACATCATGCACCCAAGGGCATCCTGATAGAGCCTAAGAGTGGACAAATGCCAATTTATTTTGAGCTACACTACAGGAATCATAATCAATGTATCCTAGAGTAATTCTAAAGTATTATAATAACTAATTACTACATGTTAAGGGCATTGTCAAATGTAAACTTCAATAGAAAAAAAACGGAAACAAGACAACAGGCACACAAAAAGGCTCAAAGACAGTAACCAATTTAAATGCTACCAGATGCAAAGCTAGATCTTCATATGAAGAAAAAAACAATACATTGGATAGAAGATGCAAGATCAAAAGACCCAACACTCCTGGGGTGAGGACATAACCATGGGGATAAACAGAATAAACATTCTGTAACACACGTTAAATTCCCAAGAAATTTAATAAAAAATTTCAATAAAAAATAGACAAAAAGCTTAAGAGTTTAACAGGAGGGTTCATGGATGGATAGGGAAGGAACACTTAACAAACAGTACGTAAATCATTAGCAAGAATGATGATGTCAGGTGCATGTCCCAAAAAATAGGAAACATGAAATAATTTTTATAATTATTGTAAAGTTACAGCCCTGAACGTTTCAAACCACCGTTGTTCACTTCTATCATCCATTTATAGCCTTGAATCCACCAATTCTTTCATTGATTTGTGTCTGGCATCCTCAGTGAAAGTGTCAATGACACTGTAGCTTAACTTGTCTGTGTGTTATGTTTTATGAAAAGGATAATGTTCAATGTTTATGAAAGGATTATGAAATAAGACAAGAATTGTGATAATTGGGAATATGTTAATTTCTGGTCCCTGTATGCTATGTTTTTAATAAAAATAATATGAGGTGTACACTATACTAAAGAGCTGAGGAGTGGGTTAATATGGCCTCACAGTTAATTTATGTGGCCCTCACAGCTAACGTATGTCAATGAATGTTACCAAAGTTACAGTGAAATTATTCCAAAATGAGTCATCCTATCAAGTTACATTGAAATCCCTTCATAAATATGGCCTGAAGACTGTGCTAAAGATTTTGGGGCTTCAGGAATGTGAAGCCATGATGGTAGACCGATTGCAACAAAAAGGGCACATCCTCATCTCGACATTATACTGAGTCATGTTACTAAGTTACAATGAAATCCCTTCACAAATACGACCTGTAGTCTGTACTAAAGTAACCAGTTCTCGTCAGAATATCAAAGTTAAGCAACGTCGAGCCTGGTTAATCCCCGGATGGGTGACCGTCTTAGCGATCGATTCGGACTCCTGCGTTGTGTCCTTGGGCAAGGCACTTAACCCCAATTGTCCACATGGGGGCACAATGACGCTGTGAACTAAGGCATACTGCACGTCGATGGTGCACATGTCTTCAACCAATCTAACGCTGCCTGTGCTGCAGTGTGGAGTTACGATGTTGGGGAGCTGGCAGCTGCTCGTCGTTGCTTGGTGGTTCTCTCCGGGTACTCCAGCTTCCTCCACCCGTAAAACTGTCACGGTCATGATTAGTCATTCATGCATAAGTATGTGACCTTAAACACCAATAAATGGGTCTGGGCATGCTGCGTTGAACAATGAAAGTGTCAATGACACTGTAGCTTAACTTGTGTGCTGTGTTTGATGAAAAGGATAATGTTCAATGTTTATGAAAGGATTATGAAATAAGACAAGAATTGTGATAATTGGGAATATGTTCATTTCTGTTCCCTGTATGCTATGTTTTTGATAAAAATAATATGAGGTGTACACTGTACTAAAGATCTGAGGAGTGGGTTAATATGACCTCACAGTTAATGTATGTAGCCCTCACAGTTAACGTATATCAACGAAAGTTACCAAGTTACAGTGAAATTATTCCAAAATGAGTCATCCTATCAAGTTACATTGAAATCCCTTCATAAATATGGCCTGAAGACTGTGCTGCTAAAGGTTTTCGGGCTTCGGGCCCCTGCAGCCGTCAGTTTCCCAATTGCGTCCAAAGGGAACGTTCTCATCTAGACATTATATGAAGTCAACCTACCAAGCTACAATGAAATCCCTTCATAAATATGACCTGTAGACTGTGCTAAAGGTTTTTGGGCTTTGGGCTCAGGCAGCCATCATGGTTGAATGATCGCAACCAAAAGGGGACAGTCTCATCTGGGTATCATCTGGAGTGATCCTACGAAGTTACAATGAAATCCCTTCATAAATATAACCTGTAGACTGTGCTCAAGGTTTTCGGGCTTCGGGCCCCTGAAGCCGTCACAGCAGACCAATCACGACCAAAAGGGGATGTCATTATCTAGGCATTATATGGAGTCAAACTAACAGGTTACAATGAAATCCTTCCGTAAATATGACCTATAGACTGCGTTAAAGATTTTGGGCTCGGGCAGCCATCAAGGCTGAATGATCGCGACCAAAAGGGGATGTTCTCATCTAGACATTACTTGGAATCATCCTACCAAGGTACAATGAAATCTCTTCATAAATATGACCTGTAGACTGTGCTAAAGGTTTTCGGGCTTCAGGCCCCTGTAGCCCTCACAGTTGCCTAATGGTGTCCAAAAGGGGCTGTTCTCATCTAAACATTATATGAAGTCAACCTACCAAGTTACAATGAAATCCTTTCATAAATATGAACTGAAGACTGTGCTAAAGGTTTTCGGGCTTTGGGCTCGGGCAGCCATCATGGTTGAATGATCGCAACCAAAAGGGGACATTCTCATCTGGGCATCATCTGGAGTGATCCTACAAAGTTCCAATGAAATCCCTTCATAAATATGACCTGTAGACTGTGCTCAAGACTTTCGGGCTTCGGGCACCTGTAGCCATCACAGCTGACCAATCACGAACAAAAGGGGATGTCATCATCTAGGCATAATATGGAGTCAACCTTACAAGTTACAATGAAATCCTTCCATAAATACGACCTATAGACTATGCTAAATGTTTTTGGGATCGGCAGCCGTCAAGGCTGAATGATCGCAACCAAAAGGGGACGTTCTCATCTAGACATTATCTGGAGCCATCCTACCAAGCTACAATGAAATCCCTTCATAATTATGACCTGTAGACTGTTCTAAAGGTTTTTGGGCTTCGGGTCCCTGTAGCTGTCACAGTTGCTCAATCATGTCCAAAAGGGGACGTTATCATCTAGACATTATATAAAGTCAAACCTACCAAATTACAATGAAATCCCTTCATAAATATGACCTGTAGACTGTGCTAAAGGTATTCGGGCTTCGGGCTTGGGCAGCCATCATGGTTGAATGATCGCAACCAAAAGGGGACATTCTCATCTGGGCATCATCTGGAGTGATCCTACGAAGTTACAATGAAATCCCTTCATAAATATGACCTGTAGACTGTGCTCAATATTTTCGGGCTTCGGGCATCTGTAGCCATCACAGTCGACCAATCACGACCAAAAGGGGATGTCATCGTCTTGGCAATATATGGAATCAACCTAACAAGTTACAATGAAATCCTTCCATAAATATGACCTATAGACTATGGTAAAGGTTTTTGGGCTCAGGTAGTCATCAAGGCTGAATGATCGCGATCAAAAGGGGACATTCTCATCTAGACATTATTTGGAGTCATCCTACCTAGTTACAATGAAATCCCTTCATAAATATGACCTGTAGACTGTGCTAAAGGTTTTCGGGCGTTGGGCCCCTGCAGCCGTCATAGTTGCTGAATCACGTCCAAAAGGGGACTTTCTCATCTAGACATTGTATGAAGTCAATCTACCAAGTTACAATGAAATCCCTCCATAAATATGACCTGTAGACTGTGCTAAAGGTTTTCAGGCTTTGGGCTCAGACACTCGTCACAGTTGACAGATCACGCCCAAATGGGGAAATTCTCATCTAGACATCATATGAAGTCATTCTACCAAGTTACAATGAAATCCCTCCATATTAAATAAGACCTGCAGACTGTGCTAAAAGTTTTTGGGTTTCGGGCTTGGGCAGCCATCACAGGTTGACAGATCATGACCAAAAGGGGACGTTCTCATCTAGGCATTATACAGAGGCATCCTACCAAGTTACCATGAAATCCCTTCATAAATACGACCTGTAGACTGTGCTAATGGTTTTTGGGTTTTGGGCTTGGGCAGCTATACCGGTTGACCGATCACAACCGAAAGGGGACGTTCTCATCTAGACATGATCCCAAACCTGCATATGAAATTTCGTTATGATCAGACAAGAACTACGGGGTGTAGCCTGTGCTAAAGGAAAATGTTCACAGACTCACAGACTAACAGACTTCAGCACGCATGATGGCAATAGCTCATCTTGACTTTGTCAAGTTAAGCTAAAAAGGAGATTTAAAGCACAGATGTCAGATCATTGTATAATGACTTAGGAACAAACAAAAAGTATAAATTTTATAGTAAATTTCCTTTCTTATTATACCTACCGAAATTGTTTACAACAGGCTTGCACTACAGTGGAAGAACCTAACTCGGATAAAATACTCTCTATTTTAATCTTTCCCAAGATTTGGGAAAGAAAAGTGGTGTAAAAACACCACGAAAGAATAAGCCAAAACTGGGCCGAGCGCCATCGGCGCACACCCAGTATGGGACGCTCTTCCATAGTACAAATCCCTGACTTCCGTCACAGTGCGCAATGCATCAATTCGTCATTCTTTTGATTCCGAACAACACAGGAGTTATGTGATCAGCGGGGAGGAAGGATTCTTACCCGAATAAGAAGACGGGAGGGCCTCCATGTAAACAATTTCGGTAGGTATAATAAGAAAGGAAATTTACTATAAAATTTATACTTCTTATCAACCTACCTCAATTGTTTACAGCAGGCTGAATAGACAAAAGGCTGGAGGGAATCACATAACCAACCCACACATAACTCAACAGCACTGGGACCATGGACAGAGGAAGAGATCCCTAGGCCTATCAAACCATAGCATCACAAACATTAGAAAAGCCAATGAAAGATGAGGCGTATGGTGAAGTGCGACGCACAGACAGAAAGGGCAGTAACAGCACAAAGCTGGAACCGACCCTGAAAAAAGCTGAAAAGCTTGGATAGACAACATCCTGAGCCGAAGAAAGAGGGCCCCAAGGGTCTCTGTCGGCTCCTGCAACTGTCACAGAGAAAAGGAGAATGTAGCATTTCTCCAGAAGGCTGCCAGTATAACATCAGTCATCCGACAACATGACAGAGTTATTAAAAGAGGAAGACAATGCACGCAACTCCTGGCAGAAAAAACAATTGGTAATACAATCACCAGTAAGTAGCTAGACGAGCGGAAGCTGCACGAATAGCAAGACAAGTCCATCAAGAAATGGATGCAGGAGAGATCTGGCATGTGGGAAAACGCATATTCATCCAGAATAAAGGCGTGAACGCCCCCCACCCCCTAGCAAAGCAGCGCCCAAAAAAGTGACCATCTTGGAGTAAACTGCAAAGTCCTAGGCCTTTTCAAGGAAAAGAGCTGAACAAGCTTGGAGAGGCAAGGATGAGTGTCGAAACAATGCGGTATCACAAAGGAAAAAATGTCTCCGAAGCATGGACAAGTACACATAGCTGGAGACCCCCAGAAACAAACATATACCAGAAAACTCCGCAAGCAGTGTGATCGAAGGAGTGACAGAAGCAACAGAGTGATCACACACCATCGACAGAAGAACCTTCCACTTAGCCACAGAGGCTAAACCAGTGGAGTGAGTGCCTCCTTGAAGAAAAGCAACTCCACTGCGTGTCTCGAAAAATCACTACGGAGGAGACAGGACCCGATAAAAGACATGTGCAAAGGCACAATGAAGTCGGGTCAACTTGAAAACCTCCCGGGCGACTTTGGCAAAGAAAGTCGCGAGGTAGAGGGAGACATGCCGGAACCGCCGCTAACAGAGAGCGGAGCAGAATGATCCACACCCACCGAAGCGACGGGTGTGATCGAAAGGATTCGACGACTGCAGGTTCATATCTGGGTGAGAACCTGAGGCAGAATCGGAACCGGTAGGAAGGTGTAGCCGACAAGACCATCCCAAAGGAGGGCCAGAGCGTCCACAGCGAAAGCCAGAGCATCTGGACACGGGGACACAAAAGTGTCCACCTGATGGTTCCAACTAGTCACAAGAGATCGATGGAACCCGCCATGTGGAGCATCCACCTGGTGGAAATGACCCTGTCCCGGCGGGACAGGGAGTCGGCTAGGACGTTCTGGCGACCGGGAATGTGACGAACAGCCACCCCGGCGCGGACATCCTGAGCGAGCAGTATAAGATCCCAAGCCAATCGTACATTGGAACAGAGTGCGTGCCGCCCTGGTTCCGAATGTAAGCAACCACCGTCGAATGGTCGGACAACAGAAGGACCTGGCGATTCGATAGGTGAGGGATCCTCTGCCTGAAACGCAGAAGAAGAGCAAGAAGCTCCTTCTGGTTGATGTGTAGAGCTGCATGATCCTGGTCCACCATCCTGTGAATGGAAAGACCTAGAGGATCCAACGTCGCACCCCATCCGAGATCGCTGGCATCTGCCGTCAGAACGCGATCGGACGTGGGGAAGTCCAACGGAACACCCTGCGAAAGCCACTGGACATCCGCCCAGAGGAAAAGGTGAGGATAAAGATAATCTGGAAACTGAAGCACCAGATCCAGAAAATCTACATTCGGCCTCCAACGACTGAGCAGAAAGTGTTGGAGAGGTCTGACACGCAGCCGACCTAGAGGAATGAGATCCGTCACCAAACAGCAGAGACCGATTAGCCGGAGAAAACTCCGAGCCATCGCGGATGTGGACTGGGACCGAGTCAGAGCAAAAGCTGAGAGAATCACAGCCTTGGCCTGGGGAACCGCCACCAAATTGAATTGTGCGGAAAGCCATCCCCAGATGATAAAACGACTGAGAAGGGACCAGGTCCGACTTCTCCTCGTTGACTCTGAAACGTAGTGACGTGAGCAAGCTCAACAGAGTGGCGACATCTGACTCCAGGAAGGCAGCATTGGAATGCCCCTGGAGGATATCGTCCAGATATGCCGAAGTAGTCACCCTGGACTGTATGCGATGGAAAGCTATCACATGCGACATCAGTCTGGTTAAAGACCAAGGAACCAGGTTGAGGCCGAAAGGCATGGCCTTGAACTGGTAAACTCGCCCCAGAAAAATGAACCTGAGATACTTCCGTAACGCCCAATGAATCGGAACATGAAAGTAAGCGTCTCGCAGGTCGAAGCTGGAAGTGAAATCTCCCTGGTGAATTGAACGGAGGACCGACCTGAAAGTCTCCATGCTGAACTTGGGAGCAATGATAGACTGGTTCAGGAAACTCAGATTGAGAACCGGTCGGAGTCGGCCATCCTTCTTCGGCAACAAGAACAGGCAGGAATAGAAACCCACTGACCTAATGTTCTTGATGACCTCAATCGCCCCCTTTGTCAGGAGACTGTCTATCTCCGTGGACAAAAGTTCCAGACGTAAAATGTCTGAAGGAACTGTGGTTGGAAAAGGCACCCCAGACAGAGTGGAGTGCCGTCGGAAGGATATTCGCAGCCTGGACCAAACAACATCTAACATCCAAGGATCGGATGTGATGGTGGCCCACGGTCTGCGAACTCTGCTATCCTTCCTCCAACCTGGAACGAGTCGAGGTGAGGACCTTCATTGCGAACCCCGACGAGGCTCACGAGAGGAGAAAACACCTCTACTGAATGAAGAATCCTGGGAGTTCCCGCAAGACTGCTGACGCTTACCCTTACCCCTTGAGTAAGAAGTAGAAGCAGTGGCAGAAGGATCAGCCCCTTTTGCTTCGCAGAGGAAGCAGAGGGTACTTGTTAGGCTTGGAACGGCCCGTGCCTACCCTAGAAGGCTGATCAAGCTGAAGAAACAGCAGCTGATCGTTGGAATGACGTAGGACGTCATCCCAGACCGTCAACACAGAATCATGGAAAAGTTGCGGACCTGTCAAAAAACAGATCGAAGAGCAGCGTACTGCTCCTCAGGAAGGGATCGGCCTGTGTCCCGCACAGAGTCCCTTCGAACTAATTCCAGATTAGCCGTGTTACAGGCATGCGCGTGAGTAAGATGCATGAGCGCCTTGGACAGCACACGCAAAGGAGCCTGTACCTCGTCAATCTTATCTGAAGGCAGATAAGCAGCAAAAGCTGAGACGACGTGATCGGAGAGAGAAAGCATACCAAGCATCTCTCTCGATAAGCCCAATGTGGACTCCAGAGTCGTCATCGGAATGACGGCAGACTTGGACTTGGAAAGCCCGAAGGAATTGGAGTCCTGATCCAAAACCGTCAAAGCCTGGTAGACCGACGGATTGGCGGAATCGTAGGAACGATAACGCGCCGGAGGCAAAAAGGTGTCAACCCTGGTGAAGAACGGAGCCTTCATAGCCTTGGAACTTAGCTTGGAGTCCAAGGCTGAAAATGCTTCAACCAACTGTACCGAAGGGCACGGTCGAAGACGCCCAGAAGCAGGTTGCTCCATAGACTGTTGGCATGCGACCGATGATCGCGGCCTGGCTGACACTGTCGACTGGTTAGATGGTTTGAGATCCGGAAGGAACCCAAACACGAAATCAAGAGCTGCCCCCAAGTCCGAAGACTGCTGGCTCTCGACATCAAGCATGTCTGACTCTTCCCCTGAGGCGGAAGACACATAGCCCATCGTGGGCAAACCAGCCGACGCCTCCCATGGTGTCGGAACACCAGATGATCAGAAAGCAGCCTGTTTCTAATCCCGGGAGGCGGCGCCACAGGAGGCGCCTGGAAACCACTCGCTGCCTCGCTGGAAGCAACAGGAAGGCTCGTTGACAGTACCTGAGTGAGTAAGGAGAGGGCCTCCCTAAGCTCACTGCCTGTACTGGCCGGTTCGACAGGGGAACGAACCGGCAAAGTGGCTTCACCGCTGACCCTCTGAACCAGCGAAGGGTCACGATCCTCCAAAAGACCCGACATGGGACGACGGGCGGCAGCCAAAAACGTCTGAAGCCAGACGTGTATAGGGGTGTGACACACCCCGAGGATCAACATAGCAGGAACTCATGAGAGTCACCGCTGACCTCTGCAGGGCAGAAGGTCCAGGCTGCACAAAAGACGTTGGACCCCCAAAACTGGTCGTGTGGCCAGAATGAGGGACGGAAACGCCACGGAGTTCATAGTGTCCCACTAAGAACAACCGAATCCAATGACAACTGTGGTGCTCGACAGCGCAGAGACCACAGGAGAGGGTCCGGCCGGCAGCCACTTCCAACTTCGCCGAGTTGAAGTCAGGGAAGGCTGAGGCCGATACCCCCACGTCTACACAACCAGACACCACAGCAGACCACTGCAGGTATAAAACTACTGTGCTCAATGGCTGAGAGGACACAGTATGGGGTTCAGTCGGCAGCCCCATTTGACTTCGCCGAGTGGAAGTCTGGGAAGGCTGAGGCCGAAACCCCACAACCATACTACAGACATCCCTGCAGACCCTGGCAGGGAGAAGCCGAGGCCGGCTAAAAACGGTGCCCAATGACGTTGTAGACGGAACAGCAGTAGCAGCAGATACGACGGGAGCTGTTGGAACTGGCGGAAAAGTGAAGAGAGCCACCAAGCTCGGCCTCCAAAGGAGGAGTCACAACCATAGTGACAGCCTCAGATGTCGACTGGAGAGGGCGCATAGTGCCGGAACCAGGCATCTCTACACCAGAAAACCAACAGCTCCCGCAGTATCCACCACGGTAAAACACTGCACATTCCCCATGGAAGGGGAATAACTCTCACCAGACATGGTCGAATTGGGAAGCCCCGAAACGAAAGCGGTCCCCACCCCCCGCTGGTGTGGGAGGAGCTGCACATCCCCCACGGAGGAGGAGCAATTCTCATCAGACGTGGTCGAATCGGGCGACCCGAAACGAAAGCGTTCACCACCCCCCGCAGGAGCAGGAGGAGCTGCACATCGGGGGTCAAACTTACACCAGACGTGGTCGAGTCGGGGGGCCCCGAAATAACAGTGCCCCCCCCCCCACGGGTGCAGGAGGAGCTGCACATCCCCCACGGAGGGGGTAAACTCACATCAGACGTGGTCGAGTTGGGAGGCTCCCGAAACGACTGCATTCCACACCACCCGCGTGTGCGGACGAAACGGACACGAGAACGCACCAATGGCGAGGGCAAAAGGAATTGCCCTAAAGGAACCGAACTGGAAAGAACAGAGGTGAGAGCAGTAGAAGAAAAAGGTGAACTCAACAGAAACAGAAGGTAGAAGAACACCCTCAACTACGAGAGAAGGTGGAAGAACCCAGACGGCCGACACCGACTCCAATAAAATTTTTTATCAACCGAAAAAATTCATTGTCGAATCGCGATGACTCGATGTCGCAAAACATTCGCGAAAACGGAATAGTAATTAATAAACAATGAGAATGTGGTTGAAAATATAAACGAGAATATATAAAACACAGTCCTGTTATTATACGATCTTCAGATCCATAATTCCAGTCACAGGAAAACCATTATCCACGAGTTGAATTATCACTGTTTCATAATGCATATGGCGGAAAACACATCCTGTTCGTGCTTCGGATAGAAAAAGAATGACGAATTGATGCATTGCGCACTGTGACGGAAGTCAGGGATTTGTACTATGGAAGAGCGTCCCATACTTGGTGTGCGCCGATGGCACTTGGCCCAGTTTTGGCTTATTTTTTCGTGGTGTTTTTACACCACTTTTCTTTCCCAAATCTTGGGAAAGATTAAAATAGAGAGTATTTTATCCGATTTAGGTTCTTCCACTGTAGTGCAAGCCTGTTGTAAACAATTGAGGTAGGTTGATAAGAAATGATGCTTTGTGCCAATTTCGGTACCTTCCTGGTTACCGCGCATACGCAGTTAACAAAAGTAAGGAGGACCAGATAGGCCTTAAATTTTTCAGTTTTGTATGCTAATTCTGTGGTTGGGGGGGGGGGGGGGGGGGGTGGATTTCAAAATTTGTGTTTGGCATTGAATTATATCGAAAAGTCTGGGCCATTAGTTATTTGTATAAAAATATAGAGATGCACATTTTTAGCTATTGATTGACATGTCTTTATAATATAGAAGTGGTATCTATGTATTTTCTGAGTTCTGCCAACCGCAAGGAAGGGTATATTTCCAGAAATCAAATTTTGAAATGATCTAAAAATATCCAGAATGGCATTAAATCGAAAAAATCAAAGACATCCATGTTTTTATTTTTCGAGCTCTACAATATATTAAATTTTCATGTAAATCGGACAAATTTTAATTTTTGCGATGTTGAGGTCCTTCTGTCACCCGAATAAATGACATCCCCAGACTAATTGTTCATCAGGCAAACATTGATATGGTATTTATTGCAGAAAATATATCCAAACTTTTAGAAGGGAGAATTTGTGGCACCGACTTTTGTTTCTCTAACCACTTTTGTTACAGGTCACTACTTTTGTTACTGAAATCGCCCACTTTTGTTACAGGTCTCCACTTTTGTTACAAAATCGCCCACTTTTGTACCCAAAACAGCTCACAACTTTTGTTACAAGAATCAATAAAATCACACATGTAACAAAAGTCGGTGCTACTTGTTGCAATGACTTTTGTTACTCTACACACTTTTGTTACAGGTCACAACTTTTGTTGCCAAAATCACCAACTTTTGTTACAGCTCACCACTTTTCTGTCAGAAAATGTCAGCTTTTGTTACAAAAGACAATTTATGTTAAAAAAGTTGAATAATAAAAAAAAAGTATTTGTAGCATACTAAAAATAAATGGGGTCGTTTCTATGTTCCATCGCATATTTCACATTTCTAGGGTGATGATACTTTGGAAATCATATCATCATATGTTGGCCTATCGTGATTGTGAGCTTTTTATTGGATTTTTTTACTGAAACTTACCCACTGTATAGTGTGTGTTTCTCTGGGTACTTTGGATTCTTCCACACACCCATAGCGGTCTAGCCACCTCCCCCTCAACCCCACGAGAGTATCCCTGGAGAGAACCCCCTAGATAATCCTCCAAATATTCCATACTGCGTGGGAAAAAAAAACAATGAGTACCTTTCTGGCATACTACTCCTGGAGAGCTCCTGCGTACACTTATGCCCATAAAGCTCTCCACTCCCGTAGAGTTCCCCGGAAATTTAGCTTAGAGATTTCCCACCCAGATGTTTTCCCTAATAAAGATCCCACCTGTGATATTACCCTCCCGGAGACTCCCTAACCCCACACTAACTCCTGTTTATATGTGACAAAGAAAGACTTGAATGAGATGTGACCCAAGTACAAATATACTGTCATACCAAGTAAGAATATCCTGTTACTTCTTCATAAAGGGAAAAATGACAGTGGATTTGTGCTGGACAGAACCCTACCAGAAATTTGCTAAAATGGCAGGGATGTTTGGAATGTGTGTTAACCGGTAGAGTTAAATGGTATTGGATACACATGATTGGACGCATCAATATGTTACCAAGTTTAGTGTGGATCATGAATGTCACCAGCCCACGAAAACTTTGTGCAGGTTAATGCCTGTGGGGTACGTTTTGAAATTTTCATTTGCACTGGACAGGCTTTTTTGGAGGTCTCATCGTTCTTTTCTTGGTATAAACTCGTTCATCAATAGTTTCTGGTCGAAATGTAACTTTTGAGGTATGCGAAGACTGACACGTGACAAATGTTTACTTGCCATTGGTATGTTGGAAGCTGGCAAAAGAACACTGCAGTGGCTCAAATTCTCAATGTTACTAAATCGGTGATTAGCAGGTTGTGGTCATGCTACCGTCAACTTCCATGACAGGCGAAACATTTTGTGGTGGCGGAACAAACGATACCATGACATAACCATTAGGCAGCACAATCGTTTTGGTAGTGGATCGGTTATTGTGTGGGGAGGCATAACCATGACAAGCAGAACAGCATTACATGTCATCCAAGGGCATGTCACAGGGCAGTACTACCGTGACAACATGTTAGCTGCTCATGTGGTGCCATTTGCACGACGTCACAGCCATCGATTCATTTTCCAAGATGACAATGCAAGGGGCCTGTATCACTAGAGTTCCTCCAGGAGCAGAACATCACTACACTGCCTTGGCACGCACTAAGACCTTTCAACAATCAAGCATATCTGGGATATGCTTGGCAGGTGCATACAACAAAGCCAACAGCCCCCTACCATTGTCCAGGAAATCACCGCTGCACTGCAGGAAGAATGGAATAACATCAGTCAAGCTGATATTGGACGTTTGGTGAGGAGTATGTCACATAGGATCCGCGCTTATCTCGCGAACCAAGGAGGATTTACAAGGCATTGTGGTCTTGGACTGAATGTGGTAAATTCTCTAACTGACCGTCCATGTCTTCTACAGCTCAGTGCATGGAATGTGTGCTTGTCAGACACCCAACTATCGCTGAAATCATTCACTGGATGTCACAGTGCAATGCCTCAACTGTCTTTTTGATGAACATATTAATAAATTTCTTCATATATTTCACTTTTATCAAATATCCCCTACTTTTTTGAATAGTATATATGTAAGAGGAACCAATGTACAAATATGATGTGTAAAACTGCAAAAGTGACTCTCATCATTACTGAGTGAAAACATGACATGAGATAGTTAAGAAAAGCATGCTAATATAGACGTTGCTGGAACAAGCTCCACAGCATGAACAAATGAAGCCTAGACCTGGCTTGTTTCATAGGACAATTTTTATGTTGTTCCAGATCATGATTGTATTTTATTGATACATTTAATTTTTTTTTACATTTTGGACTGCTGTTCTTAGCAAAAGAGAAACACACTACACTGCATAGGACTCATCATATCAATTTAACAATATCAATAAAATATCTGTCAATAAAACATATGATGATATGATTCCCAAAGTATCATCACCCTAGAAATATGAAATATGTAATGAAACGTAGAAACGATTCCATTTATTCTTGGTATACTACGAATACCTTTTTTTAATTATTCAACTTATTTAACGTAAATTGTCTTTTGTAACAAAAGCTGATTTTTTCTGACAGAAAAGTGGGGAGCTGTAACAAAAGTTGGCAATTTTGATAACAAAAGTTGTCACCTGTAACAGAAGTCGGTAGAGCAACAAATGTCAGTGCAACAAGTAGCAGCGACTTTTGTTACATGTGCAATTTTATTGATTTTTGTAACAAGAGTCGTGAGCTGTTTTTTCTGTAACAAAAGTGGGAGATTTTGTAACAAAAGTGGTGACCTGTAACAAAAGTGGGTGATTTCGGTAACAAAAATGATGAACTGTAACAAAAGTGAGTAGAGTAACAAAAGTCGTTGCTACAAGCGTTCACCAAGCTGGCAGATAATTAATGTTCATGATAAAAATTTCAACTTGACAATTAGTTTGGATAAAGGTTTAATTTTGAAATTCTAACAGTTAATAGAACCACTGTGAAGGAAAAAGTGTGTCAAATTTCATAGCTGTGTGTATTATATATACAGAGCTGGGCATCAATGAAAATCAGAATTTTCAAAAAGAAATGTGCAAAATAACCTCCTAAATTTGATGGGACGTAAAAAGGTGAAAAATGGCGGATCATCGAAAATCCAACACAACAGGTATAACCTAATTTTTTAGCTCTATAACATTCTAAAATTTCATGAAAATTGGCCGTCACTGAATTTTTATTGACATTGACGTCAATAACGTCACCCAACAATTCGGCCAGAGCCTATAAGAATTTTCCATGACAGCCCTGCCTTTTTAGATATGGTTTTTGTTGGAAATGATATTTACAAAATTTTAAAGGGGGAGGACTGACACAGGCATAGATAATGAAAGATACAAAAAAAACAGTCTGATGTGATGTTGTTTTGGGTAAAGGTCAAAAATAAAAAAAATCTAAGATCGCTATGTTTAAACTAGAAATTGTTGTTCAGGCTCTTTAAAGTAGATTTTCGGGGGCGCGGTGGCTCAGTTGGTAGAGGTGCAGGCTGCAAGCCGAGAGGTCCTCGGTTCGAATCCCACCTGCGGCAACCGCGTTGTGTCCTTGGGCAAGACACTTCACCCCCACTGCCCACGTGGGGGCATGGTGACGCTGTGTACTGAGGTGTCCTGTACGTCGATGGTGCACCTGTCTTCAACCAATGCTAACCCTGCTTGAGTAGAGTTGGTATGTTGGGGAGCTGACAGTTGCTCGCCGTTGCTCGGTGGTTCTCTCCGGGTACTCCGGCTTCCTCCACCCGTAAAACTGTCACGGTCATGGTTAGCCATTGTGCAGAAATATGTGACCTTAAACACTGATAAACAAATAAATATGGGTTATATACACATGGTGTTTGTAAAAAATCTTTTATCGCGACTCGAGCGTTTTCGGGGGCTACATAGCTACTCGTCGCTGCGCGACTCATAGCTATATATGCCCCCGAAAACGCTCTCGGCGCGATAAAAGATTTTTTACAAACACCATGTGTATATAACCCTTTTATCTACACCCCCACCTCCTCCACTCCCGGGTTAACAGCAAGTCCACTTGCAAAAATCAGCTGATTCGCAAAAGTTGACAAAACGACATTGAAACGGCCTAAAAAATAAAAACACAGAATTAAGCTTTGCCAACTGGACTTCTTGGAAGATACGATGGAATAGAGCATGGCTGATTGAGAAATGATATCACTAGTGATTTTTCGCTGAAAAAAAAATGTGCAAAAGGGAGATAAAATGAGAACTATTTTCTTAATGCGTAACGTGACTTTTAATAAATGCATAAACAAATTAGTTCTTTCGTTCACTGAATTTCAATCGCTGTCACTTTCGATTACCATAATTCTTCGTCGTTTATGTGAATGTTCTTGACTCGGAGGATTGTTTATATACTGGATTGTACAATTTCGCGTAATGTTGAATATATGTTGAGGGAAATTTGCTTCATGATTCAAGGAAGAATTGTTGGATTTACAGAAATGTGTCTGTGAGGAAATGTGCCCACAGCTTGCCGGCGTGCCAGGAATTTGATGTCCTTGAACTTTTGGATTTTCCCTACAAGACATAGTCTTCGTGACAGGAATATTTACATTTGGGTCAACACCGGCTAAAATATTTGACATTTCATGCTGCATTCGATCAGACGCTACGGCATAATTGTTTACGCTTGTAATGTTTTTGTGACCCGAAAGCTGCTGGACCGTTGACGGTGCGATTCCAGAATGCAGCAGTCTCGTACAAGTTGTTTTTTCTTGCACTAGTGTTTGTTTTTTTTCCCGGAAAATTCAGCTTGTAGGGCCATGTTTTGCATGATGTGTCTGAGTTTGTGCACACCTATAGGCTGTGATTTAAACCAGAAGGAGTCGTCCGACTTTCTGTTGTGACAGATCCCAATGTAAAATGGACTTTCCGGATGATTCATCTGTGGAGGATGTCTGGATTCAAATTGTTTATACGCATATACTGGGCACTTATCAATATTTCCCGGAATGGCATAGGCTCTTGGTTTGAACTGTCTCAGGTGAGTTGACGATGTTCCTGTTCTAGTTTTTGTGTTTCGTTCTGAATATTCCAAATATTCTTGGTCATTTTCGTCTTTTTTCAGTTCAATATCGCCCCAACGTAAATTGTGATTTTCCGTGACACCCCGCATACCAAAATGTTTGGTATTATTCAGCCACATTCTGTTAATTAGAGCCTGTGGTTCATGACACCCAGTTATATTTTTATCACTAAGAATCTCCTCTTCTCTCTCTGTCAGGGGCTCTGAGCGGTTGGGTTTCCCCCCTTTGCCTTTCTGTTTTAATTCCTTTCTTTTACTGGCCAGGACAAGCCGAGATGTTTCAAATTGTCGATCAGTTATTATATTATAGCCGTAGTTGTTTTCTCGCAGAAATCGCTCGATACCGCGGTGGTACGACGTGAGGCTGTCGGGTTCATATTCGGCACCATCAGCTTTGCGCACTGACAATAGAAACTGCCCAATTAAATTGTCCAACTGCTGTGGGGGTAATGACAATATCGAATCAGACTGACTGCCTGTGGTCTCAACAAATCGAGTAAATGCTTTCATCACACTTGCAACTTTATGCTGACTGTTCGCGTTTTTCATATTTGAAATGAAATTTGCCTTGTCAGTTTCAGTTATTTCAATAAACTGAGGTTTTCATGAAACGGTGGCAGATTTTAGTGTCTCTGTCGGCACTGTACTCTTTATAGTACTAGTAGAAGTACTACTAGTAGTAGGTTCAACTGGTAGGCCTACATTTGATGCGAAAATTGTACTTGGTAAAGAATTGTCATTACTTGGTGCTAAACTAGAAACTATGCTCTCATTTGGAAAATGATTTGGTGTTGACGATCGAAAAGCCCACAGGACAGGCGATGACGAGACACTGGTCAAAACACTAGCATCTAAATTAAAATTAGGTGGAGATTTACAGTCCTCTGAGAAGTCCTCGCTATTCAATAGCAGGAAATTATCCACCTCAAAGTCATCCCAGTGATCATCCATAATGATTTTTACAAATTTATGATAAGATAAAAGTTTCACAAATTTTCAACAACAGACGGATTACGGATTATTGGCAGACGACGTTTCCGAGCTTAATTGTTTTCGGCTTTTCGAATTCAAAATATTATCGGAAACATGGAAAAAAAAAGTGTAAGTTACTAATTTTTACTCTTTTCCGTCAAATTTTATTTTTACAATTCAGTAAGTTTAATTAATGGCCTTCTTTTTTATTCAATACATTTCGATAAATACGCCCCGTTTTATTTGTTTTGATCCGCGTCAGCGATAATTAGTTATTCAAAGTGTTGAATGAAATAGTACGTCATGCAAATGAGATGGGCGTGAACGTTGTATTCTTGCGATATCACGTGACTTTTATTCTTACTGCAGTAACGATAAAAGATTTTTTATTGACGGCGAGTTTTCGATAACGATAAAAGATAAAACGTTACTGTTTTTACGTATAAAGTAGATAAATAAGTAGATTTTCTGTTTCTCAGGACATTTTGGGTAAAATTGCATGTGGGCGGGCGTTTTTTTTTTATCTGGCTTTCCCAAACCCAGTTTGGGAAAGACTATTGTTATTCTTCTTTTTCAAAATTTTTCTTCTCTATTTTTTTTTTTTTTTTTTTTTTTATTTTTCCTCCCTGAATTTTGTCTGTTGAACTGCTGGAAAACAAGCTGTACAATTTTGACGAAATTTGGCACACTTATGTAATGTCATAAAATCTGTGAAAACGCGTGTTTTCAAAATATTCTGCCAAAACCTTCAAAATTTCACCATTTTTTGAATGTCTCAAAATTGTTTACAGTTATTTAGCTCAAATTTTCCACACATTTAGAGCATAATATGATACACCACAATCACCACTCAGATCTTTCAACTTTAACCCCACTGGCCAAAAATGACATGAATACAGAATTTTTCTTAAAAATTGACCAACTTCAAGGGCAAATTTCCCTAATAACAAGGTTGTTGTAACAATTATTTTGGTTTGGATAGATGCAACAATGATTGCGGAAGAAAGTTACTGTTTACTTTTTAATCTCAGATTTAACCCTCAAGCACAATGAGGGTGAGAATAAGAGTACCGTTTGAAAATGTCAAAATTAGCCAACTTTGGTTGCTTTTTCCATCATTTTGGAAAAGGGTAAATTTCAAACACTTTTCGTGTACATATTCACAATTGACTACCGAGCATATTTACTGGTGTAAGTTTGGTTGTAAAGTTTAACCCTATCCCATTCTGGTTGCATAAAAGTAGGTACCGTCCGAAAAAACTCCAATTTTTCAGAATTTGGTAAGTTTAGGTGACGATTTACTCCATTTTTAATTGCTTGAGCTCTGAATGCTTTCTATAGCTGCTTGCAGCAGTCAAAGTATGACAAATTTTGTTCTATATGTTATTATTAAAAGTTTAACCCTTAGCAGATTTGAGACTTCCCATAAGGGTACTGTCGGAATATTTGTTATTTTCGCCAACTTCAAGAGCAAATTTTTTCTAATTACAAGGTAGTTGTAATAATTATTTTGGTATGGCTAGATGCAACAATGATTGTGGAAGAAAGTTACTGTTTACTTCTTAATCTCAGATTTAACCCTCTAGCACAATGAGGGCGAGAATAAGAGTACCATTTGAAAATGCCAAAATTAGCCATTTTTGGTTGCCTTTTCTATCATTTTGGAAAGGGTTAATTTCAAATACTTTTCATGTACGTATTCACA
Organism: Pictodentalium vernedei; assembly: GCA_031216915.1. NCBI lineage: Eukaryota > Metazoa > Mollusca > Scaphopoda > Dentaliida > Dentaliidae > Pictodentalium > Pictodentalium vernedei. The sequence goes on along the minus strand of CM062295.1, from coordinate 316,731,569 downwards.
ATTGACTATCGAGCATATTTGCAGTTGTTAGTTTGGTTGTAAAGTTTAACCCTATCCCATTCTGGTTGCATAAAAAAATAGGTACCGTCCAAAAAATTTCCAATTTTTCAGAATTTGGTAAATTTTGGTGGCGATTTACTCCATTTTTAATTGCTTGAGCTCTGAATGTTTTCTATAGCTGCTTGCAGTAGTCAAATATGACAAATTTTGTTCTATATGTTATTATTAAAAGTTTAACACTTGGCAGATTTGAGAATACCCATAAGGGTACTGTCAGAATAATTGTTATTTTCGCCAACGTTTACATGCTCTTTCTCAGCACTGGAACCATATTGTCTCAAAACCTTTTCCATGAGAGGATTGGGCCTTCATCCAAGAACAATTTTGCTGTTATATATTTTATTCAAAGTTTTAACCTTCACACAGTTTTCATAAAATTCTTCATAAAATTGGCTAATTTGGCGCTCACTTTTCTTCCATTTTCGAAAGGAATATCGAAAAATGATTTAAATGTTCGTATTTACAATTGCCTACTGAGCATATTTGCTGTTGTAAGTTTGGTTGTAAAGTTTAACCCTATGCTCGTTCTGTTTGCATAAAGATAGGTGCAGTCCAAAAAAACTCTCGTTTTCAGAATTAGGTAAGTTTAAGTGATGATTTACTCCATTTCTAATTGATTGAGCACTGAATGTTTTCTATGGCTGTATGCAGCAGTCATAGTATGACAACTTTTGTTTTATATGTCATTATTAAAAGTTTAACCGTTCGCAGATTCGAGACTGCCCATATGGGTATGGTTGGAATAATTTTAATTTTCATAAAATCACTGAATATTGATAAGGGTGCAGTGGTAGTTTGGAATAGAATATCCGAAAATGCTTTCGAAATTTGGATTCACAGTTCAATTCCAAGAATATTTTCTGTTATAAGGTTGCTGTAAAGTTTAACGCAATCCCTGTATCAGATGCATAATGGTAGATGCCGTCGAAAAAAACTCATTTTTTCAGAATTTTGTAGGTTTAAGTAACAATTTACTCCATTCCTAATTCATTGAGCGCTAAATGTTTTCTATGCATGCATGCAGAAAGCATAGCATGACACACAACTTCTGTTTTATACGTCATTATCAAAAGTTTAACCCTTGGCATATTTAGGAGTTCCCATGTGGGTATAGTCGGAATAATTGTTATTTTCATAAAATCAATCCCTGAATATATTGGTAACCGTGCAGTGGCCTTTCAGTGGTGCTACATGAAGCCGCAAATAGTTAAGGTTGAAAAGTTCATCAAATAGACAAATATAATACCTAACTCAGCCGGTGACAGGTAAATAATGAATGGAAAAGTCGTTTAGTTGAGAATAAAGTAGGGACGAATCATGCCCTCGGTTTCCACCTGATCCATGGTATTTCCACGCAGTCTCGGCACTTGACAAAAGATACTAAACTGTCGGGCAGGGACAGTAGGAAACATTCTGAGAATTTCAAGTTGCTGCCTTGCATGATCGGGACATAATTGGAATATATCTGACATTGTATCTGTCGGATATATTCCAATTTTGTCCCGATCATTTCACCCGGACTGTCCGCATGGGGGGCACCATGATGCTGTGTACTAAGGCATACTGCATGTCGATGGTGCGCATGTCTTCAACCAATCTAACCCTGCCTGTGCTACAGTGCGGAGGCACTATGTTGGGGAGCTGGCAGCTGCTCGTCATTGCTCGGTGGTTCTCTCTGGATACACCGGCTTCCTCCACCCATACAACTGTCACCGACATAATATGACCTTGGCTGTTAATGTGTCGGTAAAACCTAATAAATAAATAAATAAATCCAGTACCAGTTTTGCTCGTACAAATATTAGTACTGTCAGACAAAATTCATTTTCTGATTAATTTCGTACTTTTCTGTACTCACCTTCCCTGAGTAAGATTGGTATACCTTTTCAATCTCAGATTTAACCCTCAAGCACAATGAGAGTGAGAATAAGTGTACCATTTGGAAATACCCAAATTATCCAACTTTGGTTACTCTCTACTATCATTTTGGAATGGGTTAATTTGAGACACTTTGCTTTGCTATATGCAGAGATGTTTAATCAATAAATCCGGCTTTAGTTATGTTCTGGAATTTAATGAAACATGTGCTTTGGCCACTTAAAAATAGCACTGCCTGCAAAAAATGACTTTGAATGAATACTCACTTGTCCAAAAACAAAAAGGAAAGAGCACTTTGAGATTTTCATAACTGCTTTCAAAAATCGGTGGGGAACAAATTTTGTGTTATATGTTTTGGTGTTCCGTGTTATCCAACACCAGTTTGGCCGTACAAATATGAATACCGCCAGGAAAGAAAGCACATTTTCTCAGTGGTAGACTGTTTGACTTCTATGATAGAGGTCCCGAGTTTGATCCCCATCTGGGATGACCCACGTAATGTCCTTGGGCAAGGCACTTTATTCCGGTTGCCAACATGGGGGCATGATGATGCCATGTACTAAGGCGTACTGCATGTCAATGGTGCACATGTCTTCAACCGCTGGTACCCTGCTTCAGCGGAGCTTGAACATAATTAGAATGTTGAGTTGACAGTTGCTCGTCGATGCTCGGTGGTTCTCTCTGGGTCCTCCGACTTCCCCCACCCGTAAAACTGTCACAGTCACGATTAAGCCATTGTGGATAAGTATGAGACCATAAACACCAATAAATAAATACCGTCAGGGAAACCCTCTGTGAAATCCTTCTGTCAATAAACAGCAAAGTAGTAATGTAATGCAAGAAATATTAACAAGCTGTTCAACATCCCTTTAATCAACTCATTTTGACTTGAACTGTACCCATCACTGTGTATACTAGCTCTCTAGATGGTTTAAACCATATCAAATAAACAACTAATTTGTGTGTGACAGTAACTCATATTACATGTATTTCATTGTATCTGAAACAGATATGTTGGAAAAATTGTGAAATCATGGATTAGGAAGCTTACCCTCATTTGTTGACAAATCCCCAGGCCTGGCATTCTAGCACGAGCGGTAAAATTGCTTGCGTATCGCTCGCGTAAAGTCGACCCCACGCAAGCGAAAAAATCGCTCGCGCAAATGGCCGATTCCCGATCCTGGTAAGTATCCATAATTGAGTTGAAGGGAACACGGCATCAGTCATATGGCACTGAACAGGGTCAGTATAATATTCTTTGTCTGGAACACTGTCTGTACACTTGGATAACAATTGAATTCCAGTGTCAAATAATGACGCACATCAAAGGATTCCTGACTGTCGGTGTTGAAAATGTCTGCAATTGACAAGTTTATCGTCTGACGTCAAGTGCGTGGATTATTTCAGAATTCTCCTTTGCGTCTCTGAACAGTTTTAAGCACGTGCTTATTCAAATCGCTGTAGCCTGTTGGTACTGTGGTTAATACTGTAATCACTGTTCCATCAGTTCCACAGAATAAATGAACCAAATTTTTTATTCATAAATGTTAAATCTCATAATTTCTACTACGCTAATGTGATTGGTTGTAGTAAAACAAATCTGCTAATCAGTCGGCTTCTTTCAAACGGGTGCCAAATAATTTAAATCTGTGTTGTCTGATTGGACAGTAACTTGATTTAGTAATCATGTGATAGTGTCAAGACCCACAATGCCACATTAATTTTCAACACAAATGTGACAATTGTCTCATGTGGATAAATAAATACATGTTGATATTGCAAATGTTACGATGGAATCCTTCTACTTGAATGTGAATTATTAATTATACAGCACAAACAACTTCATACAACGCGGATTCAAGGTATGTCAGCGTTTTGTTAATTGGAATTCTGGCCATGAATGATGATATTGGAAGCAACTTCCTGTTTTTTCTGTTTCTGTATCGTGCACCAGCCCGTGTTTGAAGTTCAACTTCAGTACCGGTAACTGTAAACACCAAATACAAACCCACCCATGAATGGACGGCCTTTACCGTCCAGAATTATGTAGCGGGAGCGATTCGCTCGCGCAAGTATATGCCACGAGAGCGATTTTTTTTGCTCGCGCAAATTTTTCAAACGACCAGGCCTGAATCCCACACATTCACAAACAGACAAAATGATAGAGAATAAATTAATTATTGATATTTAAGGTCACTCTCAGCAACTACAGTTATATCATGACCATAATACAGGTATTTATTCAAGTCCAGGTATTCATTGCATAGGCGTACAGGGCTATTTTTCAGGGGGGGGGGGGGGGGGGGGATGAACTCTTTTAGCCAGAAAAAGTTGAATCTCAGGAGGAAATGCCAAATGTGGGTATGGGAGGGAGGGTCTCCCTCCCATTGAGTACCTAGAGAGAACCACCGAGCAATGGCAAGCGACTCAAACTCCCCAACATACTAACTCCACAAAAGCAGG